>LPNX010026160.1:4261-153602 GCA_001517045.1 Pseudotsuga menziesii | reverse complement strand
AAGGTGACAGCCTTGACTCGAGACTTGCCCCCAAGGACACACCGAGTGGCTTGAAGATTTCTGCCACGTGATCCAGGTGTGTGAAAAGGCGGCAATAGGGTCTGTTGCTTATAAATTGGAACTTTCGCCTTCTTCTCGCATTCATCTAGTATTTCATGTTTCTTGTCTGAAGAAAGTTATTGGCACCAACATCAAAGGCCATACTATTTTACCAGAACTGGATAATGAAGGATCCATCTTTTTGGAGCCGGAGGCTGTCCTCAATAAGCGCACTCATCAGCTTCACTCTTGCTCTATCATAGAGGTATTAATTCAATGGCACGGAATGCAGCCCGAGGATGCTACATTGGAACCACTCCTTTAGATTCAATGACAATTTCCACATCTAAAGCTTTGAGGACACTGATTTTTCTAAGGGGGAGGGGATGTTAGTAACCCATGTCAATCCTTCTCTTTACCGTGTTAGTATATTGTTGTTGGACACATATGCTTTGTAAGTCGTCCCATAGTAATTGTTGATCCATAGTTTGTGTTATTGTTGTTGGGCGCATATGCTTTGTAAGCCGCCTGTAGTATTTGTTGATTCCTAGTTTATATTGGCCCATGGTTTTGACCCATAGTATTGGTGCCTATTTTTAGTATATAAGTGTGTGTTGAGGCCAAGGAAGGCACCGTGAAGTTATTTTGTATTGAGCTTTCTTAAAGGAGGTTGCCCCTTTGAAGTGGCCTGCGATTAATATAAAAGTGATTTTGAGTTCTGCTGCTATATCGTGTATTTTTATTACTTGTTTGTTGCAGGGTCCTCACAACAAGCTTGGTAGGTCTGATCTCCACCTCATACTCCATAATTTTTTCAATCCACCTCCCTCTCTTTCCTTCACTATCAGGTTGTGTTAAGACATCTTTTGCTGCAGCATTTGGAACATATGAAATAACTCTTGAATGCAGCACATAAATTCTAAAAAATTTCAAAGCCTTTACCAAAGCATAAGCCTGCTTTTCCAATATACTGTACTTCATCTCATAATCTTTGAGGGTTTTCTGAAAAAGGTAATAGGTTGTTCCAATCCTTCTTTATTCTTCTGAAGTAAAACAGCTGCAATTGCATCTTCTGATGCAAATGAGAAAGTAAGGAATTCTTTGGTAAAATCAGGACTTACCAATACAGGTGCTTCAGTAAGAGCTACTTTGATTTTCTCAAATGCAGCCTTTGCCTCAGAGGTCCATCTTACTTCCTAATCCTTCTTCAACATGGCTGTGATCTGTTTAATGGTTTCAGCAAAGTTGGGTATAAACCAATGCAAAAAATTGATCTTGCCAATGAATGACTATACATCTTTTTTACTTCTAGGTAAACTAATATTCAGTATAGCTTTCACTCTTTCAGGATCTATTCTGATGCCATCAGCAGACACCAAATGACCAATTATTTTACCTTCTTGCACAACAAAATGTGACTTCTTTGGATTTAGAGACAGGCCAAATTTTCTGCATTTTAGGAAGGTCTGCCTCAAATGATTCAAATTCTCATCATCTGACTGTGAGAAAACAGTAATATCATCCAAATAGATGACCACAAACTTATCTTTTTCTCCAACAAAGGCAATGTCCATATCTCTATGAAAGGTGGCACCTACGTTCATCAGACCAAAAGGCATCTTATCATACATGAATGTCCCCCAGGGAGTTGTAAATGTTGTCTTCTCCTTGTCATCAGGGTGCATAGCAATCTGATTGTACCCTGAAAAACCATCCACCATAGAGATCCTTTGTGCCCCAACTACTTGCTGCAATACCTGTTCAATCTTAGGAAGAGGATAGTTGTCTTTTAATGATGATCTATTCAGGTTTCGGAAGTCAACACATTGCCTGATTTCTCCATTCGTTTTTCTGATAGGAACCAGATTAGCTACCCAGGAAGAATACCTGAGAGGCACTATTATTTTTGCATCCAATAGCTTCTTTACTTCTTTTTCAATTACAGGGAACAAAGCTGGATTGATCCTTCTTAGTTTCTATCGAAAAGGTTTAACATTTGGTTTTAGAGGGACCTTATGCTCAATGATTGTTGTATCATAGGTTCTTAGTTCCTCATAAGACCAGGAAAAAACATCTACATGTTCTTTCAAAATCTTGATATACCTATTTCTTTGTTCAGCTGTCAGAGATTTAGAAGTTTTTACCATTTTTGGATGTTCTGCAGAACCAATATTGCAGTCCACTACATTGTCTTCTGAAGACTGAACAACAGGCTTTGAAGGTGTATGATCCTTTGTGAATATTCTTTCAAGAGGTACCAAACCGTTGGGAATGAAATTGCTCTTCAGCTCAATAATGTTATGTCCAGCTATCTTATCTTTAGTAAACTCATCTAACTGTTCATCTTCTTCATCATCCTCCTGATCAATTTGGGAATTTGAAAACTCATGAGTAAGCTCAAGAAATATATTAATTTCAATGTCATCCTAAAACACCCTCCAGTGTTTCACATTATCAGGTACAGATGGCCTGTACCTCACTTCAATAGGATACTTCAACTGAGTGGTCTTGGGAATTCTGAAATGTGTGGCACTAAAGCCAAAGAATTTGTAGTCTCATTATGATTCCTTGGAATATGAGTGATATTAAATACTACAAAATAATTTTCAAGCATATCCCATACCTCATTCCGATATACTTTCAGCAAACCCTGCTTCACTTGATAGTTTCTCTTCACCTACTGAACAACCAATTCGGAGTCACCAAATGCAGCAATATGCTGAATGCCCAAGTCTTTAGCAGTTTTCAATCCCAGTAACAGAGCTTCATACTCAACATTGTTGTTAGTTGTAACAAACTCCAACTTATTCATGAGCTTCACTGTTTCACCTCCAGGGGAAATGAGTAGGACTCCAGCTCCAACACCCTTTTTACATGAGGATCCATCAAAGTACAACTGCCACAATGCATCTTCTTCCTCTCTACTGTGTTTTATTGGTTGTTCTTTTTCCACTTGTAATAGACCAGCAGAATTATCCTCATCACTGAAATTTAACATGCAAGTTCCCAGGTCTTTGTCAACAGCATATAGGGGATGATTAGTGGGGTTCTTTTCATCTGTCACTATGTAAGAAAACTACAGTTCTCTGTATAACCTTCTATTTTCTTCACCAAACACAGGAATGGTAGCATAAGAGAGGTCCATTTGTAGGGTTCATCCAACCTTCTTTGCCCATGACCTAGAAAGAAGTAATCCAAACTTTGGTGTAATGTCAGCTACTACAAAATCCATTATCACACTTTTCATGGGCAATTGAGCCAGGTTGACAACCTTGTCTTTTATTACTCCTAAACATTTCACAGCTCGGGAGTCAAAGGCATATAGATCATGGTAAGGTTTGGTAATACTGAGGCCCAGAGCTTCCATCACAGCCTTTGGCATCAAATTGTGGGATGCTCTTGAATCTAATAGGCAATTGTGTATCATTTGTTCTTGGACTGTCAAAGTGATATAGAAAGAAGGAGAGGCACCAGCCTCATTTTCAGTCTTCTCATCCAGAGCTGATCCAATGAAAATTCTAGGGTTTTCTTCTTGCAAATTAACTGTGTCTAAAACAGGCTAATTATTTGGTAAATTCATAACTTTAAGGACTGTTTCTTTATATGAAGGATTATTTATTAACTCAGTCAAAGGTACATGAATCTTTAACTTCCCTAGTTCATTCTCCAAACTAAAATTCTTGACAGATTTGTTTACCTCTTCAACTTCTGTAGTCTTCTTTGATTTTTCTGCAGCTTGCTTCTTCTCTATGACAGGATCAGGTACTTGTTTAGCAGGAACAATTGCTTTCTTATTCGGGGCTTGGACCAGTTGTTTTGGGCATGAACTAATATTTATAGTCTTCTTAGGTTCATTTTGATGAACAACAGCAGTTACAGTAGTATTTTCCAAGCCTAAATCATCTTCAGTTTCAAACATGTCAGCATCATAATATTCTGAATTCAGAAAATCTTCCTCAGTAACAAAACCTCCAGACGATCCATCTCCAAAATGATTCATATCTTGGTTAGTCTCTTCAAAGAGAATCTCTTCATCAACTTCTTCCTCATCAGCTACATTGTTCTGGAGAGGTGGTGGCACTCTTTGGTCTTCATTTTCTCTCCTTTCTCGCTGGATATCATTGTTCCTTCGTTCCCTTGGCATAAAACGGGGATCAAACTGCCTTCTGAACTGATTCTGATTATTTGGATTTCGTTCACCTTCTGGAGCAGGCTTTCTGCAGCCTTTTTCAAGTTCTAACTTGTTCAGTTTGGTAGTCAGTATTTTTACTATTTTAGCCATTTCATCAATCTTCCCCTCACCAGAATGAGGAGCAGCACTTCTTGAAGCTGCCTCCTTCTTTCCTTTTCTGTCATACAGCTGCTGAGCTGTTTCCTTCTTTAATCTATTTAAATCCATTATGTTGGATTCTACCTCCAATGCAGCATCCTGCATATTTAGAAAAGAGATAGGCCTTCTCTCTCTTAGTAACAAAGAGAATTCGTGATCAAAAACATTTGCATATGTCAGTTTAGCTGATGTTTCTGTAGGTTTTATCTCAGCAGGGATTCTACTGTACATATTATTGAACCTTTTTGAAAAATCTGCAATTGTTTCATCTTTCTTCCTCCTAAGAGCTCCAAATTCTGTTATGTAATAGGTGTGATCTTTTGTATCACCCCATTGTCTCATAAAAAGATCACAGAGTTCTTCAATAATAGTAATGGAGTTAGCAGGTAACTCTTTGAACCACTTCCTCACATCCCCATCAAGACTTTGAACAAACACTTTCATCCAAACATCTTTATGCTCAATGTTCTGATTGTCAGCATAACTGAGGAAAGATTCTCAATGTTCCTCAGCAGTGGCTTCCCCCTATCCATTGAACCTAGAAAGGCATTTCTGATAATCACCCCCTGGCAATGCGTTTAAAGGCTAAGGCAAGACTAATGGTGCATATCTGGCCGCAACCATATGGTCCATCATGTCTATGGGTGGATTTTGGGCTGCCATTTTTGGACTGACTGTCTTAGGTGATGAAGGAGTTTGACTAGAACCTAGCTGAAAAGGATTCTTTCCTACTTTCAATTTAAAGAGAGGTATCCTTCGAGGAGAAGCAGTTTTGGATTTTATGAAGGATGAAGGATTAGTAAATATTTGAAAACTACTGTCAGGAATGGTTGGTTTTACCCAAGGTGAATATTCTTCTTCTTTCTTTGACACAGATGAAGCTAATGAATCATTAAATTGCTCAGGGTCAGATAAAGAGGGTAATGATTGAGATCTTTTTATTTTCCTAGCTGTCCTCAATATCTTTTCAGGTTCTGTCACACCCAACTGTAAAGGTGAAGTAGGTCTATTCCTAGTCCCCACTCCTCTAGAAGCCACTGTGCCAACTTTGGTGAAAAATAGCCTTCAAAGTGCTGGTTTAAGTCCACCTCTTAAAACCAGGAAAACTGATAAGTATCATAGGGAAAATATGTCTTCACTTTCGTTCCCCGGCAACGGCGCCAAATTTTTGTGCTAGAAATTGTTTCCAAGGCCAAAGAAACAAGCCAACACAATCTCAAAGAAAAGTCAATAAAATAAACTAGGTTTACGGTTTCTGGTATGTTTTATTGGTTGTAAACTTTGGGAACACACACAGGGAATGCATTCATGAGAAAAATAACCATTGAATCATAAGCAAAAGAAGACAAAGATGCATAATATATTCAACAAGATCCAACAGAAACAATATTGAATTTCATTCATGAAAGACAAGCATCACCAGCATATAAACATAAACCAGTAATGAATATATCAATTAAGCAACTAAACAAGTTGTGACTAAGTTGTGACTAAGTCTAACCCTGATTTTCCTAGTAAGCCTAACCTTTCTTCTTATATTGGTCTTATTGAGTCTTTTGACTCTCTCTTTGAACAACAATTCAATGATCCTGATGAGTTTGATTTTTCTTATGAAATTTTCAACTCCTGTGATACTGAGTTTGTTCCTACAGACTCTATCTCCCTTGTTGATTTTTGCTCTCCTTCTGAGGCTGATCTTATTGATTATAAACCCTCGATCCTTGGTTCTATAGAATCTCCTTCGGTTGATTCTTCCTTGACTTTACCTTTTATAGAAGATAGCAAAGTCAGATGTGTTTCTACCAAAGTGACCCACATCGGATCATTTCTTATGAATATGATCCTGATGTCGTTGTTTCTTGGAGACAAGATTTGTAGTTGGCTTCACAACTATTTACTGGCCTCACCTTGTTGTTCAAGTCGTAATTGCATTTTCATGTGCCTTGCTCACGCTTATGAGCCTGATGCCGACTTCCATGCTTTTAGCTCATTGTATAAGCCCTCATCTTTGTTCTCATTGTCGCTAAGCCTTTTATCATTTTCCCTTTGCAACTTGACACCCTTTACCTTGAGGAGACGTTCCCCGAGTGTCCTTATCTTGCTCACTTTCCTTGCATTATGCATAGGTTTGTTCCTTGCGCTTGGAACTAGTTTCTCCTATTTATGACACTCGTCTCCTCACATTTAGAGCATTCTTTCTGCTCTCTTTCGAGCTCATTAAAAACAGTAAGGAGGCCGCGAGTTGAATTTTTAGAACTAGTTAAAACTTCACGAGAAAGATATTGAGTTTCTTTAGGCCGAGTTCTGACTCCTTAAAATAGACTTGACTGCCGAGTAAACTTGTCCGTTTAGGCTTGTTAAGAATATGTGAACGGGCATCCACATTGGTGGTAGGTTATCTCTTTCTCAGACCACGTGGAATAATACGAGAAAGGAACACTCTCCTTTCTTCAAAATTGAGAAGAGTATTCTCAGGCATAGGTTTATCTCTTTTCCGGACCTGAGGGACTAAACTTATGGAAAAGGAACCCCCAGTATGAGCTTAGTTTTCTCTTTTTCATGATCTAGACCAAAACATGAAAAAGATTCCGAGTGTACTTTATGTCTTTGTCATGCTCGTTAAACCCTAAAGAACAAAGCATCGAGTTTATTGTTGTAAGCCCCATTTCTCGTAATCAAATGGATCTTTTTGAGTGATCTTTCCTTCCTTCACACTCGTAAAACTCAGGCTATATGCTACTTTTGAAGGAGCGTTGGGTAGGTGATAATTTAACCTTTTTCGGACCTTCCTGACTAAGTACGAAAAATGTGCTCCTTTTCTTCTGCGGAAGTTAAGAGAGTTCTTCTTTGGTATGTTTTATACTTTTTCGGCCTCAGGAGACTAAATTGTATGAAAAAGGACCCCCCCTGGAGTCTTCTTTGGAGTTTTTAGACTCTCTAAACTATGAAAACACCGTCGAGCATGTACTAGTTCGGGCTCGTAAAATCCACGAATCAGTGTTTTATCAAGCATTCTTCTTTCTTTTCTTCGATCTTGCCAAAAATGAAGATGGTCCCAAGTTTGCTTTCTTGGACTCGTTAAACCTTTACAAGAAAGAGGGGAAGGGAAGTTCATTCACATGTTTTTTACATCATGGCAGTAAGTCTTGTTTCCTTGAAAAAAGCACTAGTTTTGAGTCTATCAACAGTTGGGTTCTAGTATTTTGACCTTATCCCGATTCAAAGTTTTTTTTACTCCAATTGGTCTATTTTCCAATTATATGGGGAATTTGTCAATGTTTCCTACATTGCAGATTTGTTTCATTGGTCCTTTTGTGTCAAATGCTGCCTAAGTCATTTTGTGTTGTGCTCACTGTTCAAGGATTAAACCTTTGTTGGCCATTCTGCAGTTGCCTTGACCTTTTGTGTCAGCCATTCCCTGGTATCGGTTCATTACATCATGTCTTTGGCGTTCCTTGTCGTGAAATTCAATACCAATTCCATATCCAATTAGTCTTTGACTTACCTCGTGTTGGATGATGAAGGATGCCTTAATGCCTTCCTTCCAATGAATCTCTTTCTATCGACTGCAACACATCTTCCTCTGGGGATGAGATTTAGAGTTGTATGCCAGTACCTTGGGGATTGTAGTCATCAGTGGCAATTTCCCTCGCTATTGGGTAGTGGGAATACCTTAATGTCTCCTACTCAATGGATTATTCAAGTGTTCGACTTCAAGTCCTTGTAATCACACTTATTAGAATGTACTAGGTACCTTGGGGACCATTTTCATTAATGGTGGTTTCCCTCATGTTTGTTAACGCTTCTAATTATTGACCGGTAATCAAACGGTTTCCTCCATGTTCGACTTCAACTCCCTTTATTCGCATGGTTATGATTCATACCTTTTTTGGGCGGTTTGGATTGAAGAACTTGGGCCGACAGTAGCATCATCATTTTGCTATTTCCCAAGTTGTGCGAGACCTTGTTACACTTTATATGACATTTTGCTGAGACATAGATCCACCTTATATTTTTGTGGCTATGATCGATGGTTGAGCATGGATCCACCTTGTTCATTTGTGGCCATGGCTCCTTTAGATTTGATATGGCGCCTTTTTGCATATTGAGCGACCATGATAGTTTCATCAGTTATACATATGTTCGATCCGCCTATATCTTTATGGCGATGTTTTATGGACGTGTATGTCATAGAGATCAGTTTTTCTGACATTTATCTCTCTTTCAAGTACCTTTGTTCGAGCCTTTTGATCTTGGATTCTCTGCTCTCTCCATACTCAGCTGTTTCCTTATAATGTATTTTGGCTATCGTCTTCCCCTCTAACCTCACACATTAGGGGGCATCGATTATAGCTCAAAATGACACATCTCTGCCTGTGACCACTTTCCCATGATTCTGTCGCATGTCAACACTTCCATGACGACACTTCATGAAAAGTCACTGAAAAAACACCTAACTTGGAGGAATTTTATCTTGAGTTTTGTAACTCCGTTTGACTTCATTTTTGCACCGTTGGAAAGATATTTTTGTTAGATAAAACTTTCCAAAAGACACTAAAGTATGAAAATGCCTAGAAATACCCTAAAAATGAGTTTGTTTTGTCTATACATGACTTTCACTCAAGGAAACCCACGTATGTACGCGAGTTGCTCTCTATGATACCCGCGTACGTATGCAAGTTGCTCATATACGTGACTTTCTTTATTAGCAACCTGCGTGTATTTTTTGTGTACGCGGTTGTCCAGTTATGCAACCCACGTACACCTCTTAAAAATGTCAAAAAACACGTCTTTTCAATTCGGGTAGTTTGGGTAGTTATGCAACTAACTCCTTCAGTTGTAACCACTTTGTATTCGCCCCTAACTCTTCCTTAAGCATATAAATAGAGGTAGGAAAGTCCATGAGAGAAGACTTGAATCTTTGCATTGTTATGCTAGAGGAATTGGAGCTCTCTTTTCCTGCACCTTTGCCCTGGTGATCATCCCCTTGTGTTGCAGATCTTGGAGGCTGAGTTATTTGGAGAAGAGAAGCAGCAGAACTGGATCAAGGTTTCGTGAGGTGCCGAACTTGAAGAGAAAGTATACTTGTACTTGTTTTCAAGATTAATAAAGATGTGATGTCCTTCTTCTTCCCAAATCATTGTTCAATGTGTGATTGAATCTCTGTTTATGATCGTATTATGATGTTAATGAGATCATTGTTTCAGGTTTATTTGATTATTATTGCTTTATATGTGGTCATATTGGTTTGAGGAAGGTATAATTCATTTTGCAGATCTCTTGGAGCGAGAGGAGTAAGAAGATGATTAAAGAGAAATCTTGGACTAGCCTTCAGTTAATCAAGTGTGGAACTTTCTTATCTCTGAAACTTGCTTGTGTTTACTTGCAGAACCATTTGCATCCACCTTTCAACCCCAGTATGTTGATGGCCTCTTAAACCCTAGCCATAGGATACTTTACTTTACAACAACCGCCAGGGCCACCGGGACCACCAGGACCACCAGGAGGCAAACCACCAAACCCTCTAGGGCCACCAGGAGGTAAACCTACAGATCCTCTGAAACCACTAGGTGAAGGGCCACTGGACCATCCAGGGCTATAAGGAGGAAAGCCCCCAGGCCCCCCAGGACCACTAGGACCATTAGGACCATAACGAGGAAAGTTTCTAGATCGTCCAGGACCATTAGGCCCCCCAAGGGCAGGACCTCCATGAGGAAGTCCTTCGGCACCTCCCGCAGTATGTATATGTTTCCCCCCCATGGCTGGCATGTAAGACCAGTTGGGTTTCCCCCATGGCATAAACGTATTACTAGGGTATGGGATTCCAGCATAAGGCATTCCTCTAGGATTGGTTGGATGATTAATGTTACCTATAGGTATTTGAAAACCATAACCTCCAAAAGATTGAATGGTTACAGGTTGTGCCCTCGAGGGATGACCTAAATTGAATTGGGGATTAACCACATTAGTATGGGTGGGAGAGACATGAATTGTATATGGTTCTATATTAGAGGTCTGTCCTTGAATAGGTACAATTCGGGTGTCAGATAACGTAGGTCATGCTGGGGGTTACCCCTCGGCACTAGAAGGTAAAGACGAAATGGGAATTGAAGGTTGGGTCCCAGGTGCAGAAGACTTGGGAAGATTAGGAATAGACATAACATGGGAGGTGGTGGGGGTGGTATCTTGACCTGGGTTGTGGGGTGTTAATGGACGATCTATAATCGGTTCAATGGGTCTCATAGAATCGACAAGTGAACAATATCCCACAGGAACAGATGTGGAACGTAATGTTGTTGGGCCCAAAAGGTCATATGTTTGAATATTTAATCTATTTGGTAATGATGTTGGGCCTAAAAGGAATATTTCACCTTCTGCGGACAGAAAGGTGTTCCTCTGGTCTGAATGGTTCAGATCCAGAACAAATGAACGACAAAGGTTGAAGATCCTCCCTAGATGTCGTAGATGCCTGGAATGTAATGCTTTGATAGTAAACCTGTGCACCTGCAATCATATTAAATATGCAAACACATAAAAGCTACCAGAACATAATCTACTGATCCATGTTAGTGAGTAAGGAATCTAACAACATGTACATGTGAAATCAACAACAACAATAATACGGGACAGAAATCAACTTTGCATTAAGATGAATGGAGAAGTTTACAACTAATTAAGCCTTAGTGTCGACATGCATCTCCATGAAACCAACACTTCATCCCTGTAAGCTCCAACTTTGTTCTCTATGCTCTCAAATGGCTTGGGCCAAGTAGTCAATCCAACAACATAACAATACCTCAATGGTTCTCCCCCTCAACCATGGACATGAGCTTGTATTTATAGGGTTCAATGGATAGGAAAGGTTGAGAGATTTGTGGATGAGGTGGTCTCTAAGATCCTATGATGGGGGATCTCGAGCTCAAGTGACCCACAATGTTAGGGATAAGGGAAGACATGAGGATTATGTTCTAGAAGCCTTGAGAAACTTCTCTTTTTCTCTTTTTACCTAGGGTACCACTTTTCTCCTCTTATGATAGAGCGGTTCAGGTAAGAACCGCTTATGGACTAAGGGCAATGGGCGATGGCACCGCTTATGGAAAATAGCAGAAGGGCGGTGCGAGCAAGGAATCGCTCATGGCTAACAAGGAAAGCACGGTGCTGAGCATTTTCATGAAATATGGACAAACAACATGGGTTTCCACTCCAAGTGCTGGGATTAAGGGAAACTAGTTATGTCAAAGGTCTTATCACATGATGGTGACAAGATTTTGGTATATGTTGGGCTTAGGGTAGACCCCGGTTCTATACTTTTGTATTCGCAACAACAAAAGACCCATAGTGTTGGCCCTTTCGGTAACAACCTGCGAACATGTTGTAGTCTCACCCGAAACAACTATGGGGTGTCGCAGAATCAGGTTTCTGCAAGCAGAAGAGGGATATTACTGTACCTTTAGCCTTTAACAAATAATAATCATACAATACAAAGATTTGACATTGACTTATATAACTTCGTAGTTAGATAAACAAACAATGTCTTTTTTAACCCTTAACTGAGAATTCACAGCGAAGTTAGAAATTAGCAGTGATCTTACTTATCATTTATTTACTTATCAATGCATAAAAGAACAAAACAGAACAACACAAAGAATACCAGATATAACGTGGTTCACCCCCAGTGTAGGGGCTACGTCCATAGAACTGTGTTTTATTCAACTCTTTACAAAAACCAAAGTTCTGATCTGCGCACTCAGCTGCAGATCCGTTCAATTCCTCAAAGTTGCGCACTTAGCTGCAAATATTCTTAATCACCCAAAAACCCTCTACGCACACAGCTACAGAGGTCATCCACGCACACAATTGGGACTTAACCTTTCTTACAAAACTAGCCTTAGATTTGCATCAATTCATCTTACATCAAAAGCCTAAACTGACTCCTTTACAAGAGTGCTTATTTATACAGTGCACTTATTACAAAACCATGGGCTTAAACCATGGGCACCCCAAACCCTAAACCCTGGACTTAAACCATGGGTTAATTACAAAAAGATAGCTTTGACTCAACCCCAACACCCCTAAGACTATTTTGAGGTGCAACTCCGCTTACAAGCTTCCACAAAAACTGCGAAGTTACCCAAGTTAAGAACCATAAAGGTGCATGCCCCAACAGGCCCCTAAGAATCACCAATGTCCCATCCCAGGACACTATGCTGTTTGTCAGGTGGGAGAATCTTGTTGGCGAAGATAGTAAACTGCTTGCTAAGGCTGCGCATGATATCGTCGGTTGCTTGCTCCTTCTCCACCAACTCCTGCAACACTGCTACTGATTCTTCACTGGCCTTTTCCTGTGCAAATGCATCATACTCCTTCAGAACTTTGAGCTGACTGTACGCAGCAGTACTCAAATCCAAGGCCTCGTTGACAAGGGGCTGTATAGAATTTTCCAGCAGTGTTGCTTTCGTTCTGTACGAATCAATTTCCTGCTGGAGTTCCTTGCTTTGTTTTACCTTGAGCATTTTCTGCATATGAGGCAGAGTCTTAATTTCCACTTTTACTGCATCCAACTCTGTTTGTCGCTGCTTGATGGTTTCTTGCAGCTTTTGTACTTCTGGATGTTCTTGCAGGTTTGCCCAGGCTTTGATGGTGTCCTCTAGCAGTTTTGCTACGCTGCTCACAATATCTGAGATTTTCGCTGCTGAGGCCTGAATGTCTACTCGGCGCTACTCCCTAACCTCTGGTGGGTTCTCTGGGATGATGCAAAGTTGAAGCTCCGCAATCTGAGACTCATGTTATGCTTTGAGCTTCTGTATGTTACTGCGATACTGCTGTGCGTAGTCTTTCAGTTTGGCGATTCTTTGCTCCGGTTCTTCCTCATTCTGGATGTCGAAGTCAGGAACACTTCGACACACCTCCTCCAATACTCGCGCCAATGTGGCCTGCTTACATTCTCTGTCGCTCTTCGTCTGCTTCGCCTCCTCCAATTGTGTTGCGAGGCTATCATTCTGCTTCATGGTATTTTCCAACTGTATTTGTGAGTAGTGGTCCCGTGCTTGGATTTCCTTCGTGATAACTGATTGGTAGAGATGTAATTCCATCATGGACATCTTGGTGTAATCTATTCCAACTATCATGCTCATCTCCGCGCGAGATGCTGCGTCGATTATGATGAGGGCGACACTTGACACTTGTCCCTTGTTTTATCTAACTGGCCATTGTCTTGTGTCTGGCTGCGCAGTTACTGGGGCACTGCTTGCTGCAGCGCCAATCACTGATTTTTCTGCTAACTCCTTTAGCTTGGAGATTTGCTTTGCTACACCGGTGATGGCATCAAGATGCGTAGCTGTAAACTCCGACCATTTCTTTGTGAGAACTTCTGTGGATTTCAACAGATCCTGATCAAGCTCCTCACTTGTCAGGCCGGGCTTTTTGTCGATATTCTTGTCCTTCGACGCCTTCATTTTCTTTTGAGACTGAATTTTGGTCACTTCCTCTACCTTTGGTGACTTGCACTTGTTTGGACGATTAGGGTCTGAGACAGTTTTGACCGAATCCTTGTCTTCTCCTTCATCTCCACCATCTCCACCCTGGTCGCTTTCACTCTGCTGCGTCTCACTTTGTTCTTCGCTGTCCACTGGGGGGTCTTGCTGCTGCATCTGACTAGGGCTTGGAATGTCGGGTTTTGTCCCTGCGTCCTTCATCCATTCAGCCAGCCACTGCTGAACTAATGCGAGGATGTCTTCCTCGTTTACCACATATGGAAACTTCCAGCATGTATGTTTATCATCTGCGCGGGCCTGGATGAAGACATTGTGCATGTCGGCCTTGAAATTGGCCACTCCCACATACTGAGAAAATAGCTCATTAGTGAGCCGCGGTGTTTGCAAGATCTCATAGGATATGCTCATGGCGTAAAAGGCGAACACAATTTTCATCATCTACTGGGATGCTTTGTCCTGCGACACCCAGAGAGATGCGTACCTTGCTGCACCTGGCATGCTTGGAGGCACATCAATAAACTGCACCTCGATGGGCTATTTCCACCCGATCAGGGAAATAAGCACTATCAGCCATGAATAGTGAAAAGGTTTACCTTTTTCTTGCACGTCGCGGGCATCTTCAAGGAATTCCTTAGCGATGTATGCTACCCAATTATAAATGTAGCCTTACGCATAGTTCACAACAATCTTGACAATCGGGGTAGGTACTTCGTTTGGTCTGCACTTCCGCATTAGCTTGCATGCTAAGAGCTCTACGGTGAATCGAATGTTTTGATTCTGAATGGTCGAGGTTTGATACCCTCGCTTCCCTTTCGTCAGCCCGAAGCATTCCATCATGCTATGTGCTAGCTTCACATCTTCATGTTTCCCCAAAAAATCAATGCTAGGGTCAGGACCTTCCTTCGGCAGGCCCGTAATCCGGTGAATGAGTTCTCCATTGATGGCGATTTTTTGGTTTCTAATCCATAGGTACCCATCATGCACCAACGCCAATAATTTCTTGACCACCACGGTTACCTGTGTGTTGAGACCCAAGTGGGAAACATTGAGCATCTTCAACAAACCAGCTTTGTCCAAGCCAGCAGCCCACTGTTTCACTTCTAATAATGTCGCTCCAGTCTCCTGATAGTAGACAGAGTGTAATTATGTCCCAGGTACAAACTGTGGAAATTTCCCCTGATCATTTGTATCGTGGTCGGCGTACTTGAACCGGTCTATTTTCCCTGTCATTGTCCCGACCAACTACACACCCGGTTGCAGTGAAGGGGTGCGTAATGTGAACTTCTTCGTCTGCCGAGGTAGCTGAACTCCTAGTCGAACTGGCGGAAGATATGGTGGACGTTGCGGTGCAATGTTCTGATCCTCTTCAGGTGGGTTCTCTGCTAAGCCAGAAGGATTCATCTCGGGATGCTCTAGTGTTTTCCCTGATTGCTTGTGTCTGTCTTCGTTCCGCTTAGAACGAACTTCAGGCTTAAATTTTTTCTTGGTAGAGCGTGTTTGCATTGGCTGAGTCGGTGCTGGGGGAGTCTCTTCGCGGGGTGCAGACGTAGGTGGGTGGTTAAAAAGGTGCGGTAGACCCCCCTGTTCAAATTCTCTCACTAACTTCTGAAGCTCATGATCAGCTGACATGGACGCAATTGTAAAACACAAGAAAATGTAAAATGCAAACGTCACGGGTGTGGGTGTCTTCTTATAGAATCCATCCACGAAATCTGTCATAACTGTGCATTGATGATACCAAATCTTACAGAGATATTGTCCAAACGGCGGTAGATTTTCCAAGATCTCATTAATACAGGCAGTTAATACAGGTAGCGTACCGACGCCGCCAATTTTGATTTCTTCCAACGGTCATATTTTAAGCTTCAACAAATCTTTCCTTCTTCGGCACAAGCAGTAAGTCTAGCTGCGCCATAATAAGGACATTCGACACTTCCTGATACCATATTCAACATGGCGTCGAGCTTCAACCCATAACAGAATGTCTTCCACCATCTCAATGATTCCTTTCATTTTTGAGAACTCTGTCAGAGATAGATCCTGATATTCATGGAGAAGTTGGGTCACTTTGCTCACCATTTCTTCATCTCAATAATCTCCAATGGTAGCATACTTAGGATTTTCTTCTGATCCAATGTTTACTGTCTGCGTCTTCAGGGGCTGAGTCACTTCAGGTGCTTCGACTGCTGGTCTGTGTACTTCGCAGTGTCCTTCTGACTCAGGAATGTCAATGTTGTGCAAATCATCATCCTCGTCAATTGCGAGGTTATAACATTCTACTCTATACTTGTGGTGTCTGCATTGTCTGCATTGTCTTGTTCCTTCCAATCATGTTGGTACTCAGCTATTTATTTATCATCAAACACCTTAGTATGGATCAACTTAATAGCTGCATCTAAAGCTGGACAAACTTCATTAATAGAAAATGTAAGCACAAAACTATCAACAAGACAATCCCAACTTACAGTATCCTGGCGAAGCTCAGCCTCCACATACCAGTTCTTTACTATAGGTTCCAGAGTGTGAATAAACCTATGTACCCATTATTCCTGAGGTACATGATTCCACGCTTCGTAGCACTGCGCCAAATGTTCCTTAGGGCTAGTCTTACCATTAAAATTGCTTCGTACCCCCTGGGGCTGATCCATAAATATCAGGCAAAGGGACTTTTGACAAGCTTCCCAACTAGGAATGTACTTTTTATGTCCATTCCACCATCTAGCAGCTGTGGCTCTAAATACTGAATCTAGAGTCTCCTTTTTCTGTGAATCTGGTACCTGCTCTAAGAATTGGAGAATAAAATATTCTGGGTCTGTCAAGTCATCATAAGTAGGTAGAACTCTTGTCTGTGAGCCAAGCCACCTGAGAGACTTCGTAATTATTCCACATCGATGTCCATGTAGTTCATAAAGTCTATTCTGCCAATTCTCTAAACTATCATCTGGATCCGTCATGCAGGAGTCGTCACACTGCCAATCCATTATACCTTCGGCAGTAGGATCAACATAATCTTCTTCCTTAGCTTTGATGTTGTAGATATGATCCAAAACATCCTGATATTCATCTCTGAGTGGTTCTGTGTACCTTTCTCCTTGAGAAGGGTCCAATGGTACTATGACTCTCAGACCTTTCCCTTCAAAAGTCATTTGTCTCTTCTTAAGGTTAATGACTGCATCATTGTCTAGTGCCCATTCAATACCTAGCAAGGCTGGATAGGGGTTGTTGTCATCAATTATCTCAATGAATTCAAAGTTTGCTAAGGTACTGACTCCATCAATATCTACTGGGACACGAGGGAATCTTCATAGGGGCACAATAGTCTGCTGATTGGCTAATCTCAACTGTATAGGGGACCATTCCAAGGTAGGTTTTTCCATTTGTTCTCAGGTATGCTTAGTTAGGAAATTTACTTTGGATCCTAGGTCCAAAATGAAATCAGTCATGTCATACTCTCCTATCTGAGCATGCAATCTCATTTCTCTTCCCGTTCTTCTGACTCTATTAATAGTTGTTTCCTTACCAGAGCTTTGCTGAGGTTCGCAAGAAGCAATAACTTTCTGCAACTCATTTAAAGCATTTTGATTTCTTAAGAGCTTCATACAACTCTGTAAAAATGAAGACAGTGTACTTACTTTATCCGTCGAAGCTTCTTGAGACTGTCACTGCTGCTGATGTGGTTGCGCAGGTGCTACTGATGGGCTCGGATCAGCAAAGTCTTTTTTGGCTTCCATAAATGTCTCTTTTTCTCTTCCCACATCAAAGGTTGGAATTTTCTCTGGGGCCTTACGAACCCAAGCCTCGTCAGGCTATTTCTCCTTGTTATGCACTTGCGTTGTAGCTCCACTCCTGGTAACGACATTAATGGCTAGGATAGGTCGTTGCTCCACAACAATTATCTAAATATTCTAGGTAGGAGCACTATTTCTTTCTTGAATCTTAACTATCAGCTACGGGCACTGCTCAATGACATGATCTACTGCTCTGCAATATCGACACGTCGTAGTTGGGTTTTGACAATCTCTAGCTAGATGTTCGACCTGATTACAGTTATAAGACACAACCCGGCCTCGTCCTCTTCCAGCCATAACACCACGACCACGACCTCCAAAAGTACCTCTACCTAATGTACTACCACGGTAACCATATCCATCATTGCCTTGTCCATCATTTTGGACCCTATAGGCATCATAGGTTCGTTCTCTCATGAGGTCAAAGCTGCGACACTCATCTTCGTTGTGTCCAACTGACTTGCAAAACTTGCAATAGTGGTTGTTAGGTACTTGCACATACCTCTGTAGCAGATAGCAGTCTTCAGGTCGATGCTGACCAGTTGTTCTACAGAGCTCACAATATATATCTTGAGGGTTAAACGGGTTTGGCGCACCATTATTCAGGTAATTTCTTACCGCAGGACACTGTTCCTTGTCGTGACCTTCAATCCGACATCATGTACACCAAAACTCCTCTCAAACGGCTTTCCCTTTCTTCATGTCGTGAAGCTCCAGGGCCATCACTGCCAACTGCGCTTGTATTTGGGCTATTCCAGAATTATCTTCGACAGGAGCGGTTTCAAGCTTCATAGAAATTTCCAAAGCCTCTTGTTGATCAACAACCTTATGTTGCATGAGGGGCGTCCTAATATGCGGTAAAAACGCTGCAATGAACCATTCCTTATGCTACGTTGGTCCAATAGTGAAACTAACTTGATCTAGCAGAACTTTGAACCTCTGATCAAAGTCCCAAACTGATTCTCCTCGCCTCTGCTGAATCTCTTTCAGTTCAGTGATACACTGTGACTCCGATTTATGTTTCTTGAACTCTTTGATCATTACTGCTTTAATATCATCTAAGACATGGTTCTGAGTACTAGAAAACTTCATGAACCAGGTCAAAGCTCGGTCTCTAAAAGAAGTAACGAGCTGCGCTTTTCTTACATCTTGATTCGTAATGTTCTTAGCATTCCACATGGCTTCACATAAGAACCAGAACTGTTCTGGATCCTCTGATCCAGTTCCTTTGAAAACAGGGAGCTTAATATCATCATTCATGTGGGCCATAGTGGATCTAGGGGGGGGTGGAGGGGGATTGGTAGTAGGCGGGGGGGAACTTACTGGGGTAGACTAACCTATGACAGGAATACCCGGGCTAGGGTTACTTTCAGACTGTGACGAGTTCTCAGGGATAATAGGTCTTTGCTGCGGGGTTACCGGAGGGTTTCCAATAGAAGGGGTTTCTTCGGGCTCTGAGTCTACTGGACTTACGGGGGTATACTTGGTATTCTGACCTAGGGTATATGATTCAAAATTTCTTTTGTACCTTTTTCCACTTTGCAGCAAACCACTTTGCTCGTCGAAGTCACTTTCACTTGCAAACATAGGTTAGTAATACTAAATCTAACAATCTGATTCAATGAGCAATATACCTTTTTCAACCAATAGCATTTTAATTCTCAAACTAAATGAATTTAAGTACTTACCCCTTGGTCCTTTGAAAAACTGTCATTCAGCTTCGCTAAAAGAGGTACTTGTGTCGATGGCAAACTCCGTCACAAATGCTTCAAGGGTTCGCGTCATCCAGAAATCAACAGCTCGAGAGATCGCATTGTTTACTATTTTCAATATATTAATTCTTGTGGGGTTCCAATCAGGAAACTGACCTTCTTGGAAGTTCGTCCTTCTCTCTGTCAACCTGGATAACCACTGGTGCAACTATATATGGATACTACCAAAGAAAATTTCATAAACATCAGAAAAAACATACATTTGTAAAAAGTCGTTTGAACTACGATGTGGATCTTTGTTCTCTTGTTCAGCAAATTTCAGATAAGTCTCTTCAATCCAATCACCGACTTCTTTCACTGAGGATCTCCAAAACATAGCCCTGTAGGTACGACGTAAACCCCTCTTGAGCAGATATTGAGTTCAACCGGCAATGGAACCAATTTTTTGGGCTTAGGGCAGACCTGGGTTCTATACTTTTTTCTTTGCACCAACAAAAGACCCACAGTGTTGGCCCTTTCAGCAACAACCTGCGAACAGGTTGCAGTCTCACCTGAAACAGCTATGGGGTGCCGTAGAATCAGGTTTCTGCAAGCAAAAGAGGGATATTACTATACCTTTAGCCTTTAACAAATAATAATCATACAATACAAAGCTTCGACATTCACTTATATAACTTCGCAGTTAGATAAACTAACAGTGTCTTGCTTAACCCTTAATTGGGAATTCACGGTGAAGTTATAAATTGGCAGTGATCTTACTTATCAGTTATTTACTTATCAATGCATAAAAGAACAAAACAGAACAACACAAAGAACACCAGATATAATGTGGTTCACCCCCAGTGTAGGGGCTACGTCCACAGAACTGTGTTTTATTCAACTCTTTACAAAAACCATAGTTCTGATCTGCACACTCAACTGCAGATCCCTTCAATTCCTCAAAGCTACACACTTAGCTACAGATCTCTGTGCACACAGCTGCAGATCTTCTTAATCACCCAAAAACCCTCTGTGCACACAGCTGCAGAGATCGTCCACGCACACAGCTGTGACTTAACCTTTCTTACAAAACCAGCCTTAGCTTCGCATCAATTCATCTTACATCAAAAGCCTAAACTGACTCCTTTACAAGAGTGCTTATTTATACAGTGCACTTATTACAAAACCATGGGCTTAAACCATGGGCACCCCGAACCCTAAACCCATGGACTTAAACCATGGGTTAATTACAAAAATAGAGCTTTGACTCAACCCCAACACCCCTAAGACTATTTTGAGGGGCAACTCCGCTTACAAGCTTCCACAAAAACCGCGGAGTTACCCAAGTTCAAAACCATCAAGGTGCGTGCCCCAACAATATAACAAATACTATTTGGTATTTCCCTAAATTGAATTTCATGTTAAGGATCTCATCATGCAAAGTAGAAAAGGTTGAACCTACTTATTTCTTATTTGTGATATGCAAGATACATTCATACCTAGATAAATGCTGGTCTCCGATGCCTTGATAGTCAACATTGTTAATAGGCGGTCAACAATAAATAAAGCCAATATGCATTACGTAGATTATATTTACGGTCTCTAGATGTCTCGACTTTCATTAAGTAATAATTTTTTGGTATATTTGGTTTGTTGGTCGTTGGGTATACTATTATAGTAATAGCCACCAAATTTCTCAACGAAGTTACCAATTCCTATAGTTTTAAAAGATTATATAAGGTGAAATCTTATCATCCTTTTTTTCAAAAGCATTACAATATATACAAAATACTTTTAAAAATGATCTTTACCGTTAGCCATTAGAATTTGAAGACGAGTTAGACATCATATGGATTTGAGTGTTTTAGTAGTGCCTTCCTGTAGCGAACTTCGATATAACCCCACGTGTTAGCATTTTTTTGGTTTTATGATTTATCCATTGCTTTTATAAAGTCGTGGACACGTGGACAATAAATATATCAATATGATCTTGCCAAAGTTATTAATAGTATCAATCTATAATAGAATGAAAAAATAATGACTAATTGATATAGTAATTAGATTCTCTTTTATTTTGATCATTGTGAGTTGTGTATATTGAGTTATAACTAGAATTTGAGTTTTCTTGCATCCTTTTATGATTTTGTGGTTTATTTTAAGATTTGAAGTTGAGTAGGGCTGATGTTGTCTCATGATGATTCTACCTTTGGAAAATTGAGTGTGAAAAATTTGTGTTGATTAACTTTATTTTTTTTTGTTAAATGATTGTTTGTTTTAACACTTTTAATCTTTTTGGTTGTCATAATTTTTTTTTCTAAATTTTCATTTTATTTTGCATTTGTATTTGTATAAATTTATTGTGGCTATCAATGTAAGAGAACAAAGATTCTCGAAGTAGTCTTTTTGTATTGAGATTCACCCTTGGCCTCTATCTTGGTGCATTTCAAAGCTATATAAGGAAGTCCATACAGATAAAGGATTTGATAGTAATACAAACATAGTGAGATCATTTATTGCATTGGGGTATAAATTGTAAACCCATACCTTCAATTACATCAATTCACTTGTTGTTTATTTGTATTTTGTTGAGCTACCAGAGGTGTCATGTAACAAACTCAACCTTCACTTTACTATTTTGTGGAAATGAGGTATAAAAATCCTCCTAAAACATCTTTGGACTATTCGAGATTGTTAGTACCAATACTTATTTGGCACTAAAAATTAATAACAATTATATATTCATAGACATGGATTGATATACTATTGTTCCGTCTAAAGACTAAGACATAATCCTTATCAATTTGGTCTCCTTATTAAACCATTTTTTCTATAATTGAATAACTTTAATCAACTAGTAATAATATAAACAAATTCATATAATCACAATACCATAATCCTCATATAATCACAATACCATAATGTCATAAATCCTTTGTCCATGCTTCATTATTTATATGTTTGAAGTGTTGAAAGTAATTGACAACAACTCAAGGCCATGTTAATTTTCTCTTTACAAGGTAATAATCCTTACCTTTAAAAGCAAAATATCAAGCAATAGGGATGTGAAACCTCTATAACTTCCAAGTAAATTCTTACACATCACCACTTACATGTATGTTTGTCATGAGATAATGTTTTCATAACTTATAAAAACAATTACATGTGTTTATCTATTATCCATCATTCATTAATGATAACACTCTACTATTCAAAACAACATCAAGTGACATGCTCTACATTCCATTCATGATGTATAAATAAAGAATTTGATATTTTGATAGATAGATAGATTTGCAGAGCACTAAATTTATAAATAACACACATATGAAACAATTGTAAAGGTGAGACGCCATTGTACGTGGTTCACCCAAATATGGGCTACGTTCACCAAAATTATTAATCTTTTTATTATTTTATCCATCAAGAGGGTTACTTTTTTGCAGCACAACTGTTACCATATACTTTTATTTATCTACAATGTCTCTTTCTTAGAGAAACATTATCAAGTTACTAGGCTAGCCTTATTGCAAACCTTTCTTTTAAACATGGGAATTGCCATCTGAAATAATTCAAAACCTTTTCACTATAACCTTCTAGGTGAAAATTATAAAAGACTACATATGAAAACTTACCAGGCTTCTCTTTTAAATTAAAAAATATATAGAATTAGTCATTAGTTATCAACTTGAACTTAGCCTCTTGCAATATTATGAATATTGAACCTCTTTACTCATATAAATAAATTCTAAAGTAGACTTTCAAGCAATTTAAATAGAGTGTTCTCACTCGTAAACCTTAAATCATTGCATACCTTAATATATGACTTGGATCTTCCTGACTTTAGCAAAATATCTCAATTAAAATATCAACACTCACTATAAAATAAACTTCTTCACAATACTTACATAGTATCCCTTATGACACACACACACACACACACATATATAAATAAAGTTGCGTTCTTATAATATTGTCTTAAAAAAAGGTTGACTTTTCACTTGGCATATATAATACACAATCATCAACATGATAGTTCTTATCATTAATGGTGTTAAAAAATGCTTCACATAGTATGTTTATCTAGGATAATTACTCCTCTAGATGGAAAATGGTACAAATATAAAATATTTAGGGTTGGTTCTCCTTTTTGGAGTCTATCTCTCTCCAATTCAACGAGTGCAAAACTCAAATAATGGTGAGGACAGATAAAGAAAGGAGTAGGGTTTCTCCCTCTCCATTTTAATGGGTGTAACACTCAAATAGCAGTGAAAACATATAAAGAATGAAGTCGGACCTCCACAAGGAGGATGATCCTGATTTATTTATTCATAAGAATGCCAATATTCAAGCTTTTCTATTTCTGGGCGCCAACTTTTCTCATACAAGGAGACTGTCTAAATTCAATAGATGTGTAAACTTGCAGTTATAACATACCCTCGTAGTTCTCACAAAACATGGAACAATCCCACCCAGTTCTCACAACAATAGGGGATGGCCATTTGGTATCAAATATAAACAAATCAATAAGCCATCACATTAAACCAGACACCTATAAGATCTAGAAATAGATAGTCATGAGGAGACGTCTTCTCCTTTGTGATATATATATATATATATATATATATATATATATATATATATATATATATTCCATAGAAAAAACATGTTTTTATTAAAGCAAAGAAATTACATCTACAAAAAAAGTGTGTGTGCTTACTTTTACACAAGATATGATTCTTGCTACTAGATCTGTCAGGTCCCTGAATAACCTCATATACTGACTTCTTATATCAAAGATGAAACAAAAAAAAAACATTTTTCATATTTATGTCAAAACTACTTATGTGCCCCTGTAACTGCATGGTATCAAAAAACCATTGTTGAGTCTCTCGGAATACTCATATATCCTCCAAAAAAACATGAATTTTTTGCATAAAATCCCCTGAATGAACGAAGACCAAAAATCCCATCTCTGTGTAGGTGTTTTTAGAGAAGAATTAAACTAGATGTGGATCTATGAAGGATCTGTGATAAAATTCATAGCCTTCTCCTCAGATAGACTTTGTTATCTTCCAGGATCCCTGTTCCAGCATGAGACCCTTTTTCGATAAACTGTCTGCTTTGGAGTTTCTTTCCCTGTACACATAACGACAGGTTCTAGAGTCAAAATTTCCCATAAGTTTGCCAACTTCTTCAAATATAGGAATGAGATTTATATTTCTGCACTTTTTAATTTTATTCATTCAGTTGAAAACAACCATTGAATCCCCGAAAAATCTGAATATTTATGCAGTTTTTTTCTAGGGAAAAACAGAGAAGAAGTTTTAATGCAAAGAGTTCTGGAAAATTATTTGTTCCCCTCCCTAAACCAATTTGTATTTTGAAATAATGGTTTTGAGAAAGGAAAAGGACTTCTCCCCCTCCCCAAGTAAGGTCCTAAGAGGCTCCATCAAAGAAATCCCATGGAAGGGTGAATTTTCTATGTTCTTCAGTGATAGTACGAATCATCAGGGAATCCTTAGATTGTGGGAAGTATGACATAATGTCAATCCCCTGTTTTGCAATGCTATCTGGTGATGATTTTTTGTACTTAGAAATAGACATGCTTCTAGAAATCTAGATACCCCAAATGTGAAGAAGGGGCAATTCTTTTAGAGAGGTAAAAGTATTAGAGTTTGTCTAAGATTTCCATGCGTCTTCCATATTTTGACCATGCCAGACCAGAATTGTGTTACGTAGGGTTTGAGTAGAAATCCAAAGTTGAGTTGTGAAAGGGAAGTAGATGAATAAGTGGGTTATGTTTTCATCCCCATCTTTGCATAATGTGCACTAGCCCGGACCTTCCAAAGAGAATTTTTTCATTCTATCCCAAGTTGGAATTTTATTTTCCAGCACTCACCACATGGATAATTTTGATTGAAGAGAGAAGTTTAGCTTCCAAAAACCATTTTTCGACCATGGGGGTCTCCTTGATGAGAGGTGGCAATTAGATGTGACACCCTGTCTTTGGGGTGTAGAGACCATGGGCCTCTTTATCCCATATGAGTTCATCCAGGGAGTCGGTGAGCCTGATGTGGGCAACTTTGAGAGATTCCATGTATCTGATCTAGTCTGCAATCAGGTGGGATAGAAGTTCCATATCTCTATCCCCCTTCCATATTTGCTCCTAGATATTTGTAGATCCTGGATTTTCTATCTGATTGAGGCGGAAGTATCCTTTCTGGTTTAGGTGATAAATGAGTTTTTGAGGGAGGATATAGAGAGTTTGAATCCCATCCTAGGGGTACACGCCTATATGAAGGTGAGAGTCGTTGCCTGTTTTCAAGGCTAGCCTATTTTTTATAACAAGAAAAGCATTGTAGATGGATTTCCAAATAATAGTGCCTGGGGATGGATTTAGGAAAGCATAGTTCCTAACCCAGTCAAGGAAAGAATCATGGGAAATATACTTTTTACAAACAACCTCAATCCAGAGACTTTGTGTGGATATGAGTCCCCAACCTGCTTTTGTAGCTAGGGATTTTGCGAAAAACTAGACGTTTTTAATTCCTCATTCACCCAGATATTTGGGCCTTGCAATCTGATCCCATTTCACCCAAGGGAGGAAAAAAATCTCATTGTTTCCTGACCAAAGAAATATGGAACAAATTTTCCATGTCTTTTCCAAGATGGCCTTTGGAATCCAAGTGAGAGACATCCAATACATTGGGATGGATTCAAGAACTGATTTGACCAAAACTAATCTGCCTGCCTTTGAAAGCCATTTGTTGCACTAGTTTTTTATCCTGCTTTCTAGTTTTGCCAGCAACCAATTCCAATCTTCCTTTCTATAATTGTTCAGTTTCAGCCTGAAACCCAAGTATTTTAAGCCATCCTCCAAAGGGGATATGGTGAAAGAGAAATGATTTGAGTAACTTTTCAGCTCTTCTTCTTCCATGTTAAAGGGGGAGAGGGTCGATTTTTGCTCATTCATCGTCATTCCTATGGCTGTGCTAAAAAGTTGCAATATTTTTGAGAGCTTAATTGCATCCATGATCAAGCCATCACAAAATATAAGGATGTCATCCATGAAGAGAATATGAGTGATGTTTAGGTTGCTTGCTAATTTGATCCTTGAGAAATGGCCTCTTCTTTTTGCATTAGTTAGGGCTCGGCTAAGACCTTCAATCACCAACATAAAAGGTAGAGGGGAAAGAGGGAATCCTTACTTGAGCCCTCTCTTTGAGGTAAAGAAGGGGGAGGCCGATCCATTAATGAGGACAACAAAAGAAGTTGTGGAGATGCAAAATAAACCCATTTGATAAAGGTGTAATTAAAGCCTAGATGGGTTAGGAGAAGACTAAGATAGAGCCAACTTACCCTATCAAAAGCATTCAAGAGGTGAATCTTTAGAAGTGCTCATTTTAACTTCTTGGTTTTTATGTTGTGAAGCCCTTCTTGTGCTACTCATATATCTTCGTGAATCTACTAGTTTTCAAGGAAGGAAAATTGTTCCAAAGAGATGATTTTTGAGAGCACCTTTTTGAGTCTTTGAGCAATATTTTTCACCACCGCCTTATAGGTGATGTTGCAAAGGGATATAGGCATGGAGTCTTCTACGCAAACTGGGTTTTCTCTTTTCATAATGAGTGCAATGGAGGTGGAATTTAGGGGAGGATGCATATGCCCATTTACTCGAGATTATTCTACCAAATGGAGTAGATCATGCCCTATTGTGTCATACAGAGCCAGAAAAATTCACTGGTCCATCCATATGGCCCTGGGATTTTTTCCTTTTGGAAACTATGTAGAGTTTATTTCGGATCATCCTCATAAATCTCGTCCACAAGCTCCAAGTTATCCTCTTTTGAAATTCGGCTTGGGAATAATTGGAAGAGATGTATCACTTCTGCAATCGTTGCATGGTTTTTTGCCTTGAAGAGTGCTTGAAAGTGTGATTTACTAATCCCATCCAGGTCTTCAAAGGAGGAGAGAAACTCATTATTGGAGTTTTTTAACTCCCAGATAGTGTTTTGCATTTTTCTTCCATTTGCAAAATATTGGAAGAAGTTTTTGTTGCCATCACCACATTCCATCCAGATGGATCTGCTTTTCAATCTTCAAACTTCCTCGCTTTCTTTCGTAATCTTGTTTCTGCTGGATTCCAAGGAGATCAGTTTTTCCTTGTCATCTTGAGTGTGAAGGCCACCTCCTTCTGAATTGTGGAATTCATCTAGCTCCACTTCAATATGAATAAAATATTGATCCCCTTTTGAAGTTTGGCCCATTCATTGACAAGAGGTTTTATTTGAGAGAGATTTTGAGAAAAATGTACTGCAACATGGATCCCTTCTTCATCCACATAAGGAATCCAACTTTTTTGGATTAGTCGAATCACTTCCTCATTTTTTAGCCATGTTACACAAAATTTGAAAGGGTTGGATGGTTTTTTAGGACTATTCGATATTTCTAGATAGATAGGGAGGTGATAAGAGACCCCACCAGAATCAACCCATTGTCTGAACATCAAGTTCTTACTTAGAAGGATTTATACCAACAAAAACCTATCCAACCTCTTTGTTATTTTGTTCTCCCCCATTTTTCTATTGTTCCAAGTGGGGTTTATATTGATGGGATCTAAGTACACTAGATGGGAGGCTTGTAGAAAATGAGCAAAGTAGATTTCCAAAGGGTCCACCCTTACTCTTGGTCCCCAAATTTCTTGGGTTCCAAGAGTGAAATTTAGATCCCCTCCTATAATGATATTTTATTCTTTTAAGAAAGGGGAAGCTCGTAGCTTGTCCTAGAAATCAACTCTATTTTGATATGGACCGTAGATGTTGAGAATAGTTAGTTTAATAATTGCTTCAAACCAAAAAAAGAGCATCCCCATATCAAGAGTGGATCCCCAGGAGTTAAGGCACTTTACAGAGAGTTTATTCCATCCTAGAGCCGGTCCTCTTGAGTGGAATTTTACGCTTTGAGCTAGAAAAGTATAACTTTGAGAAATGGAGTTTAACATATTTGTGACCTTTGTTTCTGACCCCATTGTTTCATGTAAGAGAATCACATCCGATTTTTGTACCAGAAGCATCCTCTTTAGGTCAAGTTTTTTCTGGGTACTTACCAAACCCCTATAATTTTGTGAGAGGATCTTCATTTGGGAACCCCTTCCAGGGCCTACACTACTCTAAGTGCTCCAAAAATTTCTTTTTGTTTTCCATTGGTCCTTCAATGATTTCTTCTGTGCAGAGGAGATGAAGGACGGTATCCCTCTTCCTTTTCCTTTGAGGGGGAAACTAAGGTTTAGCGCTATTCTAGTGTGTGTGGATGCAAAGTCAGATAATGTAGGGATGCCTCTCGACCTAAGGTGGAAACAAATTGTTGAAGAAGAAGAGGGGGAAGTGGGAGTAGTCCTCGATGGGAGGGAATATTTTAGGAGGGTAGGGGCTATGGAGGATGGAGGAGGGGGGGGGGTTAACAAGAAGCCCTTGAGTAGATATAAAAAGGGGAGAAAATGCTAATTTTGAGTCTTTAAGGTTTAAAGCATTCAAAGAAAGCTCTAACAAATGATCATTCAAGGGTTTTTCAGTCTGCTTACCTGGAGAGTTCTGCAAGACCTGCTGCAAAAATTGTTTTGAATCTTTATGAGATTCCTCAATGATATGTCCAGTAGAAGGTGGAGGTTGATAGGGTACTTCCTCCTGGATGATTGGTATTTCCACCCTACACCCCTGCTTTCTTCTTTCATCTTCCTTTTCCTATTCAACCCTAGGGATCCATCTTTTCTTGGATTGGTTCTTTGTAAAACCTAATTGGAAGTTTCTTGCAAGGTGTCCTCTTGCATGGCATCAATGCACCTAAAAGGTATGGCTTCATAGTCAATGATCTGTCTTCTTATTTCATTTCCCCAAATGAGATTTAGGTATTCCTTGATATCTATTCTGGTATTGAGAGAAATGAGGATGCACCCGACCAATTTATCCATGTAGTATGAAAGGAGAGATATGCTTCCAAGAACACTCCCAATGCATTTCCAAAATCCCAGAAAGAGTCCAAATTCTAGAATTCCTAGTGGAGTCCGAGGAGATGTACCCATACTGGTTTGGTGTCCATTCTTTCACAGTTTGCATCGAAGAGCGGAGTCCATTTTTTGAGAAATATAGGAATGGATCCAAATCTCTAGTGTTTCCCCATAATTTTGTCACCATCCTCAGTATTAGCACTCAAAATGTACCTCAGGTTGTAAAAATGGAATCTCAAGGTAACCACAAAACCAAGATTTAGGAAATAAATATGGCTTATTTCTCTCCAGAGAGGTATCTCTCAATGGTTGTTTGACAAGGCCAGATATAAAAATAAAAGTAAAATTTAGATTGTTGTATTGTTTGAAACAAGACAAGTATACATTGGGCTATGGAGTAAAAATATATATTTATCAATTACATTGATGTTTGCATGAAAACGTATAACAAAGGCAAGGTAGCCATTCAGTCACAGTAAAAAAACTTTGGTTTGGTGAAACAAAAGAAATAATGAACAGTCCATTAACATGGGCATCTATCAAGAATGAATCCAATGCTAACTTTAGTGGAAAATATTTGTGAATATCTGAAATCAATAGTCAAAGCATATACATATGAATTTTGAACCATCAAACACTTATTTCGGACATGAAAGAAGACATAATGAAAGTAATAACAAGAAAACATTCACATTAAGAAGGAGAAAAATAGACTGTAATCATTAACAACACATGAATCTTTGCAGAAATGGTCAACTTCAGCTCTGTGATTTTATTAAAAATAGGTTTCAAATTACAAAGCTCAGTTCTCACGGGTTCCAACCCTTTTTTTGATTGCACAAAATAGTTCTTATACAAATTGTTCCATGAGCTGAAATAACAAACTGCTAAAAATAAGTATAACTACCTTTACATGTGTCATTCAACACTTATTAACTACTATCTAATTCTAGAAAATAAACTAAATGCCTATCTAACTATTTTTTCAGCAATAAATCCTTCATTATATTCAACATCTTCAACCATGCAACGTATACTTGGACCTTGCATATTTTTCCATTGTTTTCCATTGGTCTACCGATGGAAAATCCAAAATGAACATTTCCTTTGACAGCACAAGCAACTCCAGATGATCCATGTATGAATAATTTTGCAAACATGTGCATGCTTCCTTGAAATAAAAAAGCATCTAAAACTCATCTTCTAGCTTGTCCACAACTGTTTTTCCAGATAATGATTGGTGCATGTTAGCAAAGTTTGTATGATCCAAAATTGGATTCAATTAATTTGTCTTGATATTATTTTTGTGTTAGAATAACATGTTTTTTCATGATATCTATCTTAGCCTGAACTGTGTTCAGATGTTGATGATTGTTTACCACTTTTTTGTCCCAAGTTATGATAGATATTTTATCTTTAATATTTGCAATCTTTAATTCATCCTTTGTTTAACCCATTTAAAAATTCTATAGCATTCTTAACATAATCAATGGGTTTTTTATTCAATATTTCCATCACTGTTGTCACGCTCTGTTTAGTTGATTAAAGCATAGCCTCTTTATCCAAGATGTAATTTAAGTAAGGTCTCAACTTGGTTGCTTCTGCTATTAATGCATCCTAGATTATATGTTTTTCTCCTTGCACTGATGACTTACTTGTAACATGTTTCATCAATTTGTCATTCTTATTTTGTAATTCATGGCACTTTTCTTCCCAAGACTTTCTCTCTTTTTCTCTTTTCTAAGCTAGTCTTTCCATATTTTGTTTTGGTTCTTCAATCCAACTAGCTCTAATTCTTTTAGACTAATCTATGACATAGCCGGAACAATGGTTTGTTCACCAGATTCAGTAGAAGGAGGAATGATTCTACTTTCAAGTTCTTTATCTTTCTCTTGCAGCTCCTTCTCTTTCTCTTGTAGCTTCTTTTCTAATTCATCAGACTTAGCTTTGAGAGTCTTCTCACTCTCAATTAAAAGAGACATATCTCTTTGGCATTTCTTTTCTTTTTCTACAAATTTCAATAATTTGGCTTTACAATTTGTTAGCTCACCATTCAAGCCTTCTTTTTGCTTCTCAAGCTCCGCTAGCTCAGATTCTTGTATTAGTTCAGTGGATGGGATCTCTAGCTTCTTCTTTAGTAGTTGAATGGAATTTTCTTTTTCATTCAATAATTTTTGTATGCCTAGCCCTTTATCTGCTTGGATTTCAGAAACCAACAAAATTGTCTGCAACTTCTTGATCTGTACTTGGTGGGGCCTGTTTTCCACCTTCTCCCGTATAAGATGATTCTCAATCTTGCTCTTACTAGATTTTACCCTAGATACCTTTACTGTTTCTTCAGCAGATCAGTGTAAATAATTTCCCCAGTTTGTTTGTGCAAGTGTATCATATCAGGAATGGGGATGTTCTCCAGGCTCATTTTCATTTCAGCAACCTTATTCTTGGTTGCTATTTCCAAATTCAAAGTATTTTGAGAATGATCTCTAACAGTGACTAGAGATACATCCTTTCTAGATATGTTTGTAACCTCTGCATACAATTTCAAATGTTCTTCTGAAGCTACATCCTTATCATCCTTATATTTTTCAAATAATTATGACCTGATTTTGAAATATGAGGTAGAAATAGTTGGTGTGTCAGCAAATGCATATTCTTTGACCTCAAAAGCAGGCCCTGACACTTTCATTTGTTTCTTTTTATTACCCTTGGCATCTGACACTTGGAAAAGTTGTCCTACATCTTTAATTTTCTGTTTCTTTGGTGTTCTTGCCATGTCTTCCTCCTCTATGTCCATGGAATTAGAGAAGTCTCTTTTGTTGGTTTTTTCAGAGCAGCTGGATATGGGTGTAATCTTTTCTTTTGCTGGAACCAAGTTGGAAGTGCCAAGTTGTGGTGAGCTGACTTCCCTTACAAAGGAAGTGGAGTCTTCATGCATATAAACATCCCTCTGAGTCTCATGCGGGTAGTCCAACCAGTTTGCAATCTATTGGTCACCCTATATGATAATCAATTACAACTAACACATAGAATGCTCAATATAAATTGTCATCCCAGGGAAGTATTTTTGTTTCAAATATAATTAGTACAATCTATGCATAAACACTTAAGTAGCTGATAGAATGAATGAAAACTTAATTTTCCTACCTATCTGCTCAGTCAAAATCTTATCATGGCTAAAGATAACCTAATTTATCCATCTAAGAATTTAGAAATGTATTTACCTTCCTACAATCATTACTCTAACAATTACAGATCTAGAAATAATTAAGCTAGACTTACTTTTGCATAAAGTAAATTCTAAAGATATCAGACTACCAGGAATTAGCTAAGAGTTGTCCAATTGATCTAATATGCAAATCATAAATGATAGTAAAGAATCACACCAATTGCAATCATAATATGACTAATTCACTAAACTCCAAGAAAAATAAATAGTAGAAATAAACTAGAGTTTTATCTTGATTGTAACAGCTAATTGACACACATTGCATAAAGAAAAACTATCCTACACAGATGATTGGCACACCACACAGTTGTAGCTAATCAGAATGCAATCATTAACTATCAAAAGAAATACAATTATCAATCATCACTGTTGTAACTCACTGTAAAATGAATCTACTGTAAATCCACACCACACAACAGAAATAAACTAAACATCTACTTAACTCAACAATCTATGTGGGAAGGTTGGCCCAACCTTCGAACAGAGACGCCGTGAACTAACATGAATTAAAACACAAGGATATGAAGAATTCTTCTCCTTGTATCAAAAAATGGTAATTCATAGTTACATTTCTCTGATACAGCTTACATAGTTCAACATCAATTATCCAACCCTAGGCTCAAATCATCTTCCCATATATATACATGAATAACACAATTCAAATCCACTAATATCGAGAATCCATGAAGATCTACGATCTTCAGGCGGCCCTGTTACAACAAAGTATTTACAACCATGAGTATAATTGAATGAATATATGGAATATAAGGAGTATTGTTACGTTGGTTGTTAATTGATCAACAGAATCAATTGGACGAGAAATGCTCTATTTGTTGCAATGATGCCTTGAGTAGTGGAGTGTTGTTGCAGCTACGATGCGGAGAGATGATCACATTGTTTCCATTCAACGTATGCAACTAGGACTGAGGAGTAACAGATGGTAATAAATATCCCTTTAATCTCCAGACTAAGCGGGCTGCTACACCTGTGTTCATCAAGGCTTGGAATTATCTTTATCAAATCAATACATATTAGCACAATTCAAAAGATAGAGTTTTAACCATAAAAATATTAGGCATTAATATAATAAGGAAATAATAAATCATACATGTAAGTATTTATGCTCAACTAGAGAAAAAACATATATCTAGTGTATGGAAATGACGAAGGAGAAGGAAAAAAGATATAATTGGTGTGGTAAAAAAAGGGGTTATTCTAGGACGCAACATCTCCCCCCAACTATCCAATTGCATGTCCTCACACTATTCTAAGTCTGAGTTTAGACCTCGTTCATGGAGAGAGAAAAATTGAAGGAACTTTTAGGTAGTTCACCCCCATCCAGATATCCATTACAGGAAGTCCGATATCTCCAGCACTGCCTCTCCTCTGCATTAGTCAGTGTATAATCAACCCTGTATGGATTTGTTGGCCACCATATAAGTGGAAACTTGTATTTGAGTCCCAGCTAGTGAGGTCCACACTTCTTCATGCAATAGACATATCCTTCCACCTTAGGGAGAGCCTATTTAAAATTTATAAAACAATAAGGGTCCCTTTTTTTCAAAGTTGAAGAAGAAGTTTACCACCTGTGCTTGTTACATTCTAGGACAAGATGTTGTTGTTTTGAGATCTAATTAGCACAGGTGGAAATAACCTTTTCTTGCAGTTCCATCAATTGATGAGTCTTTGTAGGAGATGTGAGCCTCCTTCCATGGAGCATAAGGAGAACCCGAGGAGATTGAGGTTCACTCCTAATCCACAGATTGGAGCTGCCCTCATTCCGAGAGATTGTATGAAAAACATTTTCCCATCGTACATGATTATTAACAAAAGAGGCAAAGGCTCTCAACTAAGCATATCCCAAATAAGGAATAGGGTTAGAGCGAAGGTCCATGGGACAAGCCATCTCATGGAAATAAAGTTCACACAAAAAATTTTTTTTAGTGAAACTGATCTCGACAAAGGTCTCCAAGTATTGAATAGAGGGTGTCAATTGATAAGGTATTCCCTCTTTCAGGGATTTTAATTTAAACATGGTCGTTTGTTCATACAAGAACATCGGATAGGAGGGAGATGGAGCTCTAAAGCTCATTAATTCCCGAGAGAGAGCATACATTTTATCTTTTTCTTTATGTATCGATTTGAATTTCTTCATTTATTTCAATTCTTTTTGCACATCCTCCCACCGAAACCTTTGAAAAGTTAACTCCTCTGTCCATTTCTCCCTGAATTATTTGGTAGTCATTCTGTATTAAAAAAGGGGAACCATCCCTTCTTGACATCAGTCACCATTATTTTTCCACTTCCAGCTTCCAGCTTCAACAGTGAGAGCTCTTTTATTAGGCCTTGAGTACTTCTACCTTCTACATATTTCTCATCATCAGAATTTGAATTAACACTTTCTTAAGAAATTTGCATCCATGCCTTGTCACCAGATGCCACATCTTTCTCACTTTGTATTGACAATGTAATAGCTTCCTCTTCCATCAGTATTGTAGCGGCCTCTATCTGTTTGGATTATTCAGCAAAAAAAATTGGGAATGTTGGTTCTTGTTTGATGAAATCCATCTTATGAATCCCATCCCTAGCAACTTCAGTCTATGTTGCACTTTAGACAGATGATTTTGGGGATAATGGTTCTTGTGTAACATCATCCTCCTTCTGTAACTCAACCATGGAAACTTCAGTTTGAGTTGTATCTTCATCAAACATTTTTAAGGATGTTGGTTCTTGTGTAACAACATCTTTTTCTTGTTTCTCAATCTCATCATCTTTTATTCGAGTTGCAGTTTCAACAAGCAGCTTTAAGGACGCTTGTTCTTGTGTAACAACTTCCTGTTCTGAGATGAATTCAAATTTTCCAGGTTATTTATGGACTAATTCTATATCTTGAGACTGTTCTAGGGTCTCATCAAGATCCTCTAAGTCCTGGTTAGGGATTATATCCACTACTAGTTCATTATCTTCTATTTTCTCCACTGTAGGTACTTCTTTTTCTTCTTCCCTTACCTATGCAGGTTCTTGTGCATCAAATGCCTGCACTGTGATGTAATGTCCCCGGTTTCGACCCCGTTTGCATGATGTATATATTGTAATTAATCATGGTGAGGAGCTCAAGGCAAAAGCCCCACCATCGATTTTGCTGTCTATGTTTCGGCAATAGGGATAATTGCCGATGGTATGCTGTACTATAAGGCACATTATAATTCGGCATCATGTAAACACGCACATCAATTAAAATAAACCACAACCAGCTACGGCAGTGCAACGTTGAATGAAAAGGGCATGGTTCCAAAGGATAAGAGGGTGGGGGATGTCAAACCTTGGTTATGGGGGAAAAACCCATGTTTTGTCACCTTGTTGATTTTCCATCTTCCCTTGTTAACCTCTTTAATGCTTCAGCTGGTGGTTGGGGGAGTTATTGCTGAAGTGGTGGTGGTTGTGGCAGGCTGTCAGCCTTACCCACTTGCTCACTCCACCCACGTATGCCCATTCTTCTCCCTCACGCACTCTTCCCTGGCCAATTCACTCTCACCACGATTTTGGTTTGTTCCTCCTCACGCACAGGTTTTTTGGGGCGTTTTTGGGTCTCACGCAGGTTTTCTTCCTCTCCCCCATGAGTTGCTGAGCACCCACGAACTACGAATTTGTGTCCTTTCTGTTGTGTGTGCATCCACGGACAAAAATGGAGTCGTTTTTCCTCACGCAGGGCCTCCATTGTCTGTTCCTTTCCTTGTTGGTTCGGATTGTTTAACCACGCACATGTATTCTTTTGTTTGGGGTGCACATAGTGAGCTGAGAGCCGTGCTCTTGCATCCACGACTAACTATGAAGGGCCATTCATGTTTTGGCTGTCTCAGAGATTATTTGGGTTGGGTCGTTTTTCCCTGCTGTAAGTTGTGCTCACTGATAGATTTCGGGGCTGTAGTTTTCCCCATGCTGTGAATGTAATTACTGTTACATTTGGGGGCCGTTGTAAATTCGAGTGAGAGTCATTTTGGCCACGATAGGGCCAAGAATGACTCAGGAATCTGTATTTCCTTGTTTAAGCTGTGACAGCTAAGTGATTTCCTGAGTGCAATGGTTAGTCTTTGGACTGTGCTGGCTTGGCTTGGTTGTTGAAAGCCTATGAAACCCATCTGTGTTGGTTTGTTGTTTATGTCCCCTTGGCTATGTATAAGCCTGCAATTGACCCTTATTCCGGAGGAATCATGCCCAGCTTGGGGGTGGCAGCGTTGCTAGAGATTGATGAGCAAGCTGGCCTATGGTTGGGTGGAACGTTGCAGCGACGTAGCTGGTTGTGGGTGGATTCTTCATTAACAGATAAGTGCTGCTAGTCTATCTCTGCAATTATATCAATTGTATATGAATTATAATGAACATGGAAACTGTTGGAATGTGTGTGTTTGCTTCCGCTGGATGTTGATTCATTATGCATCTGTGTATGCTTGTAAGTTTTAATTCCAGCATTGATCTTTTTCTGTTTATGTTCATGGGGTTGTTTGCCCGGCTGTGTTTTGATGTGTTCGTCGCGTCCTCTTCGCCGGTCTGAGGGATGGGGACGTGACATGTGACTTTATATCCTGCCTAGTTGAATATTTCTCCACATTCTGGACATATCACTTTTTCTTTTCCTTCACCTCCCTCAATAGGAGGTGAACCCTCCAAATGATCTGCAACCTCCACCAATTTGTTCAATCTTTTCTCTACCTGCTTCCTACATGCTTCTTTCCAATTTTGCAATTCATTCTGAAGAATTTGTATATCCTATTTTAGCAAGTCATTCTCATACAAAAGACTCTCAATTTGAGGTTCTTTTGCAGCAGGTTCTTGTGGAGCGACAATTGATCGAGGTGTTAGAATGAGAAATTTGATATTTGCTTCAATTTTTTCCCACTTTACTCGTGGTGCTTCTGTTGCTTTAACAAACCTAGTTTTCCTTCTTTTCACTTGGCCATATGATTGACCTTATTTTGATCTTATCCTTCTTTGGTGTGGCATAGGGGTTTCCAATTCTGATACTGGTATAGAAGGATTATTCCCCAATCCATCATCTTCCCTTGTTTCAACCACCAAAATTTCTTCTTTAATTATAGTTCCCCCCAAATCAGGGGAAGATTCAATGTTAAAAATATCCACATCCTCTTCTACCATTGTAGCATCCATAGTTGCATCTTCCACTGTCGCAGCATCTAATGCTTCTCTAGTCTCAGCTTCTACTGCTGAAGCTTCCATAATAACTATTCCCTCTACAGGGTGTGTTGTTGTTGCAACCTCCTCCAAATATTTCTCCCGATCATTTCGATTATGGTCTGCCACTGTCTCATCCTCCCCCCTAACTAGATTTGATGGACTCCGGTCCTTCTCTTCTACTTAAACACCCCCCAACTGTGCAGGTTCCATGTCCTCCTCTTCTACTTCAACACCCCCCAATTGTGCAGGTTCTCGAATTATCCCAGGCTCAGCAAGAAATTATGCCTAGGTTTGATTTTGTTGTGCTAATGCCCTTAAAATGAGTAATTTAATTAGGCCATGGTTTGTAAGAGAAGCAACTAGATGTTGGGTTGTTCTCACATACCTCGCCATGTAATGTAGGGTTTTCAACAAGTAAAATGGCATATTGAGTAGATTAACATGCGTAGATGAGACAATAAGGGAAATTCAGAGAAGTAGACAATTTGGTACCTACCTTCACAAGTAATATATTTCGTTAGGAAGATTGCCACTGGATTCCAAGGATGGGGTAATTATTATAGTGCTATCTCACTACCTCTTCGTTGAACATGTTCATCAACTGCAAGAAAATCCTGCACTGCAGTCACATTCTAGGTTTTTTGTCCAAACTAACTCCTTCCTACTTGAGGCAAACCAGTAACCTCTGCCACAATTGCTTCTGTAACATCTATGCACACACCCTTGACCTCCGAATGAGTGACAAACAAATTATGGATGAACTGTAAAGTTGTTTCTATGTGAAAATCATTTAGTCATTGAAAATACCTAGTCCATCCGGCCGCTTCAATAATGACAAAAAACTCTACGCTCCTACGCAGGGCCTCTGTGTTCACGGGTTCATGTCAGGCTAGTTTACCCATATCACCTTTCCTTCGTAGTTCTAATAGCGAATCAGGAAATTACAGATCCAGAAGTGGAAGTTGCAACACAAGAACATTCAACGAACAACCAAGGTCGATATTGGGTATTTTAGGAAAGTTAATACAGTTATGAAAATGGAATAATTGGCAAGATTTGGTACAAATTGGGAAAAAGGTGACAGACGTGTAATAGGCCCACGTACCAATTTGGACATATTGATTGATAGTTAAATGGGTAAGGGTTTGCTAACAGGTACAAAATACAAAGCATGATTAATTTTTCCATATCCATTTTATGCCTAATCATGTAAATGATCAGAATCCATACCTTTGCAATATGAAATGAGCCTTAACTTTCCATAATGGTTCGACTTGTCATTGCGGCCATCAATTGAAAACATAATTGCAAATGTGTTATTATGATGTTTCCCCCACCATTGGTTGAGATTATTCTTCAACCATAGATGGTGGTTGAACTTTTTGATAGATGGGGTCTAGAGAGTTTATATCCTAGTTTGCACCGATTATATGAACAAATGGGTGGAGGTTGTAGCTTTGGTCAAGGACAATGATCTAGATGTAATGGATTTCTTATATAGAGAGATCTTCACCCATTTTGGAGTACCCAAAGAGATAGTTACAGATGGAGGACCGCAGTTTGTGTCCCACAAATTGAAAGCCTTGTTGCAGAAATATCACATTCAACATAAGATTACCTCACCATATCATCCACAGGCCAATGGCCAAGTGGAAAGCACCAACAAAGGAATTGAGGTTGAAAGAATTCCAGAGGCATTATGGGCATATCGTACCACATGGCGCAACACTATAGGTTTCTCCCCATACGAATTGGTGTACGGTAAGAACATTGTCTTTCCCACTGAATTTGAAATTAAAACTCTAAACAAAGCCATAGAAACAAACTTAAAATTGACATAAGCTCAGAGGAAAAGATTGAATCAGTTAAATGAACTTTATTAGAAGCGAAAAATTGGTGTGCGTCAGGCATCATTAATTCAACAACAGCGTTACAAGTGGCATGATCAATTCATAAAGAAGAAAGTCTTATGTGAAGGATATTGGGCCTTACTACATGATTCAAGGTTCAAGAGGTATTTTAAGGGTAAGATGTGTACAAGATGGTTTGGACCCTACCAAATGTACAAGGTGTTTGATAATGGAACATTTTGCCTGGTTACTATTGATGAAAATCAGAGATCATTATTCGCTAATGGTCACCGACTGCAACTGTATCATAAGCCGATTTCAAATGATGCATTAATTTTGCATGTTGCAGCTGATCCATATTATCAGTTAACGCAAGGGCTGCATTTTTTTTCTGCTCCTACAAATTTTTAAAGAACACGGAAATTTCCACATAGGAATCTGTTCATAAATAAATTGTTGTTTTGTTTTCTTCTCAGTTTATTTTCTTTTATGCTTTGATAGGATTTCTTTTGAAGAATGCGTACATGAATCTACTTGAGGATAAGTGGTCACGACTGGGCCAAACGATTGCGGGCACCCTAGATTATTTTCTTGTTATGAATAACTCCTTGAAGAAAATGAACAATTTATCACCATTAACAAGTCAGCTGAAGATTTTCCAATTTCCATTTCTCACATCTGTGACTCCGCTAGAATTGTCCTATTTCCTAGTTGTGACTCAGTCAAATTCTGCCTGTTTTTCCTATAATCGTAGCTGTGACTCCACCATATTTTTCATATTTCCCAGTTGTGGCTCTACCAAACTATGGCTATTTTCCCTATTTTCGCAGTTGTGACTCTGCCAAATTTGTCCTATTTCCCAGCTGCGCCTCCACCAAATTCTGCCTATTTTTGCAGTTGTGACTCCGCCAGATTTGTCCTATTTCCTAGTTGCGACTGCGCCAAATTCTACCTATTTTTCCTATTTTCGCAGCTGTGACTCCACCATAATTTTCTTATTTCCCAGCTGCAACTCAGCTAAATTTTGCCTATTTTTCCTATTTTCACAGTTGTGACTCCGCTAGATTTGTCCTATTTCCTAGTTGCGACTCCGCCAAATTTTGTTTATTTCCAGGGAATTCCAAAAAGCATAGGTTAGAGGTTCTTTGCAGCCAACGTTGTTATCAAAATTAGGGGAACTATCACAACCTCTCACATTTGTATCTATGTCTACTACTTCTCTTGGACCATCATATAACATGAAATCCTCTGTAGTATTCAGGAAATAGAGGGAGAAACAACTAGGTATGGAAACTCTTTCTACCTTAGTGACTGGAATCAATTCAAGTGATCTTGGTTTGCAGAATGAACAGGTCCAGCCTTCAATTTCGTTTGGCCAAGATAGATCAAACTCTCTTCTTATGGTCCCCATTGCAAGAAGAGTTGCATCAACTGGAAGTATTACATATTCAGTAACACCTCTGAACATTAACAATCCTTCCACCGAAACAACACATATGCCTAGTTTGGTAGCTAAGGTAGATCAACTTGTTGCAATTGTTAGTGGATCCTACACACTAGGGTGGTGGATCCATTAACACAGCTAAAATCAAGTTATATGCAACATAATTTCATTCTATGATTGTTCAATAGAAGATACAAGTCATTGTCTTTGATCCTTTAAATAGTTGTTGGGATTCTGGTAAATGTATGCTTGAATGTTCTTTTACGACTGGTTGAGAATCTATAAATTATTGTGAAGTTCCTCTTGAAATTACAATACCGAATCATGTGGAAGCACCATTATCTGCAAATCAACGGATCTAGTAAAATATTTCATGCGAAGAAGATGCTCTGATATAGGCTTGCTTATGGATTCAATGGGGAAACTTATCAAATATATTACTATTTCTTCTTTGTATTTATGGTAAAATGATTGGTGGATTCTACGGTTTAATGCACATGCAAGATTGATGCTAGCATTGTTGGAAGAACACAAGCACAAGGAGGATCTAGGGTTTTCTTGGTTGCTCCATTGGTAAAGTTTGGTGAAATTATGAATCTATGGATTGAATGGTGATTGTAATGCTGTGTTTTCTCTAAATTAGGGCTTTTTAGCAGCTTTTGTCAACTTTTACATGTTATAAAACATCCTCTTGAAGGAATTTTCTCTTGTTTGTCCTTAGATCTTTGAATTTTTCCCTAATTAGGATCCTCCAACAAACCCTAGAGGTTGTTTTTGGAAGTCCTAGTTGGTGATCCTTAGGGAAATATTCTAAGAGGGAAACAATTAAATGGGGTCGTTGTAAGGCAGAAAGTAACCTTTTATCAAGGCCAAATTATCTCAACCCCTGAAACATGTCAAATATGAAACCTTAACTCTAACTTTTGACTGGTTCTTTTATGTTGCTTCTCAAGTTCGTGGATGTAGACAAGAAGATAGGTGACACACTGGAGGATCTAGGGCTAAATAGGCAGGCCAAAATTTGAGGGTGCTATCAGCTAGCAAGTGTAAGTATTAACAACCATCATGTATCATCACATAGGCATTATTATCATCATTTAGAGTAACTGTAAATAGTACTGTATATCAACATAAATTACCAACTGAGTTAACCATCCTTTTAAGGGTTTATATAAGTACTCCTTAGCCTGAAAAGAATGCTTTCGAAAGGTAAAATTCAATGATATTGTTGATATTTACCCATAACTCAAATATGACCCTAACTTGGTTGATTTTGCAGGTCTGTTTGATAGGTTTTAGGGCTAGAAACGATAGTAACACTGATCAGTAAGGAAATAGCTTTTTCTTCCCTATATCCTTGGTGTGGCTATGAAACACTTATGCTTTACAACAATAGCATATCGTGCACAGACATAGAAAACACTACTAACTTATACAAGAAATTTACAAAATATCAAAGGTATGCATGCTTTACTGATAGACCAACTAGCAAAGAAGTTCTAGAATCTGCAATAGAAACACAACCTCCAGCACAGAAACTTGCAACAAAATGTTCATAAAATGCCATCAATAGTTTCATAAGATTCCTTAAGAAGCAATCATGTGCTCAATTGAATAGGTTGGACTGTATGCTGACCTGTTGATTGATCATCGATGAGGAAGTCTCTCATGTCAAACTGAAGGAAATAGAAAAATTGATTTATTAGAGTATATTAATCCCATTACATACCTACTAGTAACTATAGTGACTCATACAAAGAACATGGTGTTCATGTGTTTATCCTTAAATACAGTCAATCTTAAACCTCAAAAACTAACATGATTCTATCACATACCTTCCAGTAATCGTTTCGAGTAACAGGAGCATATTGATGTTTACCCTTGAAGTGATTAGGATCAACACCACCAAAAGTCATGGCTGCAAATGGGCTTTCTTCAATAAAAACATATTTTCCTTGGGAAAGAACCTCGAAACTGTTTCCAAAAAATGTGAAAATGTTTCCTTTAGCGAAAATATGTCATACCAAATCTAGTGATCTATCATTGTAAATCAATTAAAATGAATGATACTCTTTTTCAGACCGTGGATACCTCTGGAAGATTTCCTGAAAACAACAAAAATAAACAGTATTTATAAATTAAGCATTCAAACAATGCTTTCTAGAAATAAAGTAGCAAATAGATCTTTATTTTTTCAAGCAGATCTCAATACTTTGTTACCATAATTATCAATGCAGTCATTCTTCTTTTGTATTCCAGAGTTGAGATGTTTGCTTTAAGTGACCACTTTAAACTCGACGATAAATTGGAAGCAATATAGAAATATATAAATGCCTAATAAAAGATTTACACAAAGAAGACTTTGTAACACATTAGCAATTATGAGTAATAAAGTGCACAATGATGTTGGGGTGAAAAGTTACAATGGAAACTGAAAATACCAATGTGTACCATGCCCAACTCACAACCTATAGGGATAAGCACAAATATAAACATATGTTTTCCAATCCACAATCAAACATGAAAGTTGAACAAGATATGAGATTAAGAAAAAAATTACAAAACTATTGCAAAAAGATAAACTAGGGAAGATAGCAATATACTCATGCGGAATAATAGGGAAACAATGCTTCAGATACCATTATCCTCACAAGTATATCTATCTTTTTCTGTCTTTTGACCTTTCATATTCCCATCAAACTCAAATGCCTATCATATTTCTTGTAATGAAATACCTACATTTAATTTTGTTGTCCTAGCTATATGGTATTGGTAAAGTATTACCAAGGGGCCAGTCATCATGATAAATCAAATTTTTTAAGGTAATTGTTTAGATCAGATAGAACAAAGTTAACCTCAATGTATGGTAATCATCGTCATCAACTAAATGTATGTGTGTGCACATGCATAAATACCCAATACACAGCTCAATCAAACAAAAGAAAACATAATTATACCTTGATTTGTGGATCTTCACACTGTCTTCTTATGCTTTACCTTTCAAAACATCATTCAACATACTTCATTTTTTGTCCTGTTGCAATAGTTTCATGTTAGGAACCATCAAATAAATATATGTTTGTTTATGAAAATAACAAAACCAATCTAAATAAATTCAATTCTATTACAATGTAAATTACAATACTATTCAACTATTCATGTAAATTATTTTTTAAGAATATATCACCTGATGAAACATGGATAACTAAAAATACTATATATATAAGGCCATCGATCTAATCAAAATGTCATTTCTTGCCTCTTAACTATGGAAATGTTTTTCAACCCTATCTGTAACAAGTTCCAATGGAGGAGTGAAATAGTGATAGTGAAAATTATACACTAAAATTATAGAAATAGATGTGTTTAAATGTATTATTCCTTCCCATTCATTGAACTCCTCTCTGTTTTGAGAATAATTTAATATTCTCTACTAAACAGGACCAACCATATGAAGGTAGAAGCTCTTATGGCCCCTAATTCCCCCCCCCCCTCTTCACATCACTCTCAACTCCCCAAATCCAATGCATATACTTACAAATAACAATTTATTTCATTACTTCACAATCCAAATAACAATGCATCTACTGCAAATTATTTCACTCAATAGTTGAAAGATGCTTTCATTAAATCATTATTTAAATCATTCATTAAACCATTCAATCATTCAACTGCTAAAAAAAACATTCATTAAACCATTCATTAACTCATTCATTAAAAAATTAATTTAGTCAATGGCAGAAAAAAAAATCAGTAAACTATTCAGTAAAGCATTTATTCAAACATTCATTCATGAAACAGAGGAAAAAATCATTGAATGTTTTTTTTATAAATAAGAATTACTCAAATATGTTTAGTCACTTCTTTTTTATTTTTCTTCTCTTTAAATATTTAGTTAGAGTCACATCTTTAGGAATCTGATCATCGATATCCCTACTAGTTTACTCGCAAGGTTGAACTTCAGGCAAGGGGTGATGATTTTATGCAATAATGTCAAAATCTTTCATTAATATATTTATATTTTGATAGATATGAGTAATTCATTTAAAAAACATTACGAATGTGTGTTTTTACCTACCATGGCCACATCAACATGTTCAACATTATCTCATACAGGCCCAACCTGTTCCGTGTTATGATCTACATCTACATGCTCTGCAATTGAATTGTGTAGAATTAGAATTAATGTTCATCATCTGCAATGGTCTATTAAAAATAGTAGCAAATTAATAAATTCATTACTAGGATGAGAAGCATGATCTTCGTTTGGTTATTCATGTACTACATCCTCGACATGAACAGGATCATTACTTTCCTGCACAAAAATGAATAAATAATTTATGTTAATTTATTTATAAGGAACAAATTGCATCAGCAATAATAACTTATCATTAAACTAAACAGTTTTCACATACCTGGGCACCAGATGGATTAGCAGAAGATCTTGCAGTATTCCCAGACAAGCTTCTTCGGTGTTAAACAACGGCATCAAATCCCTGTTCAAAGCCAAGCTTCATGTAATCCGCACTGGTCAATTCTTTGAACCAGTCGGCCTTCATATTTGCATGATGTCATTAATTTTAAATCATTTTATCATAACAAAACAAAAATAATAATCTGTATGATATTTGGATGCGGATTCGGGTTTTGCGATACATACATATCGGGCTGCCAAATTGGAGTAACCACCAGGCCCAAGCTTGTGTTGGCCAATTTTTTTAATTCTTGCCTTTGTGGCCTTAAATGTGTCCGAGATCCCAATTAAGTTTTTAAATACATTAGTTGATGTACCAAAATTGATATAAAAACTAGTAATAATAAGGATTACCACTACATTTTGGAATGTATTGCATACCTCCCTGTTCCACCTAGTGGTATCTTTTCTAATTTTCTCAGGCCCTTCTCTTTTCCATCTTCCACCAGGGATTTCTACTCCATAGATGGAATCATTGGAGGGAGTTCATACCTAAGGTTCTTTTCTAGGTGAACCCTATATTGGTCTCGGACAATCTTCAGATGTTTTCCAGCCTTCTGTAGGACCTTCGATGTATCGAAGGTATCTTTTCCGAACAAACTAACCAAGCGATTAGTCAGATCATCCTTTAAAGATTTTGAATGCTTGTTCCACATTGTGTAGATGGTGGGCCCAAAGATATCCAAAGCCAAATCATTCATATGTTTATAAAATATATCATTTCCTGCAAAACATTAACACCATCATTAGTCAACATTAGAAAATATTATCGGTATATTAGACACAAATTATAAAAACTAAATTGAACAATCTATAATGACCTGGAATCCTCTCTATCTTTATTGGAACTAGTTCTTCATTCACCAAAAATGTACACACTATTGAACCAGTGCTAGTCACACGAGAAGATCCAGGAAATGCTTCCACATCTCCATCTAACCCTGCATCCACCCCTTCTTCTACAGCATCTGTTTTGGGTCGGGCAACATCGACTGCACCCTCTACTGTCCTCGGGGGTGTCACAGAGCATGTTGTCGATTGTTCAGTGGACAATATGGGAGTAGTATTTGGTGTACATGGAGTGGTTTGGTCACTGGGACCAACATTGTCTTGACCATCACTGATAATATCCATAGGGCGCTATAAATTAAAATCATTGTATTATAAGTTCAATAACATATAAAATCAAATATTATAAAGTTTTTATAAATCAATTTGCATTTTCATTCGATAACTTACGTCCACTTGTTTACGTTGCTGTAACAACAATTGAATCCTTTGTTCGAGCCCTTCTGTTAGTGGAGCTTCCAATGTCAGACGAATCAGTTCTTCATTTTGTTTTTCCCTTGTCCTTTGTAGCACCCTCAATGGGTCTGCAGACTCTCTAATTTCACTATCTCTCATCAACTGAGAGACCTCATTCTGTAAAGAGTTTTGAGACGTTTCAAAAACGAAATCCCCCGTCTACAATTGAAATATATAAAAAATTGCTTAGTTTTTGAAGCAATAGTGTGCGCAAATAATTATATTAGGGATTACATATAGGATTACCTAACGCCTAGACAAGGGTGTGGTCTGATCAACAGATGGGGATTTACCTCCATCAGCCACCTGCAAAAAAAGTAGAGAACATTATCACAATGAACGCAATATGTAAAAGCTAACAAATATAGAACCAAAATAAACACTATGCTACATGTTTTATGTGTACATTTTTGAAGTATTTAGAATGTAGAATTATATTTAGGTTTACTGGTTGCCTTGAGGCTCCATTCGTCTGATCAACAGCTGAAGACTTTCCCAGGTCAATATGCAAAAAAGGTAGACAACATCACCATCATGAACGCAACCATAAAAACGCAAGAATACATAACAAAATAAACATAATGCGCCACGATATACATGTTTACGATTTTAAAGTATTTGAAATGGAGAATTACATTCATGTTTGGCTGTTGCCCTGATGCTGTAATCGGATGATCAACAGCCGGTTGGATTCCCTGATCAACACTTTGCATGGAAAATAGATAATATTATATAAACGAACCTAATATACTAATGAAAATGCATAACAATGTATATGTTTGTCAATCTTAAATTTAATATTACATTGGCAATATCGATGTATACCTCCTACCTTGACTCAGGTCGACAAACATCTACGGAGATGGAGATGCTCCTGAGAGAACCCTGCATCAAAAACATACTAAACGTTACATAAGGAAACATGAAAAGTAGGTAATTTTAATTATATGCCAATGAAAATTCCTATAGATGTTAAAATAATTAATAAAAGGGTGGTTAAATTGTTTGTTGTACCAAAACCATACTAACATTGTTTGTATCTACACAATTCAAATTGTAATCAATAAGCATTTCTTCTCCAATAACTATTGATTTAATTGCACATAAAAAGACACGGTTTTCTTCATGCGACTCGAATATGCAGTTGGGTTGCTTTAGTGTAGACCCTGGTTTTGTACTGTTTATAAACCTCGCAATATTACCGATTGTTTTGGCCTTCTGTCCATGTACATCGTTGCTCATTTATTTTGAGCTTTGTCTTTCAGTTGTATATAATTCGCTCACAACCCATATCTACGCATATTTCGTGTATATTAGACCAAGCGCATCCAATCACTGTAGTTGTAACAGGGTCCAGCATACTCCATCAATTCTGTACATCTACCGTATCCAACCTTTGTGCCATCCATGCAAAACAACCCCAATCCATGCAATGACGATGGTGCAATTCTATATATCTTCTCATTCACAAAAAAATCAATGTTTACTTTAGAAAGATCGTTCGGCACCAATTGTTTCACTAGGTGTTGGTAGCTTAAGGGCACGTCGATGTCTCCCACTGTCTCATCATCATAGGAACATGACCCCCCTCCTTGGAGAAAAAAATTCTTATGATGGTGAGACAGTGGGAGACATCGGCGTGCCCTTAAGGTACCAACACCTAGTGAAACAATGGGTTCCTAGCGATCTTCCTAAAGTAAATACTGATTTTTGTGTGAATAAGAGGATATATAGAATTGCACCATCGTCATTGCATGGATTGGGGTTGTTTTTCATAGACAGCATAAAGGTTGGATACGGTAGATGTATAGAAGTGATGGAGTATGTTGGACCCTGTTACAACTACAGTGATTGGATGCACCTGGTCCAATATACATGAAGTATACATAGATATGGGTTGTCAGTGAATTATATACAACTGAAAGACAAAGCTCAAAATAAAGGAGAAATGATGTACATGGATGGAAGACCAAAAACAACCAGTAATATTGCGGGGTTTATAAACAGTACGCAACCATGGTTTACACTAAAGCAACCCAACTGCATATTCGAGTCGCGTGAAGAAAAATATGTCTTTGTATGTGGAATTAAATCAATAGTTGTTGGCAAAGAACTGATTATTGATTATAATTTGAATCATGTATATACTGTTAGAATAATCAACCCATAGTTAGCTACCTTATACATTAAATTAATCATTTTTGTCTTATTTTCCTAGTTTCATGATTCCACCTTATGCAAGTTGTCATTTACCTATCCATAGTGGTAAAATTTGCCTATTTGGACTCATGGAGCGCTTGGGAAACCTCAAGGAATCAATTCTACTTTATTCCTGGCCTCCCAGGCACCCTTCTACTTTTTCTACTTTATTGCCTGCTTTTTCAGTGCTTTAAGGCAATTGGGAAAGTTTGACTAGGTGAGGTTAACTAGTTTTTTGTCCTCCACATCCTCCACTCTTTTCTCCTATGAAAAGAATGTATGAGTTGTCTTTCCATCACCTTTTAGCTTGCCTAAGTGCTTTTGACAATTTGTGAGCTCCTTGACTGTTTTGGAAACTACTTTATGCACCTATGCGGGATTTGCTTAATTTTAGTAAGCCTGCTTTTGACTAGATTCGAATTGCCTCCTCATGCATTCAAATCCCTTATGTAATTATTTAATGTAGTAGCCTATGTTATTACAGGGTTGGCTATTGTACACTTATTCAATACATTTTAGTGTTCAGCTCATTATTCAGTCTCTTTTGTGAGTGATTTTGCATGTACAATTGATAATTGTTGTGAGTAAAATTGTTCTATCACTGGGTTCAATTTCCACATGGTATCAGAGCCTTTGTAGATCGATTTCTCTCCTTCCAATTTGTTTTGTAGGTTTGACATCAGTGACTGGGAGCCTTCTACTGATAGCCAGGACAATTTCTGAGCTATGGACCAATCTCAGAAGATCATCTTGACTCCCTTCAACTTCTTTGAATGGAAAGCTGAGATGGAGATACTGTTGAGAGCGAAATTCCTCTATAGAGTGACTATGGCAACAGAAGCAGAGCCCAATGAAGCTGCAGAGAAGATAAAATGGCACAACAGGAGGGATGATGCCTATGGTCTCTTGTGTCTGAGTATTTCCAGAGACCTCCTTTTCCATCTTGATGGATTGACATCACCGAATGAAGTATGGGAGAATCTTGTTGATATTTTTGGAAAGACAGATGAGATGAGGGGACATCAAATCGAAAATGAACTGATCTCCCTGAGTCCAAATAGCTTTGAATACCTGCAACTCTATTTCTCCAAGTTCAAAGCACTTGTTTTGCAGCTAAAACAATGTGGGATCGAAAAGAAGGATGATCAGCTGGTCTTGGCCATACTCTCGAAGCTTCGCCCTGACTATTCAGTGTTTGTTTTGACCTTCTATGACACAAAATTGACAGCTCGAACCTGGAAGATTCATAGCCTTGCATATTTCATGGAATCTCTCACACAAGAACAAGACAAATTGGTGATGATGGGCACCATCAAACCATCCAAAGACCAAGCTCTGGTTGCTGGAGATTCGAGGGTGGATTCAAAAAGCAAAAAGAAAGCTAAAAAGCCACCTGAGCAAAAGAGAGACAAGAAAAAGTCTCTAGAGGAGCCTCAAGGTTCCAAGAAGAACTACCAGAAGAAGAAGAATAAAGGAGAAATGAGCAAGTGTGCATACTGTAGTAAGGGAAATCATACTGAGAGCTCTTGCATGAAGAAGCAAATAGACATGCTGACCCAAATCCTAGAGAAGAATGACATCTCCCTTCTAGACAGCTCAAAGAAGAGAGAAGGAGGATCAAGTTCAGAAGACAGAGAGAGAGTTCATGCATTGGTTGCTGGCACATTGAGCTCACCTAGTTTCATCATTGATTCTGGAGCTTCAAGACATATGGTTTCGACCAAGGATGCATTCTCCTCACTTCACATGTCGAAAGGTCCACTAATAGTACTGGGAGATGACTCTCTCACTGAAAGTTTGGGCAAAGGGAGGATTGATCTTAATCATGGTCAGTTCAGCAATGTGTTGTATGTGCCTGGCCTTGCCTCCAACCTCTTATCAGTGTATCAGATGACTTACACTGGGTCTCCAAAGAAGGTCATATTCTTCCCTGATGAAGTTGAGATCACAGAGATCTCAAGTGGTAAAGTCATTGCAAAAGGAGTTGCAAATCATACTTCGAAGGTATACATGTTCTCACACTTCCTACCCTACTCAAACCCCTTTGCTCTTCTGATTCATTATAATGAGGCAGGAAAGCTTTGGCATGAAATATTTGGCCACCTAAATTACAAGTATCTTTCTGATCTTAGTGAAAAAGAGATGGTCATAGGGTTACCCAAGATAAAATTTTCCAAAGGATTCTGCCAAGGTTGTATCCTAGGAAAACACCCAGAGCATAAATTTGAGAGAGCTAGTCATGAGAGAACCTCTGCACCCCTTGAGTTGATCCACAATGATGTTGCTGTCCCATTCCCTCATATGTCCATGAGTCAGGAGAAATATGCATTGAATTTCATAGATGACTTTTCCAGGTATTGTTGGGTTCACTTCCTGAAACACAAGTCTGAAGTTTTTGTCCTATTCAAAGTCTTTAAGGCTTTGGTTGAAAACCAGTCTGGGAGGAAACTCAAGGTCCTCATATCTGACAATGGTGGTGAGTATGTCAAGTCTGAGTTTATTCAATATTGTGCAGATGCAAGTATCCAGATGCAACATTCTATCCCTTACACACCACAGCAGAATGGTGTTGCTGAGAGGAAGAACAGATCATTGAAGGAGATGGCAACATGCATGATGGAGGCTAAGTCTTTGCCACCAAAGTACTGGGCTGAAGCTATAAATTGTGCAGCCTATATCCAGAATAGGGTGCCTCATAAACAGCTTGATGGTATGACTCCTTTCGAAGCATGGAGTGGGCACAAGCCAGATGTGACCCATTTCAGGATTTTTGGCTCAAAGGCTTGGTCTAGAATTCCAACAAAAAAGAGGAAGGCTTTGCAGCCCCAAAGCCAAGAGTGTCTATTTGTTGGATACTCTGAAGATTCAAAAGGGTACAAACTAATAAATTTGAGCACAAACAAAGCCTTAATTGAAAGGTGTGTTCAGTTTCAAGAAGAACCCCTAGCAGCAATGGAAGTTGGAGAAGCCTCTTCACCACCAGATCCTCTGAAAGTAAGTGAAGAGATTGTTGAACATGCTAATTCTGATATGTCTGATAGTGATGAGTTTATTACAGATCCTAACATCCCTACAAGGCCAAAATGGGCAGCCAAGACCATTCATGCAGTAGGAGAGCTAGCTGGGAATCCCAATGACCCTAGGAGGACTAGATCTCAATTTGAGAGTGCTCTATGCATGAAGGATCCTATGTTTGCTGAGAAATGATATCTGATGGTGGAATCAGATCCTCAGACATATGAAGATGGAGCAGGAGATCCAATATGGCAAGCAGCCATGAAGGAAGAGTTCAGCTCACTCCATAAGAGAAACACTTGGGAGTTGGTTGATCTTTCCCCAGGGAGGAAGCTAGTTCAGTGTAAGTGGGTGTACAAGAACAAATTTGTTGCTGATGGTTCACCTCTGAAGTACAAGGTCAGATTGGTATCCAAGGGCTACTCACATGTTCATGGCATAGATTACAATGAGACCTTTGCATCAGTGGCAAAGATGGATTCCATCAGGCTAGCCTTAGCCATTGCAGCTTCAAAGCAATGGGAGGTACATCACATGGATGTAAAGTGTGCCTTCCTGAATGGATATCTCACTAAAGAGATATACATGCAGCAGCGTCAAGGATTTTCTACTGACCCATCTCTTGTGTGAAGGTTGAGAAAGTCATTGTATGGGCTAAAGCAATCCCCTAGGGCTTGGTATGCCAAGATTGATAGCTTCTTGCTATCAATGAATTTTGTTTGGTGAAAATCAGATCCAAATGTCTATTTGAAGTTAATTAATGGTTCATTAATGATCATTGTGTTATATGTTGATGGCCTTCTCATTACAGGAAGCTTAAAGGATGAGATTGCTTCCTTGAAGGGTGCAATGAACCAAGCCTTCTCCATGACAGATTTGGGGCTCTTAAGCCAATTCTTGGGGCTTGAGATTGCTCAAACAAAAGATGGAATCAAGGTGCACCAGTCCAAGTATGCCTTGGATTTTCTGAACAAATTCAAAATGAAGGATTGCAAGCCAAGCAAGACTCCTTTTCTTTCAGGAGTGAAGCTGGAAGAAGCTGATTCTTCACCTATGGTAAACAATACATCGTATAGGAAATTGATTGGATGTTTGTTGTATCTTATAGATACTAGAACTGATATTTCTTATACAATAAGTGTGGCTTCTAGATGCATGGATCAGACTCATGAGATCCATTGAAAAGTAGCCAAAAGGATCCTTAACTTTGTTCAAGGAACAAGGACACATGGGATCTTCTACAAAGCAAAATCTGATCTTGTTTGATTGGATTTACTGACAGTGATTGGGAAGGTGATAGCACAAATAGAAAGTCCACATCAAGATATGTGTTCATGCTTGCAGAAGGGCCAATCAGCTGGTCAAGCAAGAAACAGAGTGCCATTGCACTCTCATCTACAGAAGCAGAGTACAGAGAAGTTGTAAATGCAGCAACTCAATGTTTATGGTTGCAGGGGTTACTTGGAGAGTGTGGCTTCGAATCAGAGTACTCAACTACCATCTACAGTGATAACCAGAGTACCATTCGAATATGCAATGATCCAGTTTAGAAGCAGAGAACCAAACACATTGAGATCCATATGCACTACATCAGAGAGCTTGTGCATGATGGCACCATTCATCTACTCTTCTATTCATCTTCAGAACAAGTAGCTGATATATTCACCAAAGAATTTTGTGAGAAGACCTTCAGCAATCTCAAATCACTGCTGGGGATTGCTGATTATGCTGTGAAGCATGAGTGAAGACAATATTTCCAAAATTTTTTTTACAATCCATGTTTAATGGAGGATTTTCCCACTGGGTTTTTGCCTCTTTCCTTGGTTAAATGGACATGCAGTATGTAAAGGGTGACTAAGCCTTGTTGCTAGGCCCTATAATTTTCTAATATATTACTCATAAGTCAGGCTTAAGGGGGGGTTTTATAATAATCAACCCATAGTTAGCTACCTTAGACATTAAATTAATCATTTTTGTCTTATTTGCCTAGTTTCATGATTCCACCTTATGCAAGTTGTCATTTACCTATCCATAGTGGTCAAACTTGCCTATTTTGACTCATGGAGCGCTTGGGAAACCTCAAGGAATCAATTCTGCTATATTCCTGGCCTCCTAGGCACCCTTCTACTTTGTCAGTGCTTTAAGGCAATTGGGAAAGTTTGACTAGGTGAGGTTAACTAGTTTTTTTTCCTCCACATCCTCCACTCTTTTCTCCTATGAAAAGCATGCATGAGTTGTCCTTCCATCACCTTTTAGCTTGCCTAAGTGCTTTTGCCAATTCGTGAGCTCCTTGACTGTTTTGGAAACTATTTTATGCACATATGGGGGATTTGCTTAATTTTAGTAAGCCTGCTTTTGACTACATTCGAATTGCCTCCTCATGCATTCGAATCCCTTATGTAATTATTTAATGCAGCAACCTATGTTATTACAGGGTTGGCTATTTTACACTTATTCAATACAGTTTAGTGTTAAGCTCATTATTCAGTCTCTTTTGTGAGTGATTTTGCATGTACAATTGATAATTGTTGTGAGTAAAATTGTTCTATTACTGGGTTCAATTTCCACAGATACATACAAACAATGTTAGTATGGTTGTGTTACAACAAACAATTTAACCACCCTTTTATTAATTATTTTAACATCTACAGGAATTTTCGTTAGCATATAATTGAAATTGTCTACTTTTTATGTTTCTTTATGTAACTTTTAGTATGTTTTTGATGCAGGGTTCTCTTAGGGGCACCTCCATCTCCGTAGATGTTTTTCGACCCGAGTCAATGCAGTAGGTATACATCGATATTGCCAATGTAATATTAAATTTAGGATGGACATACAGATACGTTGTTATGCATTTTCATTAGTATATTAGGTTCATTTATATAATATTATCTATTTTCCATGTAGAGTGTTGATCATGAAAGCCAACTAGCTATTGATCAGCCGACTACAGCATCAGGGCAACAACCAAACATGAATGTAATTCTCTATTTCAAATATTTTAAAATCGTAAACATGTATATTGTGACGCATTATGTTTATTTTGTTATGTATTCTTGCGTTTTAATGGTTGTGTTCATGATGGTGATGTTGTCTACCTTTTTTGTAGATTGACTAAGGAAAGTCCCCAGCTGTTGATCAGACGACTAGAGCCTCGAGGCAACCAGTAAACATAAATGTAATTCCACATTCTAAATACTTCAAAAATGTACACATATAAAACATGTAGCATAGTGTTTATTTTTGTTCTGTATTTGTTAGCTTTCACATATTATGTTCATTGTGACAATGTTATCTACTTTTTTTGCAGGTGGCTGATGGAGGTAAATCCCCATCTGTTCATCAGACCACACCCTTGTCTAGGCATTAGGTAATCCTATATGTAATCCCTAATATAATTATTCACGCACAATATTGCTTCAAAGACTAAACAATTTTTTATATATTTCAATTGCAAACAGTGTATTCCGTTTTTGAAACAATGTCTCAAAAGTATTTACAGAATGAGGTCTCTTGGTTGATGAGAGATAGTGAAATTAGAGAGTCTGCAGACTTGTTAAGGGTGCTACAAAGGACAAGAGAAAAATAAAATGAGGAACTAATTCGTCTGACATTGGCAGTTCCACTAACATAAGGGCTCAAACAAAGGATTCAATTGTTGTTACAACAACGTAAACAAGTGGACGTAAGTTATCGAATAAAAATGCAAATTGATTTATAAAAAATTTATAATATTTGATTTTATATGTTATTGAACTTATAATACAATGATTTGAATTTATAGCACCCTATGGAGATTATTAGTGGTGGTCAAGACAATGTTGGTCCTAGTGACCAAACCACTCCATGTACACCAAATACTACTCCCATATTGTCCACTGAACAATCGGAAAGATGCTCTGTGACACCCCCGAGAACAGCGAAGGGTGCAATCAATGTTGCCCCACCCACAACAGATGCTGTAGAAGAAGGGGTGGATGCAAGGTTAGATAGAGATGTGGAAGCATTTCCTGGATCTTCTCGTGTGACTAGCACTGGTTCAATAGTGTGTACATTTTTGGTGAACGAAGAACTAGTTCCAATAAAGATAGAGAGGATTCCAGGTCATTATAGATTTTTCAATTTAGTTTTTATAATTTGTGTCTAATATACCGATAATATTTTCTAATGTTGACTAATGATGGTGTTAATGTTTTGCAGGAAATGATATATTTTATGAACATATGAATGATTTGGCCTTGGAGATATTTAGGCCCACCATCCGCACAATGTGGAACAAGCAGCCAAAAGCTTTAAAGGATGATCTGACTAATCACTTGGTTAGTCTGTTCAGAAAATATACCTTCGACGCATTGAAGGTCCTACAGAAGGCTAGAAAACATCTAAATATTTTTCGAGACCAGTATAGGGTTCACCTAGAAAAGAACCCTAGGTATGAGCGCCTTCCAATGATTCCATCTATGGAGTGGAAAGCCCTAGTGGAAGATGGAAAAGAGAAGGTCCTGAGAAAATCAAGAAAGATACCACCAAGTGGAACATGGAGGTATGCAATACATTCCAAAATGTAGTGGTAAGCCTTATTATTACTAGTTTTTATATCAATTTTGGTACATCGACTAATGTATTTAAAAACTTCATTAGGCTCTCAGACACATCTAAGGCCACTAAGGCAAGAATTGAAAAAATTAGCCAACACAAGCTTGGGCCTGGTGGTTACTCCAACTTGGCGCCTCGATATGTAAGTAACGCAAAACCTGAATCCGCATCCAAATATCATACAGATTATTATTTTTGTTTTGTTCTGACAAAATGCTTTAAAATTAATGACATCATGCAAATATGAAGGCCGGCCGGTTCAAAGAATTTCATAGTGCGGATTACATGAAGCGTGGCTTTGAACAAGGCTTTGACGCCGTTGTTGAACACCGGAGAATCTTGTCTGAGAATACTGCACGATATTCTGCTGATCCATATGGTGCCCAGGTATATGAAAACTGTATAGTTTAATGATAAGTTATTATTGTTGATGCAATTTGTTCCTTATAAATAAATTAACATAAATTATTTATTCCTTTTTGTATAGAAAAGTAATGATCCCGTTCATTTCGAGGATGTAGTACATGACCAACCAAACGAAGATCATGCTTCTCATCCTGGTAATGAATTTTTTAATGTGCTACTATTTTTTATAGACCATCGCAGATGATGAACATTAATTCTAATTCTACACAATTCAACTGCAGAGCATGTAGATGCAGATCATAACACGGAACAAGTTCGGCCTGTACGAGATAATGTTGAACATGTTGATGTGACCATGGCAGGTAAAAACACACATTCGTAATGTTTTTTAAATAAATTACTCATATTTATCAAAATATAGATATATTAATGAAAGATTTTGACATTAGTGCAGAAATTCATCGCCCCTCACCTGAAGTTCAACCTTGCGAGTAGACTAGCAGGGATATTGATGATCAGATTCCTGAAGATGTGACTCTAACTAAATATTTAAAGAGAAGAAAAATAAAAAGGAAGTGACTAAACATATTTTGAGTAATTCTTATTTATAAAAAAAAACATTTAATGGTTTTTTCCTCTGTTTCATGAATGAATGTTTGAATGAATGCTTTACTGAATGGTTTACTGATTTTTTTTCTGCCATTGACTAAATTAATGTTTTAATAAATGGTTTAATGAATGGGTTTTTCAACTGTTGAATGATTGAATAGTTTAATCAATGATTTAAATAATGATTTAATTAAAGCATCTTTCAACTATTGAGTGAAATAATTTGCAGTAGATGCATTGTTATTTGGATTGTGAAATAGTGAAATAAATTGTTATTTGCAAGTATATGCATTGGGTTTGGGGAGTTGAGAGTGATGTGAGAGGGGGGAGGGACCATAAGAGCTTCCACTATCACGTGGTTGGTCCTGTTTAGTAGAGAATATTAAATTATTCTCGAAACAGAGAGGAGCTTAATGAATGGTAAGGAAGAATACATTTAAAAACATCTATTTCTATAATTTTAGTGTATAATTTTCACTATTGCTATTTCACTCCTCCATTGGAACTTGTTATAGATAGCGTTGAGAAACATTTCCATAGTTAAGAGGCAATAAATGGCATTTTGATTAGATAAATGGCCTTATATACATAGTATTTTTGGTTATCCATGTTTTATCAAGTGATATATTCTTAACAATTAATTTACTTGAATAGTTGAATAGTATTGTAATTTACATTGTAATAAAATTGTATTTATTTAGATTGGTTTTGTTATTTTCATAAACAAACATAAATTTATTTGATGGGTCCTAACATGAAACTATTGCAACAGGACAAAAAATGAAGTATGTTGAATGATGTTTTGAAAGGTAAAGCATAAGAAGACAGTGTGAAGATCCACAAATCAAGGTATAATTATGTTTTTTGTTTTGTTTGATTGAGCGGTGTATTGGGTATTTCTGCATGTGCACACACATACATTTAGTTGTTGATGATGATTACCATACATTGAGGCGAACTTTGTTCTATCTGATCTAAACAATTACCTTGAAATTTTTGATTGATCATGATAACTGGCCCCTTGGTAATACTTTACCAATACCATAGAGCTAGGACAACAAAATTAAATGTAGGAATTTCATTACAAGAAATATGATAGGCAGTTGAGTTTGATGGGAATAGGAAAGGTCAAAAGACAGAAAAAGATAGATATACTTGTGAGGAAAATGGTATATGAAGCGTTGTGTCCCTATTATTCCACATGAGTATATTGTTATCTGCCCCAATTTATCTTTCTCCATTAGTTTTGTAATTTGTTTCTTAATCTCATATCTTGTTCAACTTTCATGTTTGATTGTGCGGTGGAAAATCTATGTTTATATTTGTGCTTATCCCTGTAGGTTGTGATTTGGGCATGGTACACATTGGTATTTTCAGTTTCCATTGTAACTTTTCACCCCAACATCACTGTGCACTTTATTACTCATAATTTCTAATTTGTTACAAAGTCTTCTTTGTGCAAATATTTTATTAGGCAATTATATCTTTCTATATTGCTTCCAATTTATCATTGAGTTTAAAGTGGTCACTTAGAGCAAACATCTCAACTCTGGAATACAAAAGAAGAATGACTGCATTGATAATTATGGTAACAAAGTATTGAGATCTGCTTGAAAAAGTAAAGATCTATTTGCTACTTTATTTCTGGAAGGCATTGTTTGAATGCTTAAGTTATAAAAACTGTTTATTTTTGTTGTTTTTAGGCAATCTTCTAGAGGTATCCACGGCCTGAAAAAGAGTATCAGTCATTTTCACGGATTTACAATGATAGATCACTAGATTTAGTATGACATATTTTCACTAAAGGCAACATTTTTACATTTGTTGGAAACAGTTTTGAGGTTCTTTCCCAAGGAAAATATGTTTTTATTGAAGAAAGCCCATTTGTAGCCATGAATTTTGGTGGTGTTGATCCTAATCACTTCAAGGGTAAACATCAATATGCTCTTGTTACTCGAAATGGTTACTGGAAGGTATGCAATAGAATCATGTTAGTTTTCCAGGTTTAAGACTGGCTGTATTTAAGGATAAACACATGCATACCATGTTCTTTGTATGAGTTAATACAGTTACTAGTAGGTATGCAATGGGATTAATATACTCTAATAAATCAATTTTTCTATTTCCTTCAGTTTGACATGAGAGACTTCCTCATTGATGATCAATCAACAGGTCAGCATACACTCCATCTTATTTAATTGGGCACATGATTGCTTCTTAAGGAATCTTATGAAACTATTGATGTCATTTTATGAACATTTTGTTGCTGGTTTTTGTGCTGGAGGTTGTGTTTCTAATGCAAATTCTGGAACTTCTTTGCTAGCTGGTCCATCAGTAAAGCATGCATACCTTTGATATTTTGTAAATTTCTTGTATAAGTTAGTGGTGTTTTCTATGTCTGTGCACGATATGCTATTGTTGTAAAGCATAAGTGTTTCATAGCCACACCAATGATATAGGGCAGAAAAAGCTATTTCAGAATCATAACCAATAGAGTATTATCATTTAAACCACTTTTCTTTGAAATCAACAGTAGTAGACAATTTTATCAACTAGCAAGTGTAAGTATTAACAAACATCATGTATCATCACATAGGCATTATTATCATCATTTAGATTAACTGTAAATACTATTGTATATCAACATGAATTACCAGCTAAGTTAACCATCCTTTTAAGGGTTTATACAAGTACTCCTTAGCCTGAAAAGAATGCTTTTGGAAGGCAGAATTCAATGATATTGTTGAGATTTCCCCATAACTCAAATATGACCCTAACTTGGTTGATTTTGTAGGTCTATTTGATAGGTTTGAGGGCTAGAAACGATAGTAACACTGATCAGTAAGGAAAGAATCCCTAAATTTCTCTACTAAACAATTAAATGGGGTCGTTGTAAGGCAGAAAATAACCTTTTATCAAGGCCAAATTATCCCAACCCCTGAAACATGTCAAATATGAAACCCTAACTTTGACTTTTGACTGGTTTTTTGGTTTCTTCTCAAGTTCGTGGATGTAGACAAGAAGATAGGTGACGCACTGGAGGATCTGTGGATAAATAAGTAAGCCAAAATTTGAAGGTGCCTTAGAATTTGAAAATTGTTGTTATATTTGGATTATTGAATTTTATAAATTTCTAGTGTTTTCTAGCTTATAGAAACGCAGATCTAATCTAACACTGCACTAATCACGCAAATGCATCTATTTACACATGAAATACTAAATTTTGATCAAAATGACAAATCTTAGAGATTTTGTGAAATTTACTTCAAACCCAAGGTCATGAGGGATGGTGAACAACCTCCCTCTTGGAATATTTCCCTAAGGCTCACCAACTAGGACTTCCAAAAACAACCTTTAGGGTTTGTTGGAGGATCCTAATTAGGGAAAAAATTAGAGATATAAGGACAAACAAGAGAAAAATACTTCAAGAGGATGTTTTATAACATGTAAAAGTTGACAAAAGCTGGTAAAAATCCCTAATTCAGAGAAAACACAGCATTATAACCACCATTCAATCCATAGAAGCATAATTTCACCAAACTTTACCAATGGAGCAACCAAGAAAACCCTAGGTCCTCCTTGTGCTTGTGTTCTTCCAACAATGCTAGCATCAATCTTGCATGTGAATGAAACCCTAGAATCCACCCATCATTTTACCTTAAATACAAAGAAGAAATAGTAATATATTTGATAAGTTTCCCCTGTGAATCCATAGGCAAGCCTATATCAAAGCATCTTATTCGCATGAAATATTTTGCTAGATCCATTGATTTGCAGATAATGGTGCTTCCACATGATTCAATATTGTAATTGCAAGAGGAAATTCACAAACATTTATAGATTCTCAACCAGTCGTAAAAGGACAAGCAAGCATACATTTACCAGAATCCCAACAACTATTTAAAGGATCAAAGACAATCACCTGTCTCTTCTATTGAACAATCATAGAATGAAATTATGTTGCATATAACTTTATTTTAGTTTTGTTACTAGATCCACAAGCCTAGTGTGTAGGATCCGCTAAGAATTGCAACAGGTTGATCTACCTTAGCTACCAAACTAGGCATATGTGTTGTTTTGGTGGAAGGATTGTTAATGTTCAAAGGTGTTACTGAATCTGTAATACTTCCAGTTGATGCAACTCTTCTTGCAATGGGGATTATAAGAAGAGAGTTTGATCTATCTTGGCCAAATGAAATTGAAGGTTGGACCTGTTCATTTTGCAAACCAAGATCACTTGAATTGATTCCAGTCACTAAGGTAGAAAGAGTTTCCATACCTAGTTGTTTCTCCCTCTGTTTCCTGAAAATTGCAGAGGATTTCATGTTATATGATGGTCCAAGAGAAGTAGTAGACACAAATACAAATGTGAGAGGTTGTGATAGTTCCCCTGATTTTGACAACAGTGTTGGCTGCAGAGCACCTCTAACCTTTGCTTTTTGGAATTCCCTGGAACTTTTGACCAATTTTATATTTTGGAAAAGGTCATGCCTTTTTTGACCCTTTTGACCTAGTTGGCCTTTTCTTCCTTAAGGTTCGATATGCTATTGCACAATATGATATAGCATATCTGTCACTTTTTCTGCACTTGTTGCATTTATTAAGTTCTTTGTAAATAACAGAACTTCTCTCTGGCCCTTATTTTTAATTGACAACTAAATTATTTTTCTATCCTTTATATTGTCCTGAGTTCTTCTCAAGTGATTTCTATCTCCATTGGGCATCCACAAACTACTTATATTTTACATTTTAGTCCTTTGGTTGACTTGGACTTGAGCATGCATTTTATTTATATGTTTGACAAAATGATTCTATATCATCACTCATTTGGACATATTGAGTGAAAATCTATCATATCTAAAACACTAATTAGATTATTTTGATGCATAAAATTCAATGACCATCGGTAGGGTGTGTGCTCTAGAATGAAAAGGATATATAGAAGCATACCATACTGATATGTCATAAGAGTTGTTAGGTAAAGAACTATAAATGAAAAGGATATAGATTATTTACATATTTATTGGAATAATCTCCACCATTATATGTGTGAAGGATATTGATCCCCTTACCAGATTGTTTCTCTGCAAGAGCTTTAAAATCTCGAAGAAAAGCAAACACATCAGCTTTGTGTTTTAAGAAGTAGACCCCTGTGTATATAGAGATGTAATCAATGAAGGTTAGAATTTAGTACATATATTTATTTATTCATAGATAGGTGAGGAAAGGGACCAATAATGTCACTGGGCACAAAATCAAGAAGTGATGTGGCTCAGCTCTTAGCCTTTCCTTTCTCAAATCTATCTTCAAGGTGCCTACCAAGAGTATATATTGGACAAACTCCATCTAATAAGGATATAGGTGGCAACCCCACTATGTCGTCTTGTTTGATTAATTGATGCAATTAATGTACGTTAATATGCCCAAACATATCATGTCATAACTTACTAATATCATTAGAATGCATTAACAAAGCTAGAGTAGGAATTTTAAGCAAAAAACCTTTGAAAAAACATGCAATTTATTTTTGTGATCAACTTTTCTAAGTGAAAATTTTCAATTTTTTTTTTGTTAAATCTACCAAAAGAATTCACTTTTTTGGCGGTGTTCCGATGCTTATGTGAAACATCCAACACATGAAGGCAACGATCAACTGACACTTTGTATCAACCTTTCGACGACAGTGTCATGACTTCGACACTTCAGCCCGTCAGATGACCAATGCTTCATGTGTTAGTAGGGGTCGAAAATGCAACGCTTTCGGGATAAAAACACCGATGGTGTCATCATGTATCCGACAATTCTACCCGTCAAAAGGTCGACTCTTTAAGTGTTTGAGGGTGTCGGATTTCCAACGGTTTATGCAAATTTTGATTGACACTTTCAAAGAGAAAACTGTCAAATAGGCGACACCATGGTGTGCCAAATCTTCAACCCACTTTGGTAGCATGTCGAATATCCGACGTTATGCCATCAATGGAAAAAAAAGTGTATGTGTTGAAGATGCGACAGAGAAGTGTCGAAATTCAGACATGCAAGGTGTTGGATTTTGGGTTGAAATTCAGTTGTGAAACCATCAGTATCAGAGTGGGATCCTAGAACACCAACCTGAGTTAGGAAAAGTAGAAGATCCAGAGGTCCTTTACATTGAATCTTCCCCTAAATTGGGAGAAACTACAATTGAGGAAGAAGTTTTGGTGGCTGAAATAGGGAAAGATAATGAATTGGGGAGTGATCCCTCTATGACAGCCTCAAAATTGGAGAACCCTATGTCACACTGAATAAGGAGAAGGCCAACCATATAGGTAGGTGAAAAGAAGGAGAACTAGATCTCTTATAGAAGCAAAAGAGACATGTGCAAAGTGGGAAAATATTGAACTTCCTGTTCTGACACCCCGATCAATGGTCGTTCCAAAAGAACCTGCTACAGATGAACCTCAAATTGAGAATATTTTGTACGAGAATTATTTGTTAAAATAGGAGGTACAAATGCTTCGGAATGAATTGTAGAAGTGGAAAGAAGCAGGTAGAGAAAATATTGAACACATTGGTGGAGGCTGCAGATCAGTTGGAGGATTCACCTCCTGTTTTGGGAGGTGAAGAACATGAAGAAGTGGTATGTCCAGAATGTGGATAAATATTCAACTAGGAAGGATATAAAGTCATAGTGTAGGGATTAGAAACACAAGGAATTGTACAGGAAAGAAAATAAGGAAAATAAGTACCTACAATGGAGTTAATAGAAGAAAATGAGCCAGAAGTGGATATAATCCCTGACCAGGACTCAGAGGATCTTGATGTGACCCCAGAACAGTCTCAAGATATAGAATTAGTCTAGGGAGAATCTAAAAAACCTAAAAACACTGAAGTTATCTCAGAACAAGAGGTTTCTACACAAGAACTAGCACTCAAAGACCTTGTCACTAAAGCAGGAGCTCAAACAGGAGGCACTCCAAGTAATTCCCAGAATTTGGATGTTGTTACACAAGAACCAACATATTCATAAATTTGTGTTGAGGTTTCCACTCAATTAGAAGAAAATGAGATTGGAACACAAGAAGAGAGTGTTTCTACACAAGAACCAACACCTCTCGACTTGGTGATGGAAGTTGTTGTGACTGATGAAGAAAAATACTCAAGTGATGAAAGAATACATGAATTACAGAGGGAGCTTTCATTGTTAAAACTTGAGTTAGTTAAATGGAAAAAATATGTTGATCAATGCAAATAAGGGATGGTTCCTCTCTATGAATATATAAATACTATCAAGGAATTGAGAGAGAAATGGGTTTAGGAATTGATCTTCTAGAAATTCCAATGGGATAGTGTTCAAACAGAATTGAAAGAATTGAGGAAATTCAAGTCCATGCAATAGGAAAAAGATCAAATGTACAGTCTCTCTCAGGAATTGTTGGGTTGTAGGGCCCCATCTCCTTCTTATCCTATATTTTTTTTATGAACAAATGACTTTATTTAAGTTGAATGCCTTGAAAGAAAGAAAACCATATCAGCTGATAACTTCCCCTCATTTTTTGGAAACCTTTGTATAGAGTGATTTTGGGGATCAAAATTTGTTATGTGAATTATATTTGCACAATATTGCATGTTATACTGATTTTTAGTCTAATCATGTGCCCTATTTGAGGGATGTCTAGTTGAGAGCTTTCACTTCTTCTGTTACCAATCACGTACAATGGTGGGACGCCTTTCAGACCATCAATAGGAATGAGGGTAATTCTACTCTCTTGATCAGATATGAACCTCGATTTCCAACAGCTCCCATCATAAAGCATGAAAGGTCTCTCAAATCTCCCATGAAGACTCGACATTTGAAGGATCGACAAAGGACAGTCATCACTACCTGCGTCCAGAAAATCTCCAAACAATAGTAGTATGCCCTGAAAGGTAGCGAGCATAGATGGAAAGATTCTTCCCCATCTTTGAGGCAAAGGGATCCATGTTGTTTTTGTAATTTTAAACAAGCTATTCTTAGGGTTCTTGGGTATGTTGAGTGCATGGAAGCATGTGGACCATTATGGCTGGGATTGAGATTCAAGTTTCCTCTCACATGGCTACTAGTGAAACCATATAGAAGTAATTATATTTTGACTAGGAGGGAAGAGAGATAGAGTTGGAAGGAATGGATTGCTTGTAATGGATTTGTGCACTTGGGGGAAGCACCTGAACGTTCCTTCAACCTCACCAATCTCCATAGACAGAGTATGGATCTAGATTCAAATTTATAGTAGTGGAAGTTGTTTCATGGGGACATGTAACTAGATAGTTGAGGGGATATGTTTGTAGAAAAACTGAGTTTTACTGCTTGCTGGTTTAACTGAACATTTTGTGTTTTTCACTTTAGCCGGTTTTGCATAGGCTAAGAGCTACTTAAAAAATTTGCCGAACAATTTTAAACACACAGTAAAAATTACTAACAGGCAGAAATAAACACATAGACAGTCACACCATAAATTTGACTCAGAGATTTTTGGCTAATCAGCCCTGGAAAAACCCCCACAGGGAAAACCAATCAGAGAGAGGAGAGATTTATTATTTCCTTCAGCAAAATTCAGACATTAAATTTACAGTCAAAAATTCCAACTTATCTCAACCCAGATTTTTGACCAGCAGCAGACATTTTCGATTTCTGTGCATGAACAGCTTCTCCATTCCTGAGCCAACCGTACAGCAATAAATGCAGGCCGTACACTCACAAACTGACCTCGATTTCTGTGCAAAAATCGTATAGCATTTAATGCAGGGCCATACCCTCGATTTCAGTGATGTCCTTACCCTCGAACTGTGTGCAAATTTAATGCTGTCCGTACAGCAATTAATGCAAACCGTACAGACTTTAATGCCCTCGATTTCTGTGCTGAAAATTTAATGTAAACTGTACAGCATTAATGGGCCGTACTATTCCTTGATTTCTGTGCAAGCAAAATGCAGTCGTACAGCATTAAAGGGGTCATACTATCTTCTCGATTTCTGTGCCTGAGTTAATGCCCTGTACTCCTCGATTTCTGTGCATAAATTTTTCCTAGAAAATGTGCCAAAACCCTAGCTCGAAAATCCTTCTCTCTTAGCTCTTCCTTCTCTTCTCCTGAAAATGAAAAGTGAATGCCCTTTTGCCTCCCTCAGCCTTTTTGAGTAACCCTAAGTGAGTTTCTAATCCAATGGTATAAAATCAATCTAATCCAACGGATGAGAATCAATGAGAGTAAAAATCCCTTTTATTTATTTCTCATAAATAAAATTACTCACTCATTTAAATTTATCAAAAAGTGACGTTATGGTTATAAAGTCTCATTAAGTGACTTTTAATGTGAGGGTCACCTTTTTCCCTCTTAAAGTGACTTAGGGAAAAATAAAGTCACCTAGGGAACATCTGCCTAGGTACAAAAACTAACACTCCCTCTTACCGAGGAAGGTGTTCCGTACCACTCCCAACTTATCTGGGAAGAAGACGAACTTACCCCTCCCCAAAGACTTCGTCAAGATGTCAGCTACCTGCTCATCAGTGGAAATATGCCAAAGCTCAACTGCCCCTCTCTGAACGTAGTATCGAATGAAATGGTATCTGATCTCTATGTGCTTTGACCTGTCATGGAACACTGGATTCTCAGAGAGCTGAATGCAACTCTAATTGTCGTAGTAGATCACCGTAGGCCTAAGCTCCTGATCAAATAAATCTACCAACAGCTTGCGAAGCCACAGTGCTTCACAAGTAGCCTGACTGGATGCCATATACTCAACCTCAGCCGAACTGAATGCAACGGACCTCTGTTTCCGGCTGAACCATGACACTGCTGCCGAGCCCAAACTGAAACAACAACCGGAAGTGCTCTTCCGATCCCACACGCAACCTTCCCAGTCTGAATCTGTAAAACCAACCAATCCGACTCCATCCTAACCCCTGTAGTCCAGACCATAATCCACTGTCCCTGCAAGATATCTCAAAATGTGCTTTGCGGCTGTCCAGTGCACACTCCTAGGCTCAACCATGAACTGGCTAAGAGTGTTCACCGCAAAACACAAGTCTGGCCTGTTGTTGACCAGATACATCAACGATCCAATAAGCTGACGATATATAGTGGGATCCACCAACTTTCCCTCGGAAGCATGGAGTTGCTTCCAGTTGGTGATCATAGGTCTAGAAATAGGCCTGCAGTCCTCCATCCGGAATCTCCTCAGAATATCAGCTGCATACTTTCCTTGTCCAAGGAAAATATGCCCAGGCTCCTGCCACACCTCCATCCCCAAATAATAGTGCATCATCCCAATATCGGTCATCTCATACTCTGAAGCTAAGTCTCTCTTGCAATGTGCAATGAGACGCTCAGCACCTGTGATGAACAGATCATCAACATACAACAAAAGAATGAGCGATTATCCCCCAACCACAATGAAGTAAAGGTTGGGATCAGCCTCACTCTTCTGAAATCCCATCGATGTCAGATACTCATCAATCCTGGAGTACCAAGCTCTAGGAGCTTGCTTCAGTCCATACAAGGCTTTCTTCAGCCTACACACATGAGAATCTCTCCCATGGATCTCGAATCCCTGTGGCTGCTCTAGATAAACCTCCTCCTGCAGAAGACCATTGAGAAATGCGGTCTTCACATCCATCTGGTGGATCTTCCAACCCATCTCTGCTGCTATAGATATCACTGCCCTGATAGAGGAATAACAAGCAACTGGAGCAAAAGTCTCATCATAGTCAACTCCCTCAGCCTGTGAGAACCCCCACGCCACAAAACGAGCCTTGTACTTATCTACGCTGCCATCCATAGCATGCTTTACCTTGTAAATCCATCTAGAAGTCACAACTGACTTCCCCTCCGGTCTCGGTACTATCTCCCATGCATTATTCTTCATGATGGAATGGTACTCTTCCATCATGGCATCTCTCCATACCAGATGCTGGGAAGCCTCCTCAAATGTAGATGGCTCAGAGTCATGAAGGCATGCAACAAGAGCCATATCATCCCTGATCGGCACCACACCAAGCCTCTCAGGCTCCACTACTATCCTGATCCTCTCCCGGGGTATACCAACTGCCTCTGCATCCTTCAAGGTCTCCTGAAGCCACTTGGGATTCCTCTTCCTTGAAGATTGCTCCTCCCAAACTGGTTTTGGACTCTCCTCATCTAAGGAAGTCCCAGTACCTGAAGGTCCAACACCCTGAGGACCAGTAACAGAAGATCCTATGCCTGCCGATGCTGTCACCTGAGGAATCAAACCTGTACCTATCCTAGACACTGTCCCTGAAGAGCCTGCCAACTGAACCACTGAACTAGTAGATGCTGTACCTGTACCCTGTGATCCTGTCTCTCCAGAAACCTGTGGACCTGTAAGCTGTATCGAAGAAGCTTGCACTAACTGAGGTGTGGGAGATGAAATCTCCCCCTGCTCTAACTCTCTGGACTTCCGGAAGGCTCTCTCCTCCTCAAACTTTACTTCCCAGCGGACAACAACTTTCCGTGAGCAAGGTAAGTAAATCCGATAAGCCTTCGAAGTCTCATCATATCCCACAAAAATACCTCTCTCAGCGGTGGGATCAAACTTCATCCTCTTCTCAGAAGGGACGTGAGAGTAAGTCAAAGAGCCAAATATACGAAAGTGGCTCACCTCAGGCTTCTTTCCCGAATACATCTCCTCAGGATTCTTGCTCCCCACTGCCCTGTGAGGACTCCTGTTCTGCAGATAAACTGCAGTAGTACATGCCTCAGCCCAAAGAAAGAAAGGTAGCCCCTGATCATGGAGCATCGCTCTGGCTGCCCCCACAATCGACCTGTTCTTCCTTTCTGCTACTCCATTCTGCTTAGGAGTATAAGGAACCGTAAGCTGTCTCTGTATGCCCTCCTGTCTGCAGAATGCATTGAACTCCTTGGAGGTATACTCACCCCCATTGTCCGATCTCAAGATCCGGATCTTTCTCCCTGTCTGCTTCTCCACAAGGGCTTTGAACCCTTGGAAGACACTCAACACAAGCTCGGACTTCTTGCTCCTCAAGAAGTAGATCCAGGTCTTCCTGGAGTAGTCATCAATAAAGCTGATATAGTACTCAAAGCCTGTCAAAGAACGTGATGGCATGGGACCGCATATATCAGTATGAATAATATCAAGCACCCTGGCAGCTCTCGTGTCACTGCTCGAAAAAACAGTCTTGGTGTACTTTCCCAAAGCACACCCCCTACACACATCCTCCTGCTCAGTTCTGAACTCTGGTAAACCTGTAACCATGCTCCTCAGCAATCTAAGAGCTGGGTGATGAAGGTGGGCCATCCTCCGATGCCAGAGCTCACAAAGCTCACTACTGCTGCTATGTGCCAAAGCACACTGTGGCTGAAATAATAGCTTGTACAGTCTTCCACACCTAACTCCAATATCCATGGCACTGGACATACCTGTAGCCTTGGGATACACCTGTACTCTCCCATCTGAAAAGCACACCCCAAGACCCCTGTCCTCAATAGTGGAAACTGATACAAGGTTCTTTTTCAGCCCAGGGACATACAACACATCCCACAGAGTCATGGGACTCATAGACTCCCTCTGAAATGTGATGGTACCCCTACCAACAGCTCTCACAATGATGTTGTCTCCAAGGACAACCTCCACATCTCTACCTGCCTCTGACAACTCTGAGAACACCTCTCCAGCTCCAGTCATGTGGCTCAAGGCTCCACTGTCAATGTACCAAGTATAAGAGGTGGATGGACCCCCCTAATGTCTTGCCAACAAGGAATGCTCACTGTCCTGATCCATATCTATGCTGGTGGATAAAGTGACTCTCTCTCTCTCCATTTGTCCAGCATAAAGGGAAAAATCCCTCTGAAATGCAACACTAAACTCATCAACCTCTGCTGAGGCTGCAGTCTGCTGTCCCTGCCCCTTCTTCTTCTTCTTGCTTGGACACTGTGAGGCATAGTGTCCAAACTCCTGACAAGCATAGCACTTGATTTTACTCAAGTCCTTCTTCTGCCCACTTTGTTGCCCCTGCTGCTGCTGCTGCTTGGCCCCACCCTTCTTGGGACCCTTCTTCTTCTTACCCTTGGCTACCAAAGCCACATCCTCATCATCAGCCCCTCTCTGAGAAGTACTACCCTGTACAAGACACCTCCTGGTCTCCTCCTGCACAAAGTCGTCCCAAAGCCTCTCCTAGTCAGGTAGGTTCTCCCTGCCCACTATAGCCTGCACAAAAGCCCCCCAGGACTTTGAAGCCCCGTTCATTGATGTCCGTACAAGCTCTGTAGGGGAAAACTTCTCCCCAACTGCTGCAAGTTCATCCCGAGCTGCAAAAATCCTAGTAAGGTAATGTTGGAGCAGGGTCCCACAACTACAGAAGAAGCTGCTAGTTTTGGCGGAAAGATATAGTTTTGGCGGAAAGAGGATAAGGCAGAGCTATGACGCCATAGCACGTTTCCAGCTGGAGAGCAGAGCCGGAAACCATGACTTTTAAGATAGAAAAGTCAAGAAGGAAACGGTACCCGAGCAGCCGAGAGAAGAAAGCTCAACCACTGCATTGAAGGCAGCGGCGGAAGACAGGAGGGCTCAGCGACCCTCATAAAGAAGAAGGAGCAATGAGGCTCAAGCATTGAAGGTGAAGGACAGAAAGCAGAGAAGCGGTGCATAGTACCCATGGTCAGTGCTGGGAAGCATGGAAGACTGCAAAGAGCTGTGGTGTGACGGGAAGCGGCTACCTCAAGGACAGAGAGGACCGACTGTCACTAATTAGGGTATGGGTTTACTGTTGGGACAGGCCCACAGTGTTGTAATGGCGAGACCTTCGGGCCGCCTATAAAAGCTTGTATTTTGTATTGTAAAGGGTTGGTTGGTTCGTAGGATGAGTCGATAGTTGGTCAGTTGATTATTTTTGAAGTAGACTCAGGAGTCAGTCAGACAGACTGTGTTGTAACGATCCAGACACCTAGCTTGTCTGTGAGTCATTTGAGTCTGTATGTAACCATCCACAGAGAGGGAAGGATATATTGAAAGAAAGGCAATATAGAGATAGAAGTAGGCCATAGGTCTAGAAGAGATCTTGCGCTGCATATGCGGTGCAACAGACTGTGCTAACTTCCCTCAAGATATATAATAGAAGCACAGTTTGGTGGACGTAGCTCCCATCCTGGGGGTGAACCATGTTAAATCTGTGTGTTATGTGTTGCATGAATGTGATTGTACTTGCTTATTGTTACTAGGTTATTATGCATATGATGTTAGTCGCAGTAAGTGAATGTATGTATTGTTCAGCTCATGGTAATGCAGGAAGATAGAGATAAGTTGAAGTATTTTAGTAAGTTGCTTAAAGACCCCTTTACGTCTGTTTCTAATGACCATTTAATCACAATATAACTTCTGGGAAGTAGATTTTCGCACATCGACACAGTCAACGCTAAGAGTGCAAAGTTGTAGTGGTAGGATATCACAGAGAGGCGATATCGCACCGACAGAGGAGCTGCGGTGCGCGATACAACGAGCTGAGGGCTTAGCGTTGAGGAGAGGTTGGGTGTCTTGCGGTGCGCAGAGATGCGATAAGGTTGGAGATATTGTGAGTAAGTGGAAGTTGTGCGATGTGGGAAGAAACCCTGCGACTTGCGCGTGGATAAGAATCGCACGGCTAAAAGTGCTACGAGTAGAAGGGGATGTACGATGCGCAGATATAGCTGACCTTGTGACTCACAGGAGTAAGAGAAGAGAAGTAGGACTACCACAGAACCTGGTCCAAGACGCTTGAGTCCTTGGCCAACCCATTAGATTCACTTCGGGTGAGACTTTAGGCCGCCTCGCGGTCTGTCATTGAAAGGGCCAGTGAGCTAGGGGTGTTGTTGATTGATTATAGTAAACCCGGGTCTGCCCATGCAATCAACAGGTAAGCTGTGACTCCCTCTCCTCCATTCATCCTGATACTCTTGAGTTTTTCTCTGAGAACCATTTTCTAGTTCTCATTAGAACTCTCATACAGGCTGATCAAGGCTGTCCACATCTCATGAGCCTTGTCCTTTCCTGAAATGTGAGGAATAATGTGATCTTTAACCGCATCAAGAATAATTATTCTAGCTTTGCAGTCCTTCTTATTGAAGGCTGTGAGGGCTGCTACATCTGTAGATGCAGGAATGGTAATGGGGTTTGCAGTAGTGTTCCTCACTATGTCTGGCCACAACTCATTCTCTTCAAGTAACCGCAAAATTCTGGCCTTCCACGGCACAAAATTCCCTGTCCCATCCAGCCTATCCTCCAATCTAAGTCCTGTAGCCATCTCAACAACAACTCAACAAAGTGCTATTCACTGACAGAAGTAAAATAACAAAAATTTCTGAATTCTGGAAATTACTGTGTGTCTGCAAAAATCATTGTTTTCTGCCCCCTTTGCTCTGATACCATGTAGAAAAACTGAGTTTTACTGCTTGCTGGTTTAAATGAACATTTTTTGTTTTTCACTTCAGCCGGTTTTGCATAGGCTGAGAGCTACTTAAAAAATTTGCCGAACAATTTTAAACACACAGTAAAAATTACTAACAGGCAGAAATAAACACATAGATAGTCACACCATAAATTTGACTCAGAGATTTTTGGCTAATCAGCCCTAGAAAAACCCCCACGGGGAAAACCAATCAGAGAGATGAGAGATTTATTATTTCCTTTAGCAAAAATCAGACATTAAATTTACAGTAAAAAATTCCAACTTATCTCAACCCAGATTTTTGACCAGTAGCAGACATTTTCGATTTCTGTGCATGAATAGCTTCTCGATTCCTGAGCCAACCGTACAAAAATAAATGCAGGCTGTACACTCACAAACTGACCTTGATTTCTGTGCAAAAATCATACAGCATTTAATGCAGGGCCGTACCCTCGATTTCAGTGCTGTCTGTACCCTCGAATTATGTGCAAATTTAATGATGTCCGTACAACAATTAATGCAGGCCATACAGACTTTAATGTCCTCGATTTTTGTGCTGAAAATTTAATGCAAACCGTACAGCATTAATGGGTCGTACTATTCCTCGATTTCTGTGCAAGCAAAATGCAGTCGTACAGCATTAAAGGGGCCGTACTATCTTCTCGATTTATGTGCCTGAGTTAATGCCCTGTACTCCTCAATTTCTGTGCATAAATTTTTCCTGGAAAATGTGCCAAAACCCTAGCTCAAAAATCCTTCTCTCTCAGCTCTTCCTTCTCTTCTCCTGAAAATGAAAAGTGAATGCCCTTTTGCCTCCCTCAGCCTTTTTGAGTAACCCTAAGTGAGTTTCTAATTCAACGGTAGAAAAGCAATCTAATCCAACGGATGAGAATCAATGACAGTAAAAATCCCTTTTATTTATTTCTCATAAATAAAATTACTCACTCACTTAAATTTATCAAAAAGTGACTTTATGGTTATAAAGTCTCATTAAGTGGCTTTTAATGTGAGGGTCACCTTTTTCCCTCTTAAAGTGACTTAGGCAAAAATAAAGTCACCTAGGGAACATCTGCCTAGGTACAAAAACTAACAATGTTGGCCCTAGAATAGTCTCTTTTTTACTACACTTATTACCTCATTTTCATAAACTAGATAGATTCATTTTCCTCAATTTGAGCATAAATCCTTACAGGTATGATTTATTATTGCCTTACTTTATTAATGCTTAATACTGTTATGGTTATGAATCCTATCCTTTAATTTATGCTAACTTGTGTCAATTCTATTAAGATAAGCTCAAATCATTAAGAGACACATGTGTAGCATCCCATTAAGATGTAGGAGGAAGGTACGATGGGTGCCATCTGTTACTCCTCAGTTTTGATTCCATACATTGAATGGAATCAACTTGATCATCCCTCCATGTGATAGTTGTAACATGACTCTACTGTAATAGACAGAGTATTTCCCAGCCACATGGGTATGTTGATCTATTGACAACCAGAACAACAACACTTTCCATATTTAACAACTTCATTCAATTCTATTCACAGTTGTAACTACTTTGTTGTAAGAGGGAAGCCTAAAGATCATATATCTTCATGGCTGCCCAATATTAGTGGATCAGAATTGTGTTATTCATGTATATATATGGGAAGGCGATCTGAGCCTGGGGTTGGTTAATTGATAATTGGACTGTACGAGTTGTAAAAGAGTGTTGTAACTGTGAATTACCATTTTTAATGCAAGGAGCAAAATTCTTCATATCCTTGTGTTTTAATTTGTGTTAGTTCATGACATCTCTGTTTGAAGGTAGGGCCCGCCTTCCCACAGAGATTTCTGAGTTAAGTAGATGTTTAGTTTATTTCTATTGTGTGGTGTGGGATTACAGTAGATGCATTTTACAATGAGCTACAACAGTGATAATTGATAATTGAATTTTCCTTTGATAGTTAATGATTGCATTATGATTAGTTGCAACTGTGTGGTGTGACAGTCAACTTTGCAGGATAGTTTTCCTTCATGCAAGTGTGCTCATTAGCTGTTATAGTCAAGCTCGACTCTAGTTTATCTCTGTTATTTATCTTTCTTGGAGTTTATTGAATTAGTCAGATTATGATTGCAATTGGTGTGATTCCTTACTGTAATTTATAATTTTCATATAAGATAATTTAGACATATCTTAGCTAATTCCTAGTATTCTGATATTTTTAGAATTTACTTTTCTGCAAGAGTAATTCTAGCTTAATTCTTTCTAGATTAGTGATTGTTAGAGTAATGATTGTAGGAAGGTAAATGTATTTCTGAATTCTTAGATGGTTAAAATAGATTAGCCTTAGCCATGAGATGAGTTTGACTGAGCAGATAGGTAGGACAATTAAGTTTTCATTCATTCAATCAGCTACTTAAGTGTTTATGGATAGATTTGGCTAATTATCTTTGAAACAAAAGACTTCCATGGGTTGAAAGTTTATATTGAGCATCCTGTGTGTTAGTTGTAATTGAATAGCATATAGGGTGACCAACATTTTGGCACCGTTGTCAAGGAAGGTAATTGATAGACACAGTAGTAGTTGAATTTATTCATTTCTTTGGCAGTTTTTTTTAAGCTTACATGATTTTTGGGTTGCATGAATATAAGGAGAATACAATGGGATATTCCCAGAACTCCCCAAAATACTAACTTGGAAGGTAGTTGAGGTGGTGGCAGTAGCGCAGCCTTAGGGAGAAGAATCTTTTTTGATGATTTAACTAACAAAGTTAATTCTTCTACTAGAGCTCGAAATAAAGGATCGTCATCATGTTGTTGCTGCAACTATTGCCTCATTTTTTTTGTTTTTTTAGGGCCCCCCTTTAAATTCTTAGATTTTGGTTTCACTAAGAACTTTTTGCATTATGAAAGCCATCATTCATGACTTGGTTCCACCATGAGCAAGCTCGAAAAGTTTGTTTTTTGGAAATAAGTGAGAAAGTCTTTTTGACCCGATGCAATGGGTGGATTTTGATGTTTGATCCGATGCAACAGGTGGATTTTAAAGTTTGAGTCAATATGGCAAATGGTTTTCATTTTTTCACAAGCGATTTTTGGCCTATTTTTTATTTGATACGTCCAAAGTCTTCTTAAGTTTCTTATCGACACATCGAAAGCTTTGCACTTTTATAGTCGGAGCTTTTCTTGAGTTGTTTTTGATCCGCTGCGTCGGGTTTTATTTTGATATTTTGTTGATACAGTGGAAAGGTTCTGCTTTCCCCACCCAACTTTTACCATTATTTTATTACGTTTATTGGCCTGCTATGTCGAAAACGTTTTCATCTTTTAGCCAAAATAGCGGATATGTTTTGTGTTTTCATCCGACGATATTCTTGCCGAAGACGCGATTTACTTTGCGGAGAGTTTTTTGGGTTCTAGCCGCAGCCAACAGAGAAGTATTTATTTTACGGTTGGTCGCCTCTGTCAGTTTTTTTTAGATAGAGAGGGTCAATAGTAGCGGCAAGGTTATGATGTTCGAGCCACCCTTGTTGGAGTTGTTCCTCCTCTCACGCCGATTTGGTGCCTCCGATGTGCTTTATTCTTGGTGCCATTACAGTGTTTATTTCACAATCGTACGGTGTAACTTTTCACCCACCGCATTGAAGGTTTTTTCCCCGTTTTTCTATATATATAGTTTGTGGGTTTTGGTCGTTTGCGCGTTATTATTACAAAGTGTTAATCCTGTGGATTTTCACTTTTTCTAGATGCCCATTACAAATTGGGAGGCCTCCATTTGGAGATTACGTGGTTTTTGGGGGCACCGCATTTATCAACAGTCTTCGAGCTTAGCCTGCTAGGTAGGGTCTGATCCATTTGCATCTCTTTTGGTTGGTAGGATGGTTAGGTTACGACCTGTCGCGGTCTGATAAGTGGGGCTTTTAGGTTTTGTGCCAAGGCTAGGGTTGTTGAGTTTCCATTGATTTTAAAAGAATCCTTCTCTTCATCCTTTCGTTTTTTTTTTTTTTTCCGTCTACCTCTTGACCTAGATGACTCAAGCTGTATTTTTCCACTTTCTCCCAAGCTACTCCAGTCGCTTCCATTACAGATACGTTTTGCTTGCAGCTCTGGCACGTAATGATGAATCCAGGACGGCCCAAGTTCTTCGCTGACCATTTCCTACCTGGTTCATGTTCATATGTCGTGATAGGGTTTTGCGAGATTTTGAGCCACGAGAGCCATAGGGGTTTTGGGTTTTTTCACGTTGTCTCCTTGCAGGAAGTATTGAACATGATCGTCAATGGTATGACATCGCTACTCTCAGTCTTTGGTTTGTTGTCCACGGGCTGTGAGTCTTATAGGAAGGTCGGGCATAAGGTTTTATTGTTGTGTTGATAAATATCCTGGAATGCACTCGGGAGTGATGAGTTTCATTGTTTAAGCTTGTGAGGATTTAGATTAGTTCCCATACGAGCTAGGATTTTGTGTCCAGTCTTGACTTGCTTGTATGTGTCAGTTCGATGGTTTGCGAAGTTTTGAAATGAAGAGTCGTTTAGATGGTCAAGAGGATATGGTAAAATATACTGGTTAAACTTGTTCTGTTAGGAGAAATGATAGTTTCCTTATATGCATTGAAAATTTTACAACATGGCCTCATTGCCTATGTATATGAACACATGTGTTTTCTAAGAAAGGGGATGCTAAGACATTTTATTATTTTGCTACAACCTTATTCTGTATCCGACATCATGCCTAAGAAAGGAAAGAAGAAGTACAAGGTTGCAAATGATGAGTCAGACGTCGAAATCACACTGAGAGTAGAGATAATATATGAGGATACTAAATCTGTAACCAGGGCCGAGCCTGAGTTTAAATGGGGACAGATTTATCATATTCTCCAGGATAAAAAAATTCCAGATGCAGGCTTGGAGGATCTAATCATGTTCAACAACATATGGAGATTAGGAATCACAAAAGTGTCTACAAGACCAGAACTGTTTCCTTGCCATGAAGTCATTGGATGCATTTTGTCTATGACTAATGCAAGGGGGGTGAGCATGTACAATGTTGAAGATGAAGAATTTTCCTTGTTCACCCCTGTGTTCATAGCTAAGGCTTACAACTTGCCAACTTTAGAAGTCAGCATGACAACTGATTGAATAAATGGTCTGACCATTGACTTTAGAGGAATTTTGAGGTCTAAAATGAGCATCAAAACAAAAAATGTATTATCAAAATTAATTTTAAAAGAACCAATCACATTCTAAAGAATAACATCATCTATTATAGTTGAGGTGACATTGCTTGAGTTAGCGATACTTGTCAAATTCTAAATGGTAGATGCAAACTCATAACTAACCATATTCATAATAGAAAAATAGTTATAAAGTACTTTTGAATATAATATTAATATAATTAATACTATTATGTACCTATCAAATAAAAAATAAAGTACTTTAATATTTTTAATGTAAATTATATTATTAAAAAAATCGAATTCAAAATTTAAATTATTACATTCATACTTGATTGATATAATAGATATTGGTAATGAATATTTTAATATAATTTATATTATTAAAGAGCCAAAAACCAAAACTGAATTCAAAATTTGATTGATATAATGGATATGTGGTAAACTGGTAATGAATATACGATGGATGAAAAATGTTATATTAAATAAGAATTTAGTATATTAAACTCATAAAATATTAGCTTTATTGTATTTACAACTTTTTAACTAACTTATTAATATATTTTATTTATAATATATTATTTTTATTTATTTATGATATATTAAATTAAATCATTTAAAAACAAGTTATAATATATTAAATATATTATAATATTATAAGATATAATATTTTTATAATAAATGAATATAATTATAAATTTAAATTTAATGCTTAAATATATGTAAATTAATTTTTGATTAAATTAAGCTAAAGTAATATTTATTATTTTTAATTTATTTAATATTTATTTGTTTAAACTCTAATATTCATATATATATATAAGAGTCTAACTTAAATTCTTATTTCAAAATTAAAGTATTTTATTTTATTTTATTGATGTACATAAAGTACTTTATTACATAAATAAGTACAAACTTTATTTTAGTATATGTATATATTAAAGGTACTGATATTTCTGATCATATCAAAGATGATTTTTTATTAATTTTGTTTGTAGACATTTTTTTAATTTAACTCAACCATAGTTACATAGATTGTAGTGCAAAATGTAAGTTGTAAATATACCTTCCTTACAAAATGACAAACTCATAATATTTTGTTATATCCCTTAGGAGGTTCATTGTAGACCTAAAAAATTCCCTAATGTTAAATTGGAGTTGCGAAGATGATGACGACCGAAGTAAAGTCCTTCTGGAAAAATGCATCCAGGGAATATGAAACTGCCAGTCTTTGCACTCCATACAGGCTGGTAGCTCTAATGCTAAACTGAATTTTCGGTAGAGTTGATGGAAGGTTTTACAAGATTGGGTGGATACTAGTAATGTACCATGTCACCATGATGGGGATTGTGTTCAATTGGGCAGATATCGTAGCAAACAGTTTGTCCTCTTGTATAACTGCAACACAGGAAGGATTGCAAGTGCAGAAATCTAAGTTTTATATGGGATTCTTTTTTATTGATTGCATACTCTGTTTCCATCCAATTGAGAAGCTAAACTGCAAGTGGAAGGAAGGAAAAGTGCTCGTCTATACAGCATACTAGATTTTGTGGGCTCACAAATATCACAATTATTACAAACTGATTTGTGAAGAGTTTTTAATGCCACTGTACCAGTTAGTTTTCCTTAAGGAGTGTAAATTCCTGTCTGAAGGTTCCTTGGAGTCCATAAGGGAATTTGGAGACTACTTCTTTTCTGAAGAGGGCACCTACTTAAGGATGCATGGGGGAACCAAAACCCCTTCACTTCTTCCCAAATATGCCACTGACTATATAGTACATAAATAAGTAGTGAGACAATGCTTCTTCGATAGTTTTGGGAGTTATTTGTTTGAGATGAAGAAGGATGTGTTCTCACTGATGCCATTCTATGTCAGTTGTTATAAGTTTTCCAAGGTCAAGAGTGCACCATAGTTCATGAGAGAGCTGGAAATATCTCATTTAGGAGAAAAGAGTTTTCACAGAAATGATTCTCAAGGAAAAGTTGCAGCACAATGTGCACTCCTGAAAGTGAACTTCGAATATGCTGACCATGTGGATAAATATGAAGAAGTATACCAGAATACTTGCAACATGACCGCTCTGAACAAGTGGCATAGAAGGAAGATCACAGTGTCTAGAGGAAAGGGAAGTAGCAGCAATAATCCCGTTAAAAAATGACAAGATAAAGAAACTACATGGAAAGAAAAGGAAGAAGCAACAGGAAGATTAGTAGAAGGTGCAAGGAAACTGCTGGCTGAAGAGGCCAAGCAAGAACATGAAGAAAATGAAGTTGCACAAAAAAAAAGGAAGAACAACAGAGACAGAGAGAGGAATCCATCAAGAAGAAGATGGTGGAAATGGAAAGACTAATAGCTGAGGAAGCACAAATTCAAAAGGATGATACCGAGGAACAGAGGAAGAAGGATCAAGAAGACCTAGATAGGGAGAATCAAGAACAAAGTCCTGTTGAGGACCATCCATAGAATCTCTCTTCCACCTTAGGAGATATACTGACAGGAGGTCACCTCCCTATTGTTGAGTTGGGATTGGTACCTTTCACTTCGTCAAATTAGCATGAATCTACAAAGTTGGAAAATGTATTCTTTGATCCCAAGTGGAAATCACTTGTATGGAGATCCGAGAATACATTGAAAATGAGTACCCATCCTGAAGTTACCACGATAATCGAGAAAAATATTGTAAAGAATGTAGAGGAGGATCCATTACAGATGGCCTCATTTGGCATTGCAACTGCACAGGTGAATGCCTATAATATTAGTAAGCTGAAAGGAGCAGTTGACCAATATAAGGATAAAATGGCACAAATGAAGGAAACCTTGAGGAAGGAGGAAAAAGTAGGCCGAGAAGCAAAAAGGAAGTATGATGACACCCTTTTAGATTTAGAGAAGCTCCAACAGGACTACCAGATTCTGGAGGCAAAAAATGATGCTTTGAAATTGTTAAATACTATCCCTGATGGAGAAAAGAAGGATCTAGAAAGTAATATGACAGAGATGGAAATGAAAAGGTTTGTAGGTGACAAGCAAACGGAGGAGACCAAAGTTTGAATCGCAGATTTAGAAGACATAATAGTTCCTAAAAGGTACTATTGAAAGAAACTAATGAATAAAAAATGGACATAGCACCTATTAGAGAGCATGCTCTCTTGCTCAGAGGTAAGATATATCAGGTTTAGGTGAAGCTAGTAGATGAAGGGTACAAAATTAAACAAGTAAAAGCTAGATTGCAGGAAATCTCAATGATATCCATTGAATTCAAACAAAGACTCGGGAAATTGCAGAAACTATACAAGTTCAATTGACCTGGTTGGAACTAACAAAGAACTTTTGAAAAGCGCGCCTGTGAAGAGTCCAGAAAGGTTGCAAATTAAGTATGATATCATGAATTTTAGTAGCAAGGATGCTGAGAGACTGGTAGTCGTGGTTGAGAATATTGTGGAAAGATACATGGAATTCTACAAAAAAGTGCTTACAACCCACAATAGATCCCAGACATCTTCAGCAAAAAGGCTACAGGAGTTTCCAAATTAGGAGGAACATTTGAAGTCCTTGCATGAAATGCTGCAAGAGGATGAAATTCAAATACAGCTGGTTAAAGGTCTAAATGAAAAGGTGGTAAAAGGTGTTATATTTTTATCAATTTAGACATTATTATCTCTAGATCTTTAACTGAGAGAATAAAAATCACAATGATCAAACACAAGAGACAATAGACACAAATATTTTCCTTGGGGAAACCATAAAGGAGAAAAACCCACAACTTCCTCAGAGATGGAATCAGCACCAAAAGTAAAATCCAAAAACAGTAAGATGATCTCTCGACAACAGTAGTCTCTCTCTCTATTGTCCCAGCTTCTTCTTTCTCTCTCAGTTATGCGCTACAACTGAGTGTGAGTGAATATATGATAAATAGATAGGCTCACTCTCTATTTATATGAATTCCTGACTTGACAATAACTCACTAGGGTTGACTTCTCTAGGAGAGTCTAATAACCCTAGGGCCCCACAACTGCGGGGACTTTAACCCTTGAACAATAGGGAAGGTTACCCTCTATGACTTTACATGACTTGTTTACATTATTGAATATCTTGATTGGAACATCGAGGCATGACATGACTCAATTACATTACAGATACCTCCCAGTATAAACATCGAGGTACAATACATAAGATATATAAGTTAAAACATTCTGAAGTTACAAATACATCAACACTCCCTCTTAACTAGGAAGGTATTCTCTCAACACAATTTAGCAGCACAATTCTTCTTCTCTGTATCATATGGATCATCACTGGATCTAGATCATCACTAGTTCTATCTCAATTCTACTCATCACAAAAATTTCTACAAAGCCATCCCTTTTTCATGTTGGTTGTAGGCCTAGCCTCCATGTAGGTCTTCATATTCTTCAACACTTATATCTGACCTAGCTAGAAAGGCCCGCCCAGCACTTAGATATGACCATGAGAGGAACACATCCACCATCACATCAAAAAGGCCCAAAACTCACATCCACTGGCATGATAGGACACACCATCTATTGTCCAAGGAAAGGCTCAGCACTTACATCTACTGGCATAGCAGGACACACCATGTACTATCCAAGGAAAGGCACAACACTTACATCTTTCATTCTCAAAGAGTGGCTCTCAGTTCTAGGCTGAGTGTCAATCCCAGACTAAAACAAATTCCTGGTAACTGACCAGGTGCCTCCATTCTCCCAGAGAATGGCCTCTCAGCACTAAGCTGAGATTCAGTACTGGACTGAACGGAATTTCCTGGTAACTGACTAGGTACCTCCATTCTCCAAAAGAATGGATTTTCATCACTAAGATGAGCTTCATTCCCAGACTAAATCAATTTCTTGGTAACTGAACAGGTGCCTCCATTCTCCTAGAGAATGGCTACTCAGCACTAAGCTGAGCTTCAGTCCCAGACTGAATCAATTTCTAGGTAACTGACCAGGTGCCTCCATTCTCCCAGAAGGCCAACACTTATATTTACCAGCATGATATGACACACCATCTATCATTCGATGAAATGGATATGTACTTACATCTGACCATGGGAGGTCCATCTTGCCACCATGTCAGAAAGGCTCACGGACTCATCACTTCCTTTTGGAGGGAACCTCGATCTGGAGAACAACAAGCTTCTCCCTGAAGTACTCAAACTTCACTCTGGCTAATGGTTTGGTCAACACATTAGCTATCTACTCGTCCATTGCAACATACTAGAGCTTCACTACTCCTCTCTGCACCATATCCCTGATATAGTGATATTTGATCTCGATATGCTTTTACTTGTCATGGAACACCAGGTTCTCTGACAACTTCACACAACTCCAGTTGTCACAATATATACAAGTAGCATCCAACTGAAGATCAAATAAATCAGATAGTAGCTTCCTCAGCCACACTACCTCACAACTAGCCGAACAAGCTACGACATACTCTGCTTCGGTTGTACTTAGTGCCACACAGGATTGCTTCTTGCTAAACCAAGAGATCACACCTGATCCCATACTGAAGCAACATCCTGAAGTGCTCTTCCTATTGATGGCACTTCCTTCCCAAAATGAATCAACATAACCTTCCAGGTTAATCTTCTGATCTGCCTTATACTTGATCCATAATCAACTGTACCCTTCAGGTACCTCAAAAGATGCTTTGCAACAATTAGGTGAACATGTCTCAGATCTGTCAGGAACTGGCTCAATGTGCTCATACCAAAGCAAATATCTAGTCTCATATTCATCAGATACATCAAGGACCCAATCATCTGACGATACGTCATAGCATCAACTGTCTCTGATGAAGCATCACTCAATAGCTCCAGGTTTTATGCCATAGGTGTAGTCATGGCCTTGCAGTCCATCATCTCGAACCTCTTCAATATATCTATTGCATATTTCCCTTGTCCTAGGGAGATTCCATCTACATTCTGCCACACCTCCATGCCTAGAAAGTAGTGTATCATACCCAAGTACTTCATCTCGAACTCAGCAGCAAGCTTCCTCTTTGTATCAGCAATCAACCCATCCACACCTATTACACACAGATCATCTACATATAGTAGGAGTATCACTCGGTTCCCTTCTTCAACCTTGTAGTAAAGGTTGGAATCTTCTTTACTCTTGGTAAATCCCAAACTGGATAGGAAGTTGTCAATTCTGTTGTACCATGTCCTGGGTGCGTATTTCAAACCGTAAATAGATTTATTCAATTTACACACATGAGTATCCCTGTCATGTATCTCAAAATCGAGTGGCTGATCCACATACTCTTCCTATTCTACTACACCATTCAAGAAAGCAGTCTTGACATCCATCTGGTGTATCTTCCATTTCATCACTGCAGCCAAAGAAAGTACTGATCTAATGGAATTGTATCTGGCTACAGGTGCCAAAGTTTCTTCATAATCTATTCCTTCTTTCTGGGAGAAGCCACGAGCCACAAATCTTGCGTTATATTTCTCTATGTTGCCATCTGCAGCATGCTTGATTTTGTAGATCCACTTGGAATTCACAACAGACTTTCCCTTTGCTATAGGGACAACATTCCAGACATCATTCTTTACGATCGACTGATACTCTTCGATCATAGCATTTTTCCATTATTTCTTCTCTGCCGCTTCTTCATATTTGGAAGGTTCTTTATCAATGAAGTCACATAATAGGGCTACATAACCGGAGCATGACCTGGTTCTTTTCCTCTCTTAGTGTATTTATTCTAGAGCCCCATATCTTTCTGCACCTTGGATAGCCTCTCATACCCATGCAGGTTTCCTCTTATGAGGATTCTTCTCTTGGAGTGGATCTACAGGTTTCTGAGGTTCTTCTATTTCTTGATCTTGATCTTTATTTTCATCGTTCATAGTTGCATCTTGAATTTTGGGTACTTCTATTTCTTTAGAGTCTTCAACTGGTCTCTTTCTGGATTTGTTGTAAGCTGAATCTTCATCGAATGTTACGCCTTTGCTTATGTTGATCTTCTTGAATCCTAGGAAGTATATTCTACAAGCTTTTGAGCTTTCACTATATCCCACAAATATACCCTTCTTTCCAGAAGGATCTAACTTTGTCCTCTTTTATTTTGGAATGTGTATGTATACTGGACAACCGAATATTTTGAGATGGTTGAACTCTGGTTTCTTGCTGGAAAAGACTTCTTCAGGTGTCTTGTTCTCTAGTACTCTTTGTGGAGTATGATTATGTACATACACTACTATTCTGGTAGCTTCTGCCCATAGATGCATGGGAATATCTTGATCATGAAGCATTCCCCTTGCAGCTTCCATGATCGTTTTATTCTTCGTCTCTGCAACCCCATTCTGCTATGGATTATATGGAGTGGTTAACTCCCTCTTAATCCCCGAATCGCTGCATAATTCTTGGAATTCATTTGATGTGAATTCTCCGCTATTGTCTGATCGAAAAGTTTTGATCTTCTTTTCTGTGTGGTTCTCGATCAAGGCTTTGAATTCCTTGAACTTGCTGAATACTTAATCTTTGTTTTTCAAGAAGTATATCCATGTCTTCCTAGAAAAATCATCAATGAAAGAAACATAGTATACATACCCTCTTAATAAACTGGGTGACATTGGTCCACATACATCAAAGTGAATGATTTCCAAGATCCCTTTTCCCTTGCTCTTGTAGAAATAATAGATCAATGCTATGAGAAATGATGCTAAGAAGAAGCACAGAAAATAGATCTTGCTACTAAGAATCCTCACAAGCATACACAGGAAAACTAGAGAGAAGAAAAGAGACTGAATCACATGAATGAAGAGATGAATATCGGTGTGTATCCTTCCATTGAATAATTATGAATAATAGTGTACACAAATAGTACATCCCTCATAGGAAAATTGAATTGTACGGAAACAACTCATAAAGCTCAAAAAGGCTGACTTACCAAAATATAGCAAAACCCCCATAGGTGGATAAAGCACTTACTAAATCTATCAAGGACCTCACGAGTCGGAAAAAGCATGAGTGAGTTGTGAAGGAGATGGAAATAACATGCTAATCCTAGAAAATGGAGAAAAACTAATGGACGATGGGTTTGAAACAAAAGCTCCTAGTTTCCTAGTTGACTAGCTTTTATCTTATCCATAGAAAAGCAGGAAAAGCAGAAAAAGCAAAATAAAGTAGAATCTGCTGTAAAGTCATGTATACTAATTCTGGATGGTCAAAAGGTGGTCAAGATCAACCCAGAATTGGAAATAAATCATTCATAGGATATAGATGGCATGTATTGATTTTAAGGTGCAAGTGGATGCCAACTAATTAAGCTAGTGGGTGAATAATTAATCAAATAATGATTAATTATTTTATCCTAAGTTATGAGTGGGTTTAATATATTCCTACACCCCCCTATAAGTCTGACTTTATGATGGTATGACAAAAAATATGGATGCATATGGATGCATATAGGGCCCAGCAACAAGGCTATGGTCACCTTTTAACAATTATTATGTCCAGAAAAGTGAGGAAAGAGGCAAAACCACATGGGGAAAATCCTCCCTCGAGATACGCCAAGGCACAAAATTTGAACTATGTCTTCAACATATCTTCATATTCACTTTAATGAGCTGATTAAACGGCTTCTGGATGAAGTACTTTTTGAAGAAATCATGAACTCCATGATCATGCGCTGGAGTGTAGAACCTGCAAGAAGGAAGAGGAGAGACTCCTTGTATCTAATCAACTGATGAAGTAGAAGCATTATCTAAATGCTTATTTCTACTATCAAACCTTGATCTGCAAACATAATCTGAAATGGAAAAGAGATCTGTGCATACTCCTTCTCAAAGAGTACAAAAGTTAAGACAATTTATTTCACACCCAATTCCCTAAATAGCTGCAAAATTGTGATGTGAATCACATGTCAATCTTCCAATCTGATGTAGCACCTATATAGATATGATATGAGGCTGATAAAACTCTGATTTATCAGAAATATTAACATATGGAACAGCAAGGATAAAGGCTTCAATGGATCCATGAGGATATAGGGCTAGACTAGGAAAATTATGAACAACTGGGGAAAACTGATAGGTGTAAAAATCTGAATGATGGATGGGCTTAAGATCTGAAATATAAGTGTTTAGAACAGATCCAAACATGTTTAATATCAGTCCAAATATGACTAAGGACATGGATAACTAGCCAATGAAAGATAGGAAAGACTTCAAACCATGTAAAATAATTATCACTGCATAAGAGACCAATGAGGAATCAACTCGTGATCTTGGGATTTGTATAGTCTTTGGATTATTCAGAGGTATGGTAGATGGTATGGATGGTGGTATTATATGTGTATCAACCTGCAAATATGCTTCTAAATCAAAATCCAAAGCATCACATATAAGCATATCAATAGACTCATGGGAATACATTGGTAATGAATCCTCTGTATGAAAGGAGGAAAGAATGAGATGTTCACAATCTTCAAGAAGGCTATGAGTATTGATGCCAAGAACAAAGGAGGATATGTTGAAGCACATGAGATCAAGTAAGGTAAGTGGTATGACACAAATAAGTCTTGATGTGGCTAAGCAAACATCTTGGAAGTCACTGGGTTGCGCACCATCAATGAGAGAGGTATGCAAGAGGTGTGAAGAATCTGGCACATATATCTTATGTCACGTCCCCGTCCCTCACCCGGCAAAGAGGACGCGACGAACATCAACAAACACAGCCGGGAAAATTGCCCCATGAACATTGACAGAAATCAAATGCTGGAATTAAGCATACACAGATGCATTTATCTTCAATCATACAGTGGAAGCACACATACTCATAAGCCAGCATTCAACAAGTTCATTATAGTTCATTTAACATCAATATAAATTACAGAGATGCAGTAAACAGCAATACTTATCTGTTAATGAGGAATTCACCCGAAACCAGCTACGTCGCTGCAACGTTCCACCCAACCATAGGCCAGCTTGCTCATCAATCTATCAGCAACGCTGCCACCCCCGAGCTGGGCATGGTTCCTCCGGAATAAGGGTCAATTGCAGGCTTATACACATCCAAGGGGACATAAACAACAAACCAATCACAGCTGGGTTTCACAGGCTGTCAACAAACAAGCCAAGCCAGTACAGTCCAAGGGACGAACCACTGCATACCAGCAGCAAAACAATTCCCTTCACAACCCTGTGAAGAAGCAAAATGACCGATGACAGTCCCAACCGAAAAGTAATACATAGCTCCAGCCTACAAGGAAACTCAGAGTAGGTTTTGGCCCTAATCGTGGCCAAAACAACTCAACAACAACACCCAAACGAGGGTATATCAGCAGCCACAACACACAATGAGGGATAACAACAGTCCACAGTCCCAAAATAGGGAAATTCAGCCAACAGCACACACAATTCCTCAATAGAGTTGTTGGGGAACATCACACAGTCCCAACAAAGGAGAAGAACAACTCCCAGCGTGGACAGATAAGGGAAATTCAACCCACGAATTACCAATCCACAGTGGTCCAAAACGAAATTGGAACCCACAGCCGACAAAACTCATGGGGAAGACAACAGCCCCAAACACCAACAACGAGCATGGCTCACGGCATGGAAAAAACGACCCAAACATCTTGTGCGTGAGGAAAAAATCGCACCCAACAGAAAAACGCATGGGAAAGACATACCCGATTTTCTGCGTGAGGATTCCAGTAGTAGAGGCCCCGCGTGAGGGGAAAACCACTCCGATTTTGCCCGTGGATGAACAAAACAACAGCAAGGACGTGAATTACAGTGCGTGGGTGCTTCAGCTACTCGTGGAGCCCCAGAAAATGTCCTTGTGAGACTAAAAACGCCCAGAGCTTGTGCGTGAGAAGCCAACAGACCAAAAATTGTGGTGAGAGTCAACTGACCAGGGATGAGTGCGTGAGGGAGAAGAATGGGCAGACGTGGGTGGAGTGTGGATGTGGGTATGGAGCTGACAGCCCTGCCACCCCACTTCCAAAGGCAATAACTGCCCTCAACCACTTAGCCATATCTCCTCAACCACCAGCTCTTAAGCATTAAAGAGGTTGACAAGGTTGGGTGAGACAAAAAGGTGGCAAATCAACAAGGTAATAAAACATGGGTTTTTCCCCCATAACCAAGGTTTGACATCCCCCACCCCTTATCCTTCGGAACCATGCCCTTTTCATTCAACATTGCACTGCCATAGCTGGTTGTGGTTTATTTTAATTGATGTGCGGGTTTACATGATGCCAAATTAAAATGTGCCGGATAGCACAACATACCATCGGCAATTATCCCCATTGCCGAAACATACACAGCCAAATCGATGGTGGGGCTTTTGCCTTGAGCTCCTCACCACGATTAATTACAATATATACATCATGCAAACGGGGTCAAAACCGGGGATGTGACATTCCCCTCCCCCTTGGAATAACACCGTCCTCGGTGTTCCAATACATATATACAATACATGTACAATTGCACATCAAAATTTCAAAATTGCAGATCTATCCCACGTTTAGTCATCTACTTTGAACGTTCAAGACCAAGCCTTTCGGCTTCCATGGACTTTTCCTGCTGGTTCTCAGCTTCCAGCTGATCCCGAAGTCTAGGAACTTTGCGGCTATTGCCCTCATCATGTTCCCTCATCAGATAGTCCCGGCGTAAATGATGTCCTCCGCATCTCCAGCATCTCACTGGCTGCTTCATCTTTACCTGCTCAATTTCCTTTGAGTCTTCATGCCTAGACCGTTTCTTATCGGGTCGCTTGGACAATTGTCCCATTGCTGATCCACCTTCCTTTCCTTTGCCGATTGCTCCCAGAAGGCTTTTCACCTCCCTTTGCAAACCAATAGAGTCTTGCAAAATCTGGTGGTTCATTTCACTCTGCCTTCTCTGTATCCCGAGCATCTCCCTAATATTCTCTTGGGTCTTGGCAATCATTTGAAGGAGACTTCCAGCCAAGTCCAATAACTTTTGATCTGCTGCCATGATCAACGTGCACCACCTGGTTTCACTTTTTCTCACCTGTGGAATGCACCATTGAAATTCTATCAGACCAAGCATAATATAGATATCAAAATCAGTTAGTTAATTACCCAATTGGCATGGCAGTTCAAGTTCCATTAAGGAAACTTTCATATTTTTCATGCCTTTCCCCAATAGGCACATGAGCTCATTCATGTCCATTCCTGGGCAGGGAATTAACTATTCCAGCATCCACAAATTTACTTAAGCAAATACATACATTTCATTCTCAATCATACATGCATTCAACAATCCTTTGTTTCCGCAGTGCATAAACATATATATATATATACAATCAAAAGGCAAGAGAGAGCAGTAAGAGTTTTCCCCTCTTTGTTTTGTTCCATCCTGGAACCCTCGCCATCGCAGTGGCTTTTTATGCTCTCAACCTCTTTCACTTCACCGTGAATGCTGAACCAATCTTTCTTGGTCATGACACTTAGTGTCTTTGGTCTATTCCAGACCTCTAGACCATGGAGTCTCTCCACATGGTTTGTCTCGGCTGCTAGGACTCCCCTGTCTCACTAGCACCTTTTTCATTACCGCTCATTCCGAGCTTTCCAGGACAGTCATATGTCCACATGCACCTCTAGGATGCTCTCATAGTCCTCGCTTCCAGTGATACCTATATCCAGACATTGAATAATTCACATGTTTAGTTTATTCTCATTAGTTTTCATCTCTAGAACAAGAGCTTAAAACATCATATCCAAATCGTATACACATGTATATTCATAAGCAAAATAATCCAATACTTATCTGTATTGTGCGTTTCCTCATTCGTCCACAGGATCCTGCTTCGCTTTGCAAGCCTTGGGATCACCTATGGACTCAGATGTTAGGTCAGCACGCAGGCCGCCCCATAACATCAAATAATTAATGTCCAGCCAGTACATAACCATGTCAACTGGGCTTGGAACTTTATCATGACCATTTCCAGGTCTAGGATCTACTATGGATCCTTAGGCATATCACAGCCCATCATACGCTTATGTCAACAATGACACATACACTTATATCAACATGCACTTATACCAACATACACTTATATCAACAATTTACCTTTACCTTTAGCCTGTCAACACAAGCAACACAAGCAATACAAGCAAACTCATCAGCATCATTGCTCTAAAACTGTAATCACATTTCATATCATTCACTATCAACTATTGAGACACCAGGAGTGCGTCCACTCCCCATAGTGTAATCAATATTGAAAACCCTTTCATGACTCGACATCGGAAAAGTGTGCACTCTCTTCCGGTGTGTGCCATGCAGGTCCTATTCATACTCAAGCAATCGGTCATCATGGAAATAAATCAAAACATGTTCTGCATATGGAATTTAATAATTAAACATGCATATTCATAGCAAGGGTTACAGAACACTTATCCATTTTTCGTCGCAGTATGCCTTTGTATCTGTTAGGCACCGTCAAGGAACTGGGAAAAACTGAATGTTAAGCTGGTGAGCTCGCTGCAGAGCTAGGAACACCTACACCAGAACTAGCCTGACTTCTATAACACCCACACACACACCTAGCACAAGGAATCAGTCCCTTCTCTGCTACACAGTCCCTCAGGCCCTACATTCCCTTCTAGTGCTATCCCGGGGTTGTGGAGAAGAAAGCCAGCCCTCTAGCTCTGTCTGTGTGGTTTCCAATCACCAGGTTTAAGCAAACCAAGGCCCCATCCCTGTTTCCAGTTTACATTTCATATCCACACATGTCTCACTGACATAATCCAAACCATCTCACTCATGCTATCACCAAACATGCAGTGCATACTAGACATTTTCAAAATGTCCAATGGTGTTTCACCCGAAACCTATTTCCAAGATAAGGGAAAACCTTCCCATGAAGTTTGGCTTCTACAGGCCATCACACATGGTCTTCCTGCAGCGTGTACTCCTGACACATTCATCAAATAGCCAAACAGTCAGTCATTACCTAATACTACAATCCAAATTGATCGTTTCATAACCAAGCAATGACATTAGCAATCGAATTCAATAAGAATTTGCGATTCTATCACAGAAATTGACTTGCTCAATTGTGGGTTTCTTGTAAGCAGCATTACTATGCCCATTATACTTTTATGCTTACTATCATAACATGAATACCCACTTACCATGTGTCCCTCCTGACACAATCTCACACAAGCCAACAATGATTAGTAGTCGTTAGTACCTCTTAAATCCAAAATCCACAACTCGAATTTAACAACCCGTACCAACTAATTTTCACAACCATGAGACTTATTCTCATAAATGGTAGATTCTGGCAGTGGTCAGGAACGTACCTCTCACTGTCAGGTTTGAAGTAATCTACCTGAACATAAACTTCAAACAACCAAACACAAGCTTATGCAAGCCAACAATGGCTAGTGGTTGTCAGCAATTTCTCAAATCCAAAATTCACAATTCGAATCCTAACAACCTATTATGCATATCATATGGTAGATTCAGGCATTGGTTAAGATCTTACCTCTCAATGCCGTGCTTGAATAATCTATCTGAAACATAAGCTTCAAACATCCAAACACAAGCTTATGCAAGCCAATAGTGACTAGTGGTTGTCAGCAATATTTGAAATTCACAATTCAAATTTAACAAGCTCTTTAAATGGTATATTCCAGCATTGGTCAGGATCTTACCTCTCAATGCGATTCTCAAAATAATCTACCTGAAACATGAGCTTCCATCAACCAAACACTTGGTAAGTATGCATATGCTATCTCATTGCTACAACCATCACTGAAGCATTTTCAGAATTTATAAAATTCAAATACTTCCCGTCGTTAGTCACATCAATATATACCAAAACTCATTTATTTCGTGCAATCATTATCATGCTAACATTGCAAGGTATAGTCATATCATTCATGCAATTAAATGAAGTGGTTAGATACTCCTTACTTCACAAGTGTATCATCCGTACCACCTTGCTCTTCCATAGAGATTTTCTGGTGGCTAATTGCTTATGACTATCCTGCATTCATAACAGCCTTTGAAACAGTTTCAGAATTATCATTAATTCATCATTTCAGCCATTAGTTAGTTATCCATAATATCACATGCATTCATGCAATGCATCACAACATTGCACCTACAGTTATGCAATCAGTCACTCACACCCTTCATAGGCATACATCCATTGCATAACTACAAGGTTCATAAAATTTTCTTAATGCATGTCCATTCAACGCTACCTTGCATTGATTCAGGAATACTATGCATTCAACCATACCATGGCCTAACCATGACTACCTCATATAGGATGCATTGCTATAATCAATATCATTAACATGTATAGGCATGACACCTTTCTACATTCCAATATTCACATGGTATGAGGTCTTTTACCTGGACCAATTCATGGAAATTTTTCATAAGCAAACTCTTACCTGCATGGGTCTTACTTACACCCTTGACATGACCAATTTGGTTGGTCCTTTGTAGGAGATTGCAAAATTTGCTCACCAACTATTGTCATGGATTTGTTGCCTTATCCCTTTTCCAGGGGTTGCTGGTCACATTCCTCAGCATCAGCAACATATTCATCTGGGTCCATGTCATCATTGGTTTGTCCACTAATGCCAACATCAAAACAATGATTATCATTAGTGGTTCATTATACATATATATATTCCAATAGTCTTACCAATCATGCAATATCCCATGCATGCAATACATATTCCCATGCATATCATGCATAAACTCAGGAAATGTAGTTATAGTTAGAAAGACAGGGTTTTAAAGAAAACATCCCTTTTCAAATCCCTCATTTTCTCATGGAATTCCTTTTCCACACAGCAGCTGGTTGACTTCATAGTCCTTGCTGCCCCTGGGCATGCAACTGCCTAGATTTTCCCATTTGACAACAGCGGCCATCCTTAGCACTTTGCTGCTTCATGCTTAGATATTGGTCACTTATCCTCGTTCCTTGCTGGATAAGCTTTCCAACTCCTGTTCACACGTGTCATTCTGACCTCGGATGTGAAAACCACACCACTTCTAAGAATGAAGACTTTCAGTAAACCTTTGCATTTTACACACAGCTGCATTTTGGCCGAGAATGTTATCTTCAGCCACCACACTTCCATTGCACCATTCATATTTTATGAATTTTGGGTTTCACTCAATTGCCCAAACATAAAATATTCTTTCCCCAAGAATGATTGTCTCAGGGGGATGACGGGGGTCAAGGGGGCTTGCCCCCTTGCTGAAAATCCTTCTAAAAACAATTGAAATCGGCTCCCGGAACCAACCTCGCAGCCGCTGAATCGGCTCCCACATCAATCTCCCAGCCGCAACGGTGGCTCCCAAATCAATCTCCCAGCTACAACGTCGGCTCCTTTCCCATTCTTTCCTCCACCGAACCGGCTCCCGGACCATTCTGTCTTCCGCAGAATCGGCTCCCCGGAAACTCTCAGCCTTCTGCAATGGTGACTCTCCGGGTGTTCCAACCCTTCCGCGACTGCGGCTCCCCAGAAGCTTATACCTTCCGCAATGAAGGCCGTTGGCAGCCTTTCCAATCGGAAGCCCAAGTGATTCGCCATCCGCAATGGTGGGCGGGAGACTTCGCCAATCCGTCCGCAACAGAGAACTCCCACTTCGCCAACTCTTCCGATCGGCACTTGCAACAACTTGAATGTCGGACGTCGGACCAATCTCATAACGTCGGACGTCGGCGGAATATCGGATCGGACGCAGGATTGCTTAGCCATCCGTAACGGCAGACGGAAGACTTTAGAAATCCTTCCGCAACGGTGGAAGTTCACTTCCTTCAAGGGCCCGACCATTCCATACTTAGCCAAAATTTCGGAATTTTTCTGCGGCGTCGGCGATCGGATGGAACTTCAAACTTTCCGCGGCGTCGGCGATCGGATGGATCTCCAAACTCTCCGCGGTGTCGGCGATCGGATGGATCTCGAGTCGGATGCGAGATTGCTCCTCCATCCGCAACGGTCGGAGGTTAACTCTGTGAACTCATCCGCAACGTTCGGACGGGAAACTTCAGCCATTCGTCCGCAGCGTCGGATAGGAACTTCTCCAGCTCATCTGCAATGGTGGGATTCCACTTCCTCCAGTGGTCCGACTGCTCACACTTAGACCATTTTCAGAGTTTGTTGGCTCACTGCTATTCTGCTGGATAGAGAAGGCAATTCTACCTTCTGTCACTGCACCTTCTTGGCCCATAGAGGCCCATTGTTGCAACCATGGCACTCTGATACCATTTTGTCACGTCCCCGTCCCTCACCCGGCGAAGAGGACGCGACGAAGATCAACAAACACAGCCGAGCAAATTGCCCCATGAACATTGAGAGAAATCAAATGCTGGAATTAAGCATACACAGATGCATTTATCTTCAATCATACAGCGGAAGCACACATACTCATAAGCCAGCATTCAACAAGTTCATTATAGTTCATTTAACATCAATATAAATTACAGAGATGCAGTAAACAGCAATACTTATCTGTTAATGAGGAATTCACCCGCAACCAGCTACGTCGCTGCAACGTTCCACCCAACCATAGGCCAGCTTGCTCATCAATCTCTCAGCAACGCTGCCACCCCCGAGCTGGGCATGGTTCCTCCGGAATAAGGGACAATTGCAGGCTTATACACAGCCAAGGGGACATAAACAACAAACCAATCACAGCTGGGTTTCACAGGCTGTCAACAAACAAGCCAAGCCAGCACAGTCCAAGGGACGAACCACTGCATACCAGTAGCAAAACAATTCCCTTCACAACCCTGTGAAGAAGCAAAATGACCGATGACAGTCCCAACCGAAAAGTAAGACACAGCTCCAGCCTACAAGGCAACTCAGAGTAGGTTTTGGCCCTAATCGTGGCCAAAACAACTCAACAACAACACCCAAACGAGGGTATATCAGCAGCCACAACACACAATGAGGGATAACAACAGTCCACAGTCCCAAAACAGGGAAATTCAGCCAACAGCACACACAATTCCTCAATAGAGTTGTTGGGGAACATCACACAGTCCCAACAAAGGAGAAGAACAACTCCCAGCGTGGACAGATAAGGGAAATTCAACCCACGAATTACCAATCCACAGTGGTCCAAAACGAAATTGGAACCCACAGCCGACAAAACTCATGGGGAAGACAACAGCCCCAAACACCAACAACGAGCATGGCTCACGGCATGGAAAAAATGACCCAAACATCTTGTGCATGAGGAAAAACTCGCACCCAACAGAAAAACGCACGGGAAAGACATACCCGATTTTCTGCGTGAGGATTCCAGCAGTAGAGGCCCTGCGTGAGGGGAAAACCACTCTGATTTTGCCCGTGGATGAACAAAACAACAGCAAGGAAGCGAATTACAGTGCGTGGGTGCTTCAGCTACTCGTGGAGCCCCAGAAAATGTCCTTGTGAGACTAAAAACGCCCAGAGCTTGTGCGTGAGAAGCCAACAGACCAAAAATCATGGTGAGAGTCAACTGACCAGGGATGAGTGCGTGAGGGAGAAGAATGGGCAGACGTGGGTGGAGTGTGGATGTGGGTATGGAGCTGACATCCCTGCCACCCCACTCCCAAAGGCAATAACTGCCCTCAACCACTCAGCCATATCTCCTCAACCACCAGCTCTTAAGCATTAAAGAGGTTGACAAGGTTGGGTGAGACAAAAAGGTGGCAAATCAACAAGGTAATAAAACATGGGTTTTTCCCCCATAACCAAGGTTTGACATCCCCCACCCCTTATCCTTCGGAACCATGCCCTTTTCATCCAACGTTGCACTACCATAGCTGGTTGTGGTTTATTTTAATTGATGTGCGGGTTTACATGATGCCAAATTAAAATGTGCCGGATAGCACAACATACCATCGGCAATTATCCCCATTGTCGAAACATACACAGCCAAATCGATGGTGGGGCTTTTTCCTTGAGCTCCTCACCACGATTAATTACAATATATACATCATGCAAACGGGGTCAAAACCGGGGATGTGACATCTTAGATCTAAGATAGGATATTGAGAGAAAAATGAATGGTTTATAGGATCATAATCAATATCAGAATCAACTCCATATGTTACTTCTTTTTCATCAATAGTATCACAAGAAGAAAAATCACCTTCAAGAGACACAGAAAAAGATGGCTCTTCAATATTTGCTTCTTCATTGAAGGAGGAAGCATTCGAATCAATGAGGGTAGAAGCAACATAAATTGTATGAGAAACTTCTTCATCATGAACAACTTTATCAGAGAATGTAGAGGCCAAGAAATCTTGAGAGAGAGAACAAGAGGAGATGCTAGGTTCGCTCCATGCTTCATCTTCAATTTTATGCAAACCAAAAGCTTTGTCCAAAATTTTCCAAAGCTTAAATGGAAATTCAGCAGAATCTATGAGATGATATATATTTGGAGACATTCCCAAACAAATAATTCTATAAGCTCTATCACAATTATTTATCCAATCAATCTTCTCTTCATAAGACTCAGGTTCACTCAATGCACTAATGGAGACATCAAAGAGACATTGCCTCTTCAAGTATGGACTCATCTTTGGATTCCAATCAGCATAGTTGAAAGGAAATAGTAGAGGAAATTTTGAATCCATATTGAAGTTGTTGATATTCTCCAAGAGATACTCTCTATAACCTACAAAACAAACTAGGAGAAAATCTTGTAAGCTAGACAAGATCTTCTTCAGAGAGGGATAGGAGACTGGATGTGCTCCTTAACTTTGTAGAACTTGATCAACCTTGCTGCTCTGATACTATGTAGAAATAATAGATCAATGCTATGAGCAATGATGCTAAGAATAAGCACAGGAAATAGATCTTGCTACTAAGAATTCTCACAAGCATACACAGGAAAACTAGAGAGAAGAAAAGAGATTGAATCACATGAATGAAGAGATGAATATTGGTGTGTATCCTTCCATTGAATAATTATGAATAATAGTGTACATAAATAGTACATCCCTCATAAGAAAATCAAATTGTATGGAAACAACTCATAAAGCTCAAAAAGGCTGACTTACCAAAATATAGCAAAACGCCCATAGGTGGATAAAGCACTTACTAAATCTATCAAGGACCTCACGAGTTGGAAAAAGCATGAGTGAGTTGTCGAAGAGATGGAAATAACATGATAATCCTATAAAATGGAGAAAAAATAATGGAGGATGGGTTGGAAACAAAATCTCCCAGTTTCCTAGTTGACTAGCTTTTATCTTATCCATAGAAAAGCAAGAAAAGCAGAAAAAGCAGAATAAAGCAGAATCTGCTGTAAAGTCCTGTATACTAATTCTGGATGGTCAAAAGGTGGTTAAGATCAATCCAGAATTGCAAATAAATCATTCCTAGGATATAGATGGCATGTATTGACTTTAAGGTGCATGTGGATGCCAACTAATTAAGCTAGTGGGTGAATAATTAATTATTTTATCCTAAATTGTGAGTGGGTTTAATATATTCCTACAGCTCTTGCTACTTGGAAATGTCTTCTTTGTGTTCTTTCCTTTCGCAAATCCTTTGCAGACACCATCATGTTTTGTCTGTATTTATGGAAGACCTTCAACAACTTTGCTTGCAAGTGGCAGTGCTCTATAGTGCACATGTGCAAGCCTTTTATGCCAAATTTCATTTGGTTCTATTGATTCATGGACCAAAGTTTGTTCTGGTTGGCCCTTCAATTTGTATAGTCGTCCTTCTTGTTACCCAATCACTACTGCATCATCTATAGTCTTCCCCTTTGGCCACATAAGAACTTGGCCATCTACAAATGTAACCCTTATTCCTTTTGCATCCAATGCAGATATGGAGAGGAGATTCTTCTATAGTCCTGGTGCAAACAAGACATCCTTCATCTTCATAGACTTTTCAGAGTCTAGCTTATAGGAGGATTCACCACTACCTTTTATTGGATATTGATAGTCATCCCCAAGTTTCACCTTGTGAGGTGACTCATGTTCGGATAGTTTCACAAAGGATTCTTCAAATCTTGTCATATGGTTGGAATCCCCACTGTCTATAATCCAATCATTGCTTCCATGTGTGGCAGTTCCCATGAGAATGGAAATTAGAACATATTCTTCATCACTTGAAGAATCATCACTTTCTTGTTTGTTTCTCTTTGTGGAAGGTTCATCATCGTCTACAGCATGAACATGATGTCTTCTCTTGTTTCCCTTCTTCTTGTGAGAGCTATTTTTGTTCCTAGTACAATCTCTGGCATAGTGTCCTCTCTCATCACAAGTAAAACATCTGAGTTTAGATAAGTCTTTGTTTGGTTTTCTTAAGTTACCTTTCAGGTGAGAATGCTTACCTTTGGGGTGATGAAAGTCTCTTCTTCTTTTCTTGGAGTGTACTGTGATATCTTGATCTTCACTTCTCATATTTTCTTCTCGGTCTGTTATTTGAGCTTCTTCTTGTGAGCATTCTTCCCATAGCCTACTAAACTTGACTAGCTTCTTTCTTGCACAAATCCCTTGAATGAAGGAGTCCCATGATCTAGGGAGACCATTCAAGGTAGTCATCACAATTTCTGCATTATCCACTTATTCATCCACTGCTTCAAGTTGTTCTTTGATCTGGGAGACTCTTGTGAAGTATGACTACATGGTCTCTACATTCTGGATCTTCAACTAGTTCCTCGAAGTCATCTTCTCATTTATGTTCTTTCCTTCAAACAATTTGTATAGGGCATCAAACATAGCTTTAGGTGTCTTTAGGGAGGACATCTGTGGTATGAGGTGATTCTTGATTGAATTAGCAATAATCCTCTTAGCCATGACCAATTTCTTTTTGTGTAAGGCCTTAGCCTCATCTCCCTCTAGAACTGGAACCTCTTCATTGATGTAAGAGTCCAACTCATTTTCTTCCAAAACGAGGGAGATGCCATACTTCCAGGCTTGGAATTTATCAGCTTCTCAAGCTTTTCATCAAGCTTGTTATGATGAGACATATTAACTGAGAACCTCAAATGGAAATACAAAATATTTAGATCTTACCAATTTGAGAAGCTGAAAACTAGATCTGGAGCTGATCTTCTGCAGTGTTGGTTTTCTAGTTCCAGGGAAAATTAAGGTTTGAATTTCCTGGAGTTCTACCCAACCAAAAAAATTGATTCTTGTATCTAAACTTCGATTTTGAGGAGGAGAGCAATCCTAGATTGGGATCACCCAAAAATTCGCCTTCATTGAAAAGCCCGAATTTCCCGATGCAGTGGTAGGTCAAAAACTGAAAATTCTCAGAATCAGATTCTGCTTCAACAGAAAGATGCGCCCTTCAATGGAGGTTCAACCCATCCTCTTTTTGTTGATGGATTTTGGGGAGATACCCAAAAAGTAAGAAGCCCTAGCTTCTGCAGCTGCATAGTGTCTTCTTCTCAGGTTAGCTCTGATACCATGTTAGATTTTTATCAATTTAGATAGTATTATCTTAGGATCTTTAACTAAGAGAATAACAAGCACAACAATAAAACACAATAGAAAATATACACAAAGATTTTCCTTGGGGAAACCATAAAGGAGAAAACCCCGCAACTTCCTCAGAGTTAGAATCAACACCAAAAGTAAAACCCAAAAATAGTAAGATTATGTCCCAACAGTAGTAGTCTCTCTCTCTCTTGTCCCGACTTCTTCTTTCTCTCTCCGTTATGTGCTACAACTGATTGTGAGTGAATGTGTGATCAATAGAGAGGCTCACTCTCTATTTATACTAATTCCCGACTTGACAATAGATCACTAGGGCCGACTTCTCTAGGAGAGTCTAATAACCCTAGGGCCCCACAATTGTGGGGACTTTAACCCTTGAACAATAGGGAGGGTTACCCTCTATGACTTTACATGACTTGTTTACATTATTGAATATCTCGATCGGAACATCGGGGCATGACATGACTCAATTACATTACAGATACTTCCCAGAATAAACATCAGGGTACAATACATAAAATATACAAGTGAATACATTCTGAAGTTACAAATACATCAACAAAAGGTTTGGTGGCTCAAACTACGGTTAGTAATTTCCTGCTGGAGGAACAACTTAGAGTAACTCCACAAAGTGTTGCAGAGATAAAATCCCAGTTGTCCAAGCACGAGGCCACAGTTAGATTTTTGGAACCAACAAACTTCGATACCATAGCTGCAGATGCTGATGCATGGAAGTAGATCATGAATGAATCAACTGCGCCCACTTGATTCGTCTTGTCTTATTCATGTGTGGAGAGTTTATTGTAATATTTTTTATTTATTCTACTTATCTAGTGAGCACACTAGAGGACAAGAATTTTGTAACCGAAGAGTTTGGGAAGCCCAAAAGGCATGGATAACCAAAAGACATTTTGTAAATGTATAAGTATAGGTAGAATAAAATAGAGATGGGACTTTTTTCTAGATCTCATATGCTAAAATTTTTTGTGAAGAGAACTATTTCTTTTTCTAATAAAGAGGACTGAAATTTCGTTGGAGAGAGGACTGTATAATTTTCAAAGCATGTTGTGTAGATTGTTGAATGACAAATTATTTTTGTTTTAGCATGATCTATAATTTGTGAGATCGTTCTAACCCACTGAACTATTTTTGTGTTATGAATGACTTCATTTTATGTTATGAATCTTATGCAATGGATGAGTAATGAATGGTTTAACTTCATAGAGCTATCTTTGTGTCATTTTTTCTGCTGTATTTATGTATTCAGAATTTGTTAGCTATCTGTAGGATTATTTGTGCAGGAAATGCAGTACATTGCTCATATTAGTATTATCTTTCTCCCTAGGGATAGTTTAGATTAGATTAGATTAGATTCAATTAGTCGTTCTTTGTTTTGGGTGATTAAGGGACAATTGATTCATGTAAGGCGAGAGGTAAGACCCTACATAGCTCACTAAACGGCTAACTGCTTGTGAAGTTCTTGTTTTCGAAATCACTTGCACATAGTTTAAGCATTTGCATATCATACATAAAACATAAAAAATCACATAAACGGTGGACTGGGCCGCAACCAATAAAATAGATTTAAAAATTCCTTTAATTCTATAGTAGTCGGGCCGCTAACCGGACGGATTCCCCATACCAAATGATAAATGATCTAATTGGGAACAATTATTGGGGAGAATCCCTACTGTTGGTACCTTGGATTTTTCCAGGCATCAACATTTTTGGCGCTAGAAGGAGGGCTGCTAGTGAATGGATGGCAAAGGAAATCCACTTACCCGAAACTATTCCACTGGTAATAACACTGAAACTAGCTTTACTGAGGAATGCATAAACCCAGAAGTAGAAAATCCAGAACATTTGTGCCATGTGCCTTTGGAGGTAGTTGATCACTTCAGAAGACACATAAGGTATTATGTGAAGAAACTTGTAGGATTGCAAACAATCCCTGAATTACCAAGAAGGGGAGCTACTAGAAGGGCACCCACTTACACGAAAGATTCAATTTTGGTAGGAAATTTGGAAGAACTGGTGAATTTGTCCTTACAATAAATCATTCAATCTCTTGATCAGTTGGGACCAGAGTCCCCGTTTTGTTCACCTTGGAACTCTCCACCACGATCCCCTAATAAAATCATGGCTGGAAATGTACCTCTGAATGTAAATCAAGCTAATCCACCACCACAGCCAGCTTGGAGAGCTAGAACACCACTCAACCTGGCTCCTCCATTGCATGCTTTGCCTCCGAATCCTGAAAATTCATTACCTAAGTTTGATCCAGGAGAAGGCATTTTTGTGGATGATCACTTGTAGAGTTTTTTCTTAGCTCTAGAAATGTTAGTGGTAGAACATGATGATGTAGTATGTAGACTGTTTCCTCATACTTTCAAAGCTAAAGAAACATAATGTTATTTCGGCTTACAAGAAAATTCAATTACGTAGTAGGATACTTTTGAAATATTGTTTAAAAGAAAGTTTAGTAGGAAAAGAACCACTGCTACTCTAATGAAAGAATTACTTGCTCTAAGGATGGACAAGAAGGAGAAAATGCAGGATTTTAGTCAAAGGCTTGCTTTCCATTTAAATAATTTAAGTGTTTCCATAAAATATTCTGAAGAAACTTTAATAGAATACTATACTTCAACACTTTCTCCTGACATAACAATGTTTGTTAAGATGTCAGTAAATCCTTTTCTAGTAGAAACTTATGAAGAAGATATGAAAATAGAGGCTGAACTTGAAAGTATAAACAAACACCCTCTAGAGCCAAACATAAGAACTTTTACTAGTAAGAAACCTTTGTTGCTGACTAGACCCAAAGAGGAAAGATCCAATGAGTTAGAAGGGGTAGTCACGATGGTACAGAAGTTATCTAATAAGATTGTTGACCTAGAGAAAGATAAACAACCCAAGAAACAATTCAAGCCTTAGTATAAGAGAAGAGATGAAAGTGGTCAATTCCAACCACCTACGCACAGTCCTTTTATTTTGAATTTCACTAAAGTTGGAATGGATAATTTTTGCACATTTCATTAAGAGCCTCACTCAAAACAGAAGTTCCCATAGTGGATTAACTCCATGATGCTGGTTATGAACCAATTACTAGATTCTAAACTAACAAAGCCTACAGTCGAAGAGGAAAACGCTCATGAATCCGTTGATGCTTGGAAAATCCGAGGTACCGAAAGTAGGGATTCTCCCCAATAACTATTCTCAATTAGATCGTTTATCGGTTGGTGTGGGGAATCAGTCCGTTTAGCGACCCAACTACCGTAGAATGAAATGAAGGTTTTAATCTATTTTACCGGTTGCGACCTAGTCCACCATTTAAGTGTGTTTTTTGTTTTGTTTTATAAATTATATGCAAGTGCCTAGATCAAATGCAAGTGACCAGGGAACACAGGCCTCACAATGTGATGCGCAGGTTCTTACCTTTTGTATTATCCCCTTTGTTCCTAAATCACCGAAAGCAAATGTTATCCCTAAAGTTGAACCTAGACTACAGGGGTTCAAGCTTAAAGAAATCTTTTTCAAAAATATAATTCAATGAAATCAAGATAAAAAATGGGCTGGTATGTAATCAAAGATATAATGAAATCATATAACCATTAAAGATCTATACAACATAAAATAGAATACAAAATTCAACATCCAAGGAACTACGAGCACGAATTTATGAAATGAGACTGACTCTATCATTAAAAGTTTAAAAGATAACTGTATTTCACCATAAGAATGATGTAATGGGATTTAATTGACCATATACAGGATAAATAAATAAAAATACAACTCATAAGATACAAAGTCAACTCATAATCATAATCATATCAAAGCAGAACTTGTATTGAAGATGCAGAGAATTTCATGTCATACAGCATATCATCAAAATTGGATTTCCATAACTCCAATTGCCACACCTTACCAATCTAACTACTATCCTTATATACAAAACATATGAGCTTCTAAGATAGTTTATTAGATCCTACTTCTATGGATCGAGTTCTTTCAAAAATAGAAAGATCAATCTTCTTCAAACAATTTTTAATACAAGTGTAAATAAAACAAACATCTGTAAAACAAAATAGCTTTCAAAAACCAACTATGACTCTAAATCTAAAGACTCTTAGAAGCCTCTGCCAAGATATTTAGATCACTTAAAACCTGAGACTATTTTTGCAACCTGGCAAACTCAGCATCTTTGTTCTCCTCCTTACTCTGAGCCTTCATGTGTTCGAACTACTTTTGGATGGTTCTTTTTTCTTTTAAAATGTCTTTAGATATTGACTATAATTTTTGATAATTTTCCTCCTTCTCCTCCAAATCCTCTCGAACTATTTTATTTGTTGTCATTAACTTTTCATTAATACTCTGTAAAAACCTAGTTTGCTCCTTATATGTCTGCAAAGATTTCTTGATTTGGTTCAATTCTGGAGTTATTTCAATGTCTTCTTGTTTCATAAGTACGTCATCTTCTTGTGGAATCCTCGAGGCTGAACAATCCTTTGAACAAACTTGTTTATTTGTGCAAAAGATTTCTGGTATAAACTCTGCAACTCCCTGAACATCAATGAACTTCTCATTATCTGAACAATACTGACCTTTGGATGTGTGTACAGTCTCTTCGCTGAAAGCATCATTTATCATCACAATTTCCTCATAGTATTCATGTGCCTATTTCATCTCTGTCGACAATTTTCTTCTTAACCTAGTCCTAGGCTTCACATCAATGCTCTCTGACTTCAATAGCTGAACACGAGCTTCATTATTTGAATTTATATTCTTTAACATAACACTTAACGTTTTAGGGTTTTCATATGTGACTGAAACTTCAGGACATAATTTTTTCTGACTTGGTTCTTCTATAAAACCCTTCCTTTCTGCTACAACAAATTCAATTTGTTTTTCATGATTTCTTGTTTGCTAGTTCAAGTCTTCCATTACCTTTTTTCCTTTCTCTTTAGTCTTTTCTTCAAACCCTAGCTTTAACAGCAGACTTTCCCAAGCTCATCCTTCTTTGTGCAATTGTGAAACTAACAACAGTTTTATTAAACCTTGATGGTATACTGAACGAGCAGTATGATCTGGATGACCTTGAACCCACGTAATCATCTTTTGCAGGCTCTTCAATAGATAGAATGGGAGATTGAGCATCAGGCTTCCATTGAGGTGCATTAATAAATGTAAATGACATTTGAGAACCCTGTCATACCAACCCTCACATGTAATATAATTTTGCACCATCTCTAAAGGAATTTGCCAGTTAGGTTTTATCTTGCTCACTTGAATACCATTCTTCCAGTCTAATTTTTCAAACCCTAGCATTAAGAACTCACCGTAATATCCTTGAAAGTCTTGTTGCTTAAAACATATTTCTCCTTGCGCTGAAAAATCTATTTATTTAGCAATAGACTTTTCATTTACCATGATATTTAAACTCTTGAGATGAACCATTCCATCTTTATAATTTTTGATAAAAGCCATAGTTACTTGTGAATGATAACCCTGCAACTTTTCACAGAAAGCAAACCATCCAGCATTCTTCATCAACTAGGCTGACTTTGGAAACTTCAGTATCCATTATGTGTTATCAGGTTCCAGTCTGCAAATCAGGCCTCCTGGTTTTCTTTTCACCACAATTTCTGAATCCTCTTCCTCTGTTATTTTTGACATTTCTACAAACCTTTCACAACATACACCTTCAAGAACTAATGGAATTTTAGCACAGTAACATGACAAGTTTTAGGAAAAATAGAATATTATTATCAACTGTCAACATTGTCATCGTCGGTACCCTTCCTCATTACATGAAATGCCTCCATTTCATATGCAGAACATTTGTGCAAGCAAATGAGTGACACGATGCAGAACATTATTACTCAAGCAGGACTGCTTTTAAGAAATAATTATGATCACAGTACCGAGCCTGTTCAACATATAATATGTTTACATATACCATAGTTTCGTTTCCATAACAAATGGTACTCATGACTAAAACCATCAATGCAATACTCCTTAAGAAATGCTTCCAGTTTGAGAAGTGCTTCCAGTTTATAAAATCCAATTCATAATATAAAAAACCTCTTGCACTTAATATAGGTTCATAGCTTTAAATAAATGATGATTTGAGCCTTCCAAAGAAATTATAATAAAAAATATAAAAAATTTGACATTCAAAGGTATAAAACAAGGTAAAAGTAGGGAAATGAACTCATCATAGTAAAAAATCTATAAAACCCTAGGATAAAATGAAAATACAACCTTAGAGATAACATCTGGCTTTGTCTGGGGACAAAGTTTTCCCTGTGAAACTTTGAGAACCTGTTGACCTGTGCCTTCAGAAATCTGCTAAAGTCATTTCTGTCTTATTGGGCTGGAGTCTTATTCAAAGAAAATGGTATATACAATGAATATGTACAATGATCCTTTATCCCTCAATATGTGTAAAAATGCTTTAAAAAACGTCCATTGACTGGACCTGCAATTTCTTCACCATTCAAATTTTGCAAAACAAAAGTATTATTTTCCATAATCTTGATCACTGTAAAAGGCCCTATCCATAAATTATCGAACTTCCCATACTTACCTATTTCATCCTTTCGTGCATCCCACTTGAGAACAAGGTCACCAACTGCAAATATATCCTTTTTAACTTTCTTACCAAAGCTTTCCTTCATTCTTTTTCTATGCATCTTAGCTGTATTTTCAATAGTTTCTCTCTCCTGCTGCAATTGAATTATCTGAAACATTCTTCTTTTTATACCATCAGGTTCTTCCTTTATTTCCTGCATAAATTTAGTTACTGGAGTAACTAATTGAACAGGAAACATAGCATCAACTCCATATACCAATTGGAAAGGGGATGTCCCAATTGACTTTTTCATAGTTACTCTATCAACCCAAAGAGCAAATTTTAATTTGGTATCCCAACTCCTTTTATTTTCAAATAACATTTTATTGATACTGTTCACAATATTTTTATTACTAGATTTTGCTAATCCATTACCCTGTGGGTAGTATGGTGTGGACTGTTTCAAGTTAATATTATTTTCTTCACAAAATTTCATCATCTTCTTTGATTTAAAGCAGGAGCATTATCAGTGATTAATTTCCTAGGGCATCCAAATCTACTAAGAATATTTTCCTGAAGGAAATTAATTATGACTTGTTCAGTTGCTCTCCTTATGGGAATTGCCTCCACCCATTTAGTGAAAAAATCAGTGGCAGTTAAAATCCATTTATGCTAACCACTAGAAGGAGGATGAATTTCACCAATGAAGTCTAAACCCCACTGCTGAAATGGGCAATTTACTGTTATAGGCTTCAAAGGTAAGGACTGAAGTTTATGCTTACCTGCAAACTTTTGACATTCCACACATGATCTGACCTGATGATACACATATGAAAAAAGGGTAGGCCAATAATATCCTGCTCTTAGGATTTTAAAAGCAGTTTCCTTCCAATACTTGTGCCCTCCACACACTCCACTGTGCAATTCTGAAGTAACATCATCAACCTCTGATTTCTCCAAACACTTCAACAATATTCCTCCAGGATCCCTCCAGTACAAGACCTGATCTATTAAAACATACTTCATTGCTTTGAGTTTTAATGATCTACATTCATTTCTATTCAATTCTAGAGGGAATTGTAAGTATAAAAGGAAATATATAATATATTTATACCAATCAGACTCACCATACCTACTATAAACCTATTGTTTACTGTATTTTGTTGCCATATCCTATTCTAAATATTCTGTCATCACATGAAGATTTAATACCTGACAATTTGATTCCGTTAGAAGCTTAGCTAATCCCTGGCCTTTTACCAATTTTATTGGTTTAATATCCACATCATATTCCATAACCTTTGCTATCTATCTACCTCTTTTTCTTTCACTGTCAGGCTGTGCTAAAATCTCCTTGACTGCTGAACTTGGAACATATGCCAAAATATTGGAATGTAAAGCATATATTCTGAAAAAATTAAGAGCTTAACTAGTGCATATGTTTGTTTTTCCATTATATTATATTTAAGCTCTGAGTCTCTTAATGTTTTACTGAAAAAAGAAATTGGTTGTTCCAAACCATCTGAATTCTTTTGCAATAACATAGCAGCTATAGTATCTTCTGATGCAAATGAGAAAATTGTAAAATCTTTTGTATAATCTGGAGCTATCAATATTGGTGCTTCTATTAATTCCTTCTTTATGTCTTCAAATGATTGTTTATCCTGGTTTGACCATTTAACCTCCCTATCATTCTTAAGCATCTCAGTGATATGTTTGATAATTTCTGTAAAATTAGGAATAAACCATCTTAAAAATTTGTTTTTTCCAATGAAAGATTGAATCTCCTTTTTATTTCTAGATGTTATCTCTAAGGTTGCTTTTTCATTTTTATCCTAGGGTTTTATAGATTTTTTATTATGATGAGTTTATGTCCTTACTTTTACCTTGTTTTATACCTTTGAATGTCATTATATATATATATATATATATATCTTTTGAAGGCTCAAATCATCACTTATTTAAAGCTATGAACCTATATTAAGTGCAAGAGGTTTTTATATTATGAATTGGATTATTAAACTGGCAGCACTTCTCAAACTGGCAACATTTTTTAAAGAGTATTTCATTGATGGTTTTATTCATGAATACCATTTGTTGTAAAAAATATGACAACGAAACTATGGTATATGTAAACATATTTATGTTGGACAGGCTCGGTACTGGTTATAATTACTTCTTAAAAGCAATCATGTTTAAGTAATAATGTTCTACATAATGTCATTCATTGGCTTGCAAAAATGTTTTGCATATGAAATCGAGGCATTGCATGTAATGAGTAATGGTACCAACGATGACAGTGTTGACAGATTGATAATAATATTTTATTTTTCCTAAAACTTGTCATGTTACTGTGCTCGAATTATCTTTCAAACTTGCTGAAGATTATTAGAGACCGTTGCTATGATATTATGATGGGAATTTATTGTTCGAGATCCTGAAATCTGGAAGGGTAAAATAATGGAAAATTGTGTACAGTGGATCTGGAAATAGCAGGGATTTGATTCGATATTGTATTATCGTTCTTGAAGAAGACAAAATTTACATTGTATGGTCTTCTACATTTGGATGAAAACTGCTGCATGTGTACTACCTTATCAAATGGCTTGTGGATTCCTTCTAGTCGACTATTTTTGTGCTGGTTATCAAAGCATCATGTTCTTTTAGAGTAAGAGGAAATTGAAAGTCCTTGAAAATAAAGCTTCGAGTGTAGTTTAACTGAACCATTTGTTTAAGTTTTCAGGGAAAAAAACATCATCATTTCTTCTTGAAAGTGTATATTATGAAAGGTTTGCAGAAATGCCGAAAATAACAAAGGAAGAGGATTCAGAAATCCTAGTGAAAAGAAAACCAGGAGGCCTAATTTGCAGACTGAAACCTGATAACACAGAATGGATACTGAAGTTTCCAAGGTCAGCCCAGTTGATGAAGAATGCTGGATGGTTTGCTTTCTGTGAAAAGTTGCAGGGTTATCATTCATAGGTAACTATGGCTTTTATCAAAAATTATAAAGATGGAATGGTTCAGCTCAAGATTTTAAAAGTCATGGTAAATGAAGAGTATATTGTTGAAGCAATAGATGTTCCAGCGCAAGGAGAAAGATGGTTTAAGCAACAAGACTTTCAAGGAGATTATGGTGAGTTATTAATGCCAGGGTTTGAGAAATTAGACTGGAAGAATGGTATTCATGTGAGCAAGATAAAACCTAACTGGCAAATTCCCTTAGAAATGGTGCAAAATTATATTACATGTGAGGGTCGATATGACAGGGTTCTCAAATGTCATTTACAGTTGTTTATGCACCTCAATGGAAGCTTGAAGCTCAATCTTCCATTCTATCTATTGAAGAGCCTGCAAAAGATGATTGCGTGGGTTCAAGGACATCCAGAGCATACTGCTCGTTCAGTATACCATTAGGGTTTAATAAAACTGTTGTTTGTTTCACAATTGCACAGGGAAGGATGAACTTGGGAAAGTCTGCTGTCAGAGCTAGGGTTTGAAGAAAAGACTAAAGAGAAAGGAAAAAAAGGTAATGGAAGACTTGAACCAGCAAACAACAAATCATGAAAAACAAATTGAGTCTGTTGTAGCAGAAAGGAAGGGTTTTATAGAAGAACCAAGTTAGAAAAGTTTATGTCCTGAAGTTTCATTTATAGATGAAAACCCTGAAATGTTAAGTGTTATGTTAAAGAATATAACTTCAAAGAATGAAGCTCGTGATCAGCTGTTGAAGTCAGAGAGCATTGATGTTAAGCCTAGGACTAGGTTAAGAAGAAAATTGCAGGCAGAGATGAAATCAGCACATGAATACTGTGAGGAAATCGTAATGATAAATGATGCTTTCAGTGAAGAGACTGTACACACATCCAAAGGTCAGTATTGTTCAGATAATGAGAAGTTCATTGATGTTCATGGAGTTGCAAGGTTTATACCAGCAATATTTTGCACAAATAAACAAGTTCATTCAGAGGATGGTTTAGCCTCAAGGATTCCACAGGAAAATGAGGTCCTTATGAAAGAAGAAGACATTGAAATAACTCCATAATTGAACCAAATCAAGAAATCTTTGCAGACATATAAGGAGCAAACTAGGTTTTTACAGAATATTAATGAAAAGTTAATGACAGCAAATAAAAGACTTTGAGAGGATTCGGAGGAGAAGGAGGTAGATTATCAGAAATTACTGTCAATATCTAAAGACATTTTAAAGGAAAAAAGAACCATCCAGAAGCAGCTCGAACACATGAAGACTCAAAGTAAGGAGGAAAACAAAGATGCTGAGTTTGCCAAGTTGCAAAAACAATCCCAGGCTTTAAGTGATCTAACTATCTTGGCAGAGGCTTCTAAGAGTCTTTAGATTTAGAGTTATAGTTGGATTTTGAAAAAAAAAAAAATTTTGACAGATGTATGTTTTATTTACGCTTGTATTAAAAACTGTTTAAATAAGATTGAATTTTCTATTTTTGAAAGAGCTCAATCCATAGAAGTAGGATTTGATAAAATATCTTAGAAGCTCATATGTTTTGTATATAAAGATAGTAACTAGATGGGAAAGGTGGCAAATGGAGTGATGGAAATACAATTTTGATGATATGTTGTATGACATGAAATGCTTTGCATCTTCAATACAGGTTCTGCTTTGATATGATTATGATTATGAGTTGACTTTGTATCTTATGAATTGTATTTTTATTTATTTGTCCTGTATATGGTCAATTAAATTCCATTACATGCTTCTTATGGTGAAAGACAGTTATCTTTTAAACTTTGAATGACAGAGTCAGTCTCATTTCATAAATTCGTGCTCGTAGTTTCTTTGATATTGAATTTTTTATTCTATTTTATGTTGTACAAATATTTAATGGTTATATGATTTCCTTATATCTTTGATTACATACCAGCCCAATTTTTATCTTGATTTCATTGAATTATATTTTTGAAAAAGATTTCTTTAAGCTTGAGCCCCTATAGTCTAGGTTCAACTTTAAGGATAACATCTTCTGGTGCCATTGCAGGGGATGGAGAAACGAAAGGACATCTTCCCTGGGTATTCGACATTCTTATGAAACTGATTTTGGAAGGTGAACAAAATCAGTAAGACATGTTATAGACTACATCAGTCACCTACAGAAAGTTACAGTGGCTTAACAAAAAATAGGAACTCGAGGAAATCCCTCATCCCCTTTAAATCGGGGAGTCTCAGATCCTGAATAGTTATTAAAGGAGGCTAGGAGAAATTTAATTTCCACTTCATCAGAAAAATTCAAACATCCTGCAGCCTTGGAGATCCCTGAATCTTCATCTATCCCAGTTCCTTCTTTTGACCCACATTCAAAAAAAGGAAAAGAAGAGTTAGACCTGTTATTTACCCCTTCTCAAATTGACAATTTTCGTGTCTTTACAAATCCTTTGATGTCTAAGAAGGTTAAACTTGAAGTGTTGCAGACATGAGCTTCTTCTTTGTTTTAAACCCATATTCCTTTTGTTAAGACCATCCTAGTGAATCAGTCAAATCCTGGTTTATTGTCTCCTTCATCACAACATTTAAGCACCCTTCAGTCTAATACAAGTTCAAATATTTCCAATCCTAGGATGGCTCAACCTCAAAATCAGATGGTTGCTATGGTAGTAGCAAGATACATTAGAGGAAATTTCAACTCAAAATGGGCCTCCTAAAAAAACTTAATAAAATATTAGTTAAAATAATAAAATAATATTTATTAATTTTGGAGGAACAAAAGAAAAAAACTACTTTTTTGTTTGTATTTTCGACATATCTCTCCGTGTTTTTACTCAAATTTCGATCAGGAGAGCTCATTGGATGCATAATTAAATTCCCCATCCAACGAGTACCCACTCGGNACAAGAAATACCTAAAGAACGTGATGATGACATCATCATCACGTTCTTTTAGGTATTTCTTGTTTTTGGGGTAGCGGGGTCCGTCAAAAGTATGCCGAGTGGGTACTCGTTGGATGGAGAATTTAATTCCGCATCCAACAAGCTCTCCTGATCAAAATTTGAGTAAAAACAAGGAGAGATATGTTGAAAATACAAACAAAAAAGTAGTTTGTTTTATGATACCTATCCCCAAATTTATATTAAAAAAGTGTTTAAGACCTAAACGGTATTTCAAATTTAAAGTGATTTCATTGGATAACACATTATGACATGGATTTTGAATTAAAGTTAAAAGGCCCATTTTGAGTGGAAATTTCCTCTAATGTGCCCCACTAGTTTTACCCCAGCCTCTCAATGCTCTTCCAGCAGGAGATCATCAAAAATATGTTCCAAGATTTAATGGCCAAGGAGATGCTACTGCAGAAGAACACTGGAATACATTCTGTAGTTATGCAGACAATCACAATTTTGAACATGAGGATGTTTGGATGATGGTTTTTGTTCAAAGTTTAGATGGTGAAGTGAGAAAGTGGTTTAGATAATTACCACCAAACTCTATAGATGGTATAGATGCTTTAGAAGAAGTATTTATGAGACAATGGGGAGATACTAAAGATTATTTGTATTACATGACATATTTTGCATCATTAAAGAGAAAAAAGGATGAAGTTGTGGGAGATTTTTCCAAAAGATTCAATAAAATGTATAATAGAATTCCAACTGAAATAAAACCCACCGAGACATCAGCAAAGTTAACTTATGCAAACTCATTTGATCATGATTTTTCTTTGTTATTGAGAGAAATAAAATCTGTCACTTCAAAATATGCAAGATGCAGCATTGAAATTAGAGTCAAATATTTAGCCTCAAATAAACTCAAAGAGGAAACAGAACATCAAACTGTAGACAAAAAGGGTAAAATAGAAATCATTACATCTAGCCATACAGGAATATCTTTAGATAGTAAAATAGATGAAATGAATAAAATTATTAAAAATTTGTCTGCTAAGATTGATAGGTTGGAAATGGGAAATAGAAATCAGAATAAACCTATACCGGAAGGTGAAAGAAATCAAAATCAGTTTAGAAGACCATTTGCTCCTAGGTTTTTGCCAAGAGAAAGATGAAATAATGATATTCAGAGGAACAGGTGAGAAAATGAAGAACAAAGGATTCAACCTCCTTTCCAAAATAATAATGTCAGAGATGATGAATCATATGAGATAGATGAGGGGGAGTTAGATGATTTGGAAGAACAGGAACATAATATTAGTCAGTTTGATGATGATGCTTTTTCTCATTTTCTGACTAAAGCTGATTATCATCATGCTATAGAACTAGATCATTATGAAGAAAATAATTATCAGATGTCTATGCCTGAAGTTTCTCAGGAAATACCACAAAAATCATATGGTCTTAGATCAGGGGTAAAACATGCAACATAAACTAAAAAGATGGTGAAAGCTCATCCTATTAAACACAATGTGTCTTCAAATCAGAAACAAATTGTAAAGGAGAAAAAAGATGAAGTGGTAAGTCTTGAGGAGGTGAATAAAGCTATAAGTGGTTTCAATTTGGAGCATGAGCTTAATAAAGTGAAAATCCCTGTGCCTTTAACATAGTTGATTAAGAATAAAGCTTACAGGGAAAAAAATTTTAAAACTTTTAAAAATGTATTGAGTCCTATTCCTATTACATCTGATGAAATTAATTTGCAAGATGAAAAACCTACTATTACTATGGGGTCAAAAAATTTTGATCAACCTGATGATAATTCAAAATATCCTCCTCCATTTTATGTAACTTTTTCTGTACATGATCAGCTATTGCATAATTGTCTGTTAGATTCAGGAGCTTCACATAACCTCATGCCAAAAGCAGTCATGGAAGCTTTAGGAATGAGTGTTACTAAACCATACCATGACTTGTATGTGTTTGATTCTAGTGTAGTGAAGTGTATTGGGGTTATCAAAGATTTGGTGGTGAATTTAACTCAGGTACCTATGAAGAGTGTATTGATGGATATAGTTGTAGCAAATATTTATCCTAAATTTGGTATGCTATTGTCTAGATCTTGGGAAAAGAAAGTGGGAGGAACTCTGTAGATGGATCTTTCATATGCTACAATTCCATTATTTGGAGGAGAATTCAGAAGACTTTACAGAGAAGTACATATGGCATATTTGGTAAGTGATAGTAGACACCCTAATAATCATCCAATCTATTCATATGATAAAAATCTTGGTTCTTGTATGTTGCAATTAAGTGATGAAGTTGAAGAATTTTTACAAGTACAGAAAGATATTCCAGTTCAGATAAAGAAAGAAGAACCAGATAGTTTATGATAGATTTATTTTGATGGTGCATCAAGTAAGGAGGGGGCAGGAGCAGGAGTGTTATTGATTTCAGCTGGAGCTGAGGTTATTTTCCTTATGTACAAATTGGAATTTAAAACAACAAATAATACTGCTGAATATGAGGCTTTGATTCTTGGATTAAGAGCAGCAAAAGACTTGGGTATTAAAGAACTTGCTGTGTTTGGTGACTCCGAATTGGTAATTCAGCAAGTAAAAAATGTTTACCAGATAAAGCAGTATTTATTGAAAGTTTATAGAAATGAGGCTTGGGATTTAATTGAAAATTTCTTTATAGCTTTCAATATAACCTTTGTTCCAAGAGAATACAATGAAACAGCTGATTCCCTATCTTTAGCAGCAGCCTATTTTAAAGTTCCAAAGGTAACACATTTGAAATATCCAACTGATGTAAGATACAGACCTTCTATCCCAGATGATATCAAACATTGGAAAGTTTTTAATGATGATCAGGAAATAAAAGAAATTCTGGAGTTAGTAGGTGAATTCTCAGATGATACAATTGATCAAGAATATGATTTTGAATTGATAGAAAATGAACCTTGCAGAAACGATTCAATAGCTGATCACAAAATTGTTGAGTTAAAAAGGGAATTTAATTCCTAAGGGACTTGTTCCACTAGAGAGGTTGTTTTCAAAAGATGATACATTGTTAAAACCCACCTTGCATCCTATTTTAAAGTTCCAAAGGTAAAACATTTCAAATATCCAACTGATGTAAGATACAGACCTTCTGTCCCAGATGATATCAAACATTGGAAAGTTTTTAATGATGATCAAGAAATAAAAGAATTTCTGGAGTTAGTGGGTGAATTCTCAGATGATACAGTTGATCAAGAATAAGATTTTGAATTGATAGAAAATGAACCTTGCATTAATGATTCAATAGCTAATCATAAAATTGTTGAGTCAAAAGGGAATTTAATTCCTAAGGGACTTGTTCCACTAGAGAGGTTGTTTTCAAAAGATGATACATTGTTAAAACCTACCTTGCATACTACATAGGAGAATGTTATAGAGTATAACATTGGTTCTGAAAATCAACCTAAGATGATAAAATTGTCAAAATCACTGTCAGAGAAGGAAAAGAGAAAATATGTTGGTTTGCTAAAAGAATTTGTGGACATTTTTGCTTGGCCATATCATGATTTAAAAACTTATGACACTAGCATAATTTAGCATAAAATTCCTTTGAAACCAAATACTAAGCCATTCAAATAGAAGCTTAGAAGGCATAACCCAGCATTGCTGCCAATAATTGAAAAAGAGGTAAAGAAATTATTAGATGCAAAAATTATTGTACTTCTAAGATATTCATCATGGGTTGCAAATTTGGTGCTTGTACGCAAGAAGAATGGTGAGATAAGACTTTTTGTTGATTTCCACAACTTGAATAGATCTTGTTTGGAAGATAATTATTCATTACCGAAAATAGATCATATTTTGCAGACGGTTGTAGGATCTCACAGAATTTCCATGATTGATGCATTTTCTGGTTATAACCAGATTGCAGTACAGCCTGAAGATAGAGAAAAACAGCATTTACAACTCCATGGAGGACTTTTATGTGTGATAAAATTCCTTTTGGGCTTATGAACGCATGTTCCACTTTTCAGAGGGCTATGGATATAGCTTTTGTAGGGGAGAATGAAAAATTTGTAGTAATATACCAAGATGATATTACAGTTTTCTTCAAGTCTGATTAAGATCATCTGGAACATTTGAGACAGATTTTTATTAAGTGTCGAAGATTTGGTTTATCATTAAACCCAAAAAAGTCTCATTTTGCTATGACAGAAGGTAAATTGTTAAGGCATATTGTTTCTGCTGAAGGAATCAAAATAAATCCATAGAGAGTAAAAGCCATCTTAAAAATCAATATTCCTAGAAATAAAAAGGAAATTTAATCTTTCATTGGAAAAATCAATTTTTTAAGATGGTTTATTCCTAATTTTGCAGAAATTATCAAACATATCACTGAGATGCTTAAGAAGGATAGGGAGGTTAAATGGTCAAACCAGGATAAACAATCATTTGAAGCCATAAAGCAGGAATTAATAGAAGCACCAGTATTGATAGCTCCATAATATACAAAACATTTTGCAATTTTCTCATTTGCATCAGAAGATACTATAGCTGTTGTGTTATTGCCAAAGAATTCAGATGGTTTGGAACAACCAATTTTTTTTCTTCAGTAAAACATTAAGATACTCAGAGCTTAAATATAATATAATCGAAAAAGAAGCATATGCATTAGTTAAAGCTTTTAAATTGTTCAGAATATATGTTTTACATTCCAAGATTTTGGCATATGTTCCAAGTTCAGCAGTCAAGGAGATTTTAGCACGGCCTGACAGTGAGGGAAAAAGAGGTAGATGGATAGCAAAGGTTATGGAATATGATGTGGATATTAAACCAATGAAATTGGTAAAAGGCCATGGATTATCTAAGCTTCTAACAAAATCAAATTTTCAGGTATTAAATCTTCATGTGATGGCAGAACATTCAGAACAGGATATGGCAACAGAATACAGTAAGCAACAAGTTTATAACAGGTATGGTGAGTCTGATTGGTATAAAGATATTGTATATTTCCTTTTATACTTACAATTCCCTCTAGAATTGAATAGAAATGAATGCATATCATTAAAACTCAAAGCAATGAAGTATGTTTTAATAGATTAGGTCTTGTACTGGAAGGATCCTGAAGGAATATTGTTGAAGTGTTTGGAGAAATCGTAGGTTGATGTTGTTATTTCATAATTGCATAGCGGAGTGTGTGGAGGGCACAAGAATTGGAAGGCAACTGCTTTTAAAATCCTAAGAGCAGGATATTATTGGCCTACCCTTTTCTTAGATGTGTATCATCAGGTTAGATCATGTGTGGAATGTCAAAAGTTTGCAGGTAAGCATAAACTTCAGTCCTTACCCTTGAAGCCTATTACAGTAAATTTCCCATTTCAGTAGTGGGGTTTAGATTTCATTGGTAAAATTCATCCTCCTTCCAGTAGACAGCATAAATGGATTTTAATAGCTACTGATTTTTTCACTAAATGGGTGGAGGAAATTCCTACAAGGATAGAAACTGAACAAGTTATAATTAATTTCATTCAGGAAAACATTCTTAGTAGGTTTGGATACCCTAGGAAATTAATCATTGATAATGCTCCTGCTTTTAAATAAAAAAAGATGGTGAAATTTTGTGAAGAAAATAATATTAACTTGAAATAGTCCACACCATACTACCCACAGGGTAATGGATTAGCAGAATCCAGTAATAAAAACATTGAGAATAGTATCAAGAAAATGTTATTTGAAAATAAAAGGAGTTGGGATACCAAATTAAAATTTTCTCTTTTGGATGATAGAGTAACTATTAAGAAGTCAATTGGGACATCCCCTTTCCAATTGGTATATGGAGTTGATGTTGTTTTCCCTGTTCAGTTAGTGGCTCCAGTCATTAAATTTATGTAGGAAATAAAAGAAGAACCTGATGATATAAGAAGAAGAATGTTTCAGATAATTCAATTGTAGCAGGAGAGAGAAGCTATTGAAAATACAACTGAGATGCATAGAAGAAGGATGAAGTAAAGCTTTGATAAGAAAATTAAAAAAGATGTATTTACAGTGGGTGACCTTGTTCTAAGGTGGGATGCATGAAAGGATGAAAAAGGTAAGCATGGGAAGTTCAATAATTTATGGATAGGGCCTTTTACAGTGATCAAGATTCTAGGAAGCAACACTTTTGTTTTGCAAAATTTGAATGGTGAGGAAATTGTAGGTCTAGTCCATGGATGTTTTTTAAAGCATTTTTATACATATTGAGGGATAAAGTATCATTGTACATATTCATTGTATATACCATTTGCTTTGAATAAGGCTCCATCCTAATAAGACAAAAATGACTTTAGCATATTTCTGAAGGCATGGGTCAACATGTTCTCAAAGTTTCACAAGGAAAACTTTGTCCCCAGACAGAGCCAGATGATATCTCTAAGGTTGTTTTTCATTTTTATCTTAGGGTTTTATATATTTTTTATTATGATGAGTTTATGTCCCTACTTTTACCTTGTTTTATACCTTTGAATGTCAATATATATATATATATAGATAGATAGATAGATAGATAGATAGATAGATAGATATATTGTATCTTTTGAAGGCTCAAATCATCACTTATTTGAAGCTATGAACCGATATTAAGTGCAAGAGGTTTTTATATTATGAATTGGATTGTTAAACTGGCAACATTTTTTAAAGAGTATTTCATTGATGGTTTTATTCATGAATACCATTTTTTGTAAAAAATATGACAACGAAACTATGGTATATGTAAACATATTTATGTTGGACAGGCTCGGTACTGGTTATAATTACTTCTTAAAAGCAGTCTTGTTTAACTAATAATGTTCTACATCGTGTCACTCATTGGCTTGCACAAATGTTTTGTATATGAAATCGAGGCATTTCATGTAATAAGTAATGGTACCAACGATGACAGTGTTGACAGATTGATAATAATATTTTATTTTTCCTAAAACTTGTCATGTTACTGTGCTCGAATTCTCTTTCGAACTTGGTGAAGATTATTAGAGACCATTTCTATGATATTATGATGGACATTTATTGTTCGAGATCCCGAAATATGGAAGGGTAAAATAATGGAAAATTGTGTACAGTAGATCCGAAAATAGCAGGGATTTGATTTGATCTTGTATTCTTGTGCTTGAAGAAGACAAAATTTACATTGTATGGTCTTCTGCATTTGGATGTAAACTGTTGCACGTGTACTACCTTATCAAATGGCATGTGGATTGCTTCTAGTCGACTATTTTTGTGCTGGTTATCGGAGCATTATGTTCTTTTAGAGTAAGAGGAAAGTGAAAGGCCTTGAAAATGAAGCTTCGAGTGTAGTTTAACTGAACCAATTGTTTAAATTTTCAGGGAAACAAAAACAACATCATTTCTTCTTGAAAGTGTATATTGTGAAAGGTTTGTAGAAATGCCGAAAATAACAGAGGAAGAGGATTCAAAAATCCTGGTGAAAAAAAACCCAGGAGGCCTGATTTGCAGACTGGAACCTGATAACACAGAATGGATACTGAATTTTCCAAGGTCATCCCAGTTGATGAAGAATGCTGGATGGTTTTCTTTCTGTGAAAAGTTGTAGGGTTATCATTCACATGTAACTATCGCTTTTATAAAAAATTATAATGATGGAATGGTTCAGCTCAAGAGTTTAAAAATCATGGTAAATGAAGAGTCTATTGTTGAAGTAGTAGATGTTTCAGTGCAAGGAGAAAGATGGTTTAAGCAACAAGACTTTCAAGGAGATTACGGTGAGTTCTTAATGCCAAGGTTTGAAAAATTAGACTGGAAGAATGGTATTCATGTGAGAAAGATAAAACCTAAATCACAAATTCATTTAGAAATTCATTTAGAAATGGTGCAAAATTATATTACATGTGAGGGTCGGTATGACAGGGTTCTCAAATGTCATTTACAGTTGTTGATGCACCTCAATGGAAGATTGAAGCTCAATCTCCCATTATATTTATTGAAGATCCTAAAAAATATGATTGCATGGGTTCAAGGACATCGAGAGCATACTGCTTGTTCAGTATACCATCAGGGTTTAATAAAATTGTTGTTGGTTTCACAATTGCATAGGGAAGGATGAACTTGGGAAAGTCTGCTATCAGAGCAAGGGTTTGAAGAAAAGACTAAAGAGAAAGGAAAAAAGGTAATGGAAGACTTGAACCAGCAAACAACAAATCATGAAAAACAAATTGAATCTGTTGTAGTAGAAAGGAAGAGTTTTATAAAAGAACCAAGTTAGAAAATTTTATGTCCTGAAGTTTCATTTACAGATGAAAACCCTGAAATGTTAAGTGTTATGTTAAAGAATATAAATTCAAAGAATGAAGCTCGTGATTAGCTGTTGAAGTCAAAGAGCATTGATGTGAAGCCTAGGACTAGGTTAAGAAGAAAATTGCAGGTAGAGATGAAATTGACACATGAATACTATGAGAAAATTGTGATGATAAATGATGCTTTCAGCGAAGACACTGTACACACATCCAAAGGTCAGTATTGTTCAGATAATGAGAAGTTCATTGATGTTCAGGGAGTTGCAGGGTTTATACCAGAAATCTTTTGCACAAATAAACAAGTTCATTCAAAGGATGGTTTAGCCTCAAGGATTCCACAGGAAGATGAGGTCCTTATAAAAGAAGAAGACATTGAAATAACTCCAGAATTGAACCAAATCAAGAAATATTTGCAGACATATAGGGAGCAAACTAGGTTTTTACAAAATATTGATGAAAAGTTAATGACAGCAAATAAAAGACTTCGAGAGGATTTGGAGGAGGAGGCAGATTATCAGAAATTGCTGTCAATATTTAAAGACATTTTAAAGGAAAAAAGAAGCATCCAGAAGTAGCTCGAACACATGAAGACTCAGAGTAAGGAGGAGAACAAATATGCTGAGTTTTCTAGGTTGCAAAAACGATTCCAGGTTTTAAGTGATCTAACTATCTTGGCAGAGGCTTCTAAGAGTCTTTAGATTTAGAGTTATAGTTGGCTTTTGAAAACAATTTTATTTTGACAGATGTCTATTTTATTTACACTTGTATTAAAAACTGTTTAAATAATGTTGTCCTGTTATCCCTAAAGTTGAACCTAGACTACATGGGCTCAAGCTTAAGGAAATATTTTTCAAACATATAAATTAGTGAAGTCAAAATGAAAAACTGGTATGTCATGAGAGCTATAAAAGAATCACAAAATCATACAAGAACTGTATAACATAAAACAAGATACAAGATCCAATATCCAAGTAACTACGATCATGAAATTAGGAAATGAAACTGCCTCTGTTTTTAAAAGTATAAAAGATAATTGTATTTCAACATAATAATCACTGCAATGGAATTCAATGGACCATATACATGATAAATTACAAGAAACACAATTCATAATACACACAGACAAATCATAATCATACTCATATCAAGGTAGAACCTGTATTTAAGATGTAGAGTATTTTATGTCATACAGAAAGACATCAAAACTGGATCCTCATAACTCCAAAAATGCCAACCCCTATCTCATCTAGAGATTCCCCTTAAATACAAAATATTTGTTTCTTTAAGCTAACTATAAGATCCTATATCTAGGGATCGAACCTTCTCAAAAATAGGGAAGTCAATCTCTTTTAAACAGTATTCAAGTACAAGTGCAATATAGAAAATACATCTGTCAAATAAACAACATTACTTCAAAAGCAAACTACAATTCAACTTCTAAAGGCTTCTGGAGGCCTTTGCTAATATAGCTAAATCATTCAAAACATGGGAACACTTTTGCAATCTGGCGAATTCAACGTCTTTGTTGTCCTCCTTATTCTGTGCTTTGATGAATTCAAGCTGCTTCTAAATAGCTCGTTTTTCCTTTAGAATATATTTAGATATTATCAGCAAATTTTGATATTCTGTCTCCTTATCCTCCGGATCTTCACGAAGTCTCTTGTTGGCTATCATCAACTTTTCATTAATGTTTTGCAGATACCTGGTTTGTTCTTTGTATGTCTGCAAAGACTTCCTAACTTGGTTTAGTTCTGGAGATACCTCCAAGTCTTCTTCTCTTATATGGACTTCTTCTTCCTGTAGAGTCTTTGATGCTGAACCATCATCTGAATTAACCTGCTTGTTTGTGCAAAAGGCTTCAGGTATAGACCCTGCAATGCCTTGAATATCAATAAACCTCTCAATATCTGCACAATACTGATCCTTTGATGTATGTACAGTTTCTTCACTAAGAGAATCATCTATCATTACAACTTCCATGGCATCTTCATGTGCTGATCTTTTCTTTGTCTGCAACTTCTTTTTTAACCTAGTTCTTGGCTTCATATCCTTGTTCTCTATCTTCAATAACTGATTACGAATTTCACTTTTTGAGGCTATATTTTTCAGCATAACACTCAGTTTTTTAGGGTTTTCATTTGTGCATTAAGCTTCAGGACACAAACCTTCCTGGATGGGTTTCTCTGTAGTATTCTTTCCTTCTTTTTCAACAGTTTGAACTGGTTTTTTTGGACTTGTTGTTTACTAGTCTGAATATTCCATCATTCTTTTTCTTTTCTCTTTAGGGTTGTCTTTAAACCCTAGCTCTGTTAATAGAGCTTCCCATGTTCTTCCCTCCTTTTGCAACTGATATAAAATCAATAGCTTAATCAAGCCTTGATGATAGACAGATCGAGCAGTATGCTCAGGATGGCTTTGAACCCTGGAAATCATCTTTTGAAGGCTTTTTAATAAATAAAATGGGAGATTTACCTGTATACTTCCATTAATGTGCATCAGCAACTTTAAATGGCATTTAAGCACTCTGTCATACCTGCCATTGCATGTGATATAATTTTGTATCATCTATAAAGGAATCTTCCATATTGGCTTCATTTTGCTAACATGGATACCATTTTTCCAATCTAGCTTCTCAAATCCTCGCATCAAAAATTCACTGAAATCTCCTTGGAAATCCTGTTGTTTAAACCATTTCTCCCCCTGTGCCAGAACATCTATTGCGTCAGCAATAGAATCCTCATTTACCCTTACTGTTAAGCTTCCAAGCTGAACTTTTTCACATCTATAGTTTTTAATAAATGACATGGTTACCTGTGAGTGGTAATCTTGTAATTTCTCACATAAGTTAAACCATCTGACCTTCTTCATTAATTTAGCTGACCTGGGAAATTTCATTATCCACTCTGTATTGTTTGGCTCCAACCTACAAATTAAACCTCCTGGCTTTCTTTTTACCATAACCTCTGGATCTTCTTCCTCTGCTGTCTTCGACATTTTTAATCCCTTCAAACTATACTCTTTTAACAAGGAATTTTTACTGCAATTGCTTGCTTTGAGATGCAGGGAAACGTATATGATGTAATCCGGCCCTTTTAACCTACAATCTTTTCGAGTTTGAAAACAAACCCTAGCTGCTTCAAACCCTAATTTTGTTGTTCGTGAACAATGAACATTGACAGTATACAAACGACTCTCTGAATGTCCTTCTCCAGTTAACCAGAGTATTAGGCAAAATAATGAGACAAATTTTTAGGGAAAATGATGAATTATGTTGACTCTGCCACGATCAGTACTAATATTCATTACATGTAGTGCTTTAATTTCAAAATGAGAACAGGTGTACAATCCCATAAATGACATGATAAAATCCATAATTTTGTGGAGAGGGGTGCTTTTAAAGCATGTTTATACCAATGTACCGAATAACATGAATATAGCCATAGTTCATTACCCCTTTATATTCCATGGTACTTATAAATAACAAACTTTTTAATGAAATACCCTTTGAAACTCTGCTGCCAGTAAGTGAAATGTTGTCATTTCGTGAAATGCTGCTAGTTTGGATAATGCTGTCAGTTTTAACAATCCACTATATAATATAAAATCTCTTGCACATACATAGGTTCATGACTAATAAGTGAATATTTTGATGATCAGAAGACTGAAAGAAAACCATAATGGTGTTGAATCAAACATAAGGCGTAAAGCAAAGAAAAAATTTAAAAATAAAAACACATCACAATCAAAGATCTTAAGGTAAAAAGGTCAAATAACCCTAGAGATAACATCTGGCTCCATCCGGGGACAAAGTTTTCCTGTGAAACTTTGAGAACATGTTGACCAGTGCCTTCAGAAATCTGCTAAAGTCATTTCTGTCTTATTGGGTTGGAGTCTTATTTGAAGCAAAAATGATATATATAGTGAATATGTACAATAACACTTTGTCTTTCAATATGTGTAAAAATGATTTAAGAAACGTCCATTGACTGGACCTGCAATCTCTTCGCCTTTCAGATTTTGTAAGACAAAAGTATTGTTTCCAAGGATTTTTATCACTGAAAAAGGCCCTATCCATAAATTTTCAAACTTCCCATGCTTACCTTTTTCTTCTTTTCATGCATCCCACCTGAGAACGAGGTCACCAACTGCAAACATCTCTTTTTTAACTTTCTTATCAAAGCTTTCCTTCATTCTTATTTTATGTCTCTCAGCTATATCCTTGATAGCTTCCCTCCCATGCTGGAAATGAATTATCTGAAACATTATTCTTCTTATGTCGTCTGGTTCTTCTTTTATTTCCTACACAAACTTAATGACTGGGGTCACTAATTGAACAGGAAAAACAACATCAATTCCATACACCAATGGAAAGGGGATGTTCCAATTGACTTTTTAATTGTTACTCTATTATCCCAAAGAGCAAATTTTAGTTTGGTATCCCAACTCCCTTTGTTTTCAAATAGCATTTTCTTGATACTATTTACAATATTTTTGTTATTGGATTCTGCTAATCCATTTCCATGTGGGTAGTATGGTGTGGACTGTTTTAAGCTAATATTATTTTCTTGACAAAAGTTCACCATGTTTTTTGATTTAAAAGCAGGAGCATTATCAGTAACTAATTTCCTAGGGCATCCAAATCTACCCATAATGTTTTCTTGAAGGAAAGCAATTATGACTTGTTCAGTTGCTCTCCTTGTAGGAACTGCTTCCACCCATTTAGTGAAAAAATCAGTAGCAATTAGAATCCATTTATGCTGTCCACTAGAGGGAGGATGAATTTCACTGATGAAGTCTAGACCCCACTGCTGAAATGGACCATTCACTATAATAGGTTTCAAAGGTAAGGACTGAAGCTTATGCTTACCTACAAATTTTTGACATTCCACACATGATCTAACCTGATGATATATATCTGAGAAAAGGGTAGGCCAATAATATCCTGCTCTTAGGATTTTGAATGCAGTTGCCTTCCAGTACTTGTGCCCTCCACAAACTCCACTGTGCAATTCTGCAATAATTGCATCAACTTCAGATTTCTCCAAACATTTCAACAATATTTCTCCCAGATCCTTCCAGTACAAAATCTGATCTATTAAAACATACTTCATTGCTTTTAGTTTTAATGATCTGTATTCATTTCTATTCAATTCGAGAGGGCATTGTAAATACAAAAGGAAATATACAACATATTTATACCAATCAGACTCACCATACCTGTTATAAACCTACTACTTACTATGTTCTGTTGCCATAACTTGCTCTGACTGTTCTGCCATCACATGAAGATTCAAAACCTGACAATTTTATTATGTCAGAAGTTTAGCTAATCCATGTCCTTTTACCAACTTTGTTGGTTTAATTTCTACGTCATACTCCATAACCTTAGCTATCCATCTGCCTCTTTTGCCTTCACTGTCAGGATGTGCTAAAATCTCCTTGACTGTTGAATTTGGGACATATGCCAAAACCTTAGAATGTAAAACATATATTCTAAAAAATTTAAGAGCTTTAACTAAGGCATATGCTTGCTTTTCCATTATATTATATTTCAGCTCTGAGTCTCTTAATGTTTTACTGAAGAATGAAATTTTTCTGTTCCAAATCATCTGAGTTCTTTTGTAATAATACAACAGCTATAGTGTCTTCTGATGCAAATGAGAAGATTGCAAAATCTTTTGTATAATCAGGAGCCATTAATACTGGGGCTTCTATTAATGCTTGCTTTATGGCTTCAAATGCTTATTTAGCTTGGTTAGACCACTTAACCTCCCTATCTTTTTTTAAGCATCTGAGTGATATGCTTTATTATTTCTGCGAAATTGGGAATAAACCATCTTAAAAAAATGATTTTTCCAATAAAAGATTGAATTTATTTTTTATTTCTAGGAATACTGATTTTTAAGATAGCCTTGACTCTCTCTGGATCTATCCTTATTCCTTCAGCAGGAACAATATGCCCTAACAATTTGCCTTCTGTAAGGGCAAAATGAGACTTTTTTGGGTTTAGTGATAAACCAAACTTTCTGCATTTAATAAAAATTTGTCTTAAATGTTTAAGATGATATTCATCAGACTTAGAAAAGATTGTGATGTCATCTTGGTATATCACTACAAACTTTTCATTTTCACCCACAAAAGCTATATCCATAGCCCTCTGAAAAGTATCACCTGCATTCATGAGCCCAAAGGGCATTTTGTCATACATAAAGGTCCCCCATGGAGTAGTAAATGTTGTTTTTTCTCAGTCCTCCGGCTGAACTGCAATCTGGTTATAACCAGAAAATCCATCAATCATTGAAATTTTGTGAGAACCTACTACCGTCTACAAAATCTGATCTATTTTTGGTAAGGAATAGTTATCCTTGAGACAAGATCTATTCAAGTTACGGAATTCTACAAATAATCTTATCTCTCCATTCTTCTTACGTACAGGCACTAAATTCGCAACCTAAGATGAATACCTTAGAGGCACAATAATTTTTGCATCTAGTAGTTTTTTACCTCTTTTTCAATTATTGGCAGTAATGCTGGGTTAAGCCTTCTAAGCTTCTGTTTAAAAGGCTTAGTATTTGGTTTTAGAGGAATTTTGTTCTGAATTATGCTGGTATCATATGTTTTTAAATCATGATATGACCAAGCAAAAATATCCCTATATTCTTTAAGTAAACCAACATATTTTCTTATTTCTTCATCTGACAGCGATTTTGACAATTTTATCATCTTAGGCTGATTTTCAGAACCAATATTATACTCCATAACATTGTCCTCGGTAGTCTACAGAGTGGTTTTTATCAGTGTATCATCTTTTGAACACAATCTTTCTAAAGGAACAAGTCCCTTAGGAATGAAATTCCCTTTTAACTCAACAAATTTATGATTAGCAATTGAATTATTTCTACAAGGTTCATTTTCTACCCATTCTGAATCCTGTTCATGATCAACTGTATCATCTGAGAATTCACCTAGTAATTCCAGAAATTCTTTTATTTCTTGATCATCATTAAAAACTTTCCAATGTTTGATATTATCTGGGACAGCAGGTCTGTACCTTACATCAATTGGATATTTCAGATGAGTTACCTTTGGAACCTTGAAATAGGCTGCTGCTAAGGCTAGGGAATCAACTGTCTCATTATATTCTCTTGGGACAAAAGTAATATTGAAGGCTATGAAGAAATTTTCAATTAGATCCCAAACCTCATTCCTATAAACTTTCAATAAATACTGCTTTACTTGGTAAACCCTTTTTACTTGCTGAATAACTAATTCAGAGTCGCCAAATACAGCAAGTTCTTTAATACCCAAGTCTTTTGCTTCTCTTAACCCAAGAATCAAGACTTCATATTCAGCAGTATTATTTGTAGTTTTAAATTCCAATTTGTACATAAGGGAAATACACTCACCTCCAGCTGAAATCAATAAAATTCCTGCTCCTGCCCCCTCTTTACCTGATGCACCATCAAAATACATCTGCCACAATCCATCTGGTTCCTCTTTCTTTACCTGAACTGGAATATATTTTTGCACTTGTAAAACCCCTTCAATTTCATCATTTAATTGCAATATACAAGAACCAAAATTTTCATCAATTGAATAGATCGAATGATTATTAGGGTGTCTACTATCACTTACCAAATATGCCATCTGTACCTCTCTGTAAAGTCTTCTGAATTCTCCTCCAAGTACTGGAATTGTAGCATATGAAAGATCCATCTACAGAGTTCCTCCCACTTTCTTTGCCTAGGATCTAGACAATAACATACCAAATTTAGGAGAAATATCTGCTACAACTATATCCATCAATACACTCTTCATAGGTACTTGGGTTAAATTCACCACCAGATCCTTGATTACCCCAATACATTTCACTGCCCTAGAATCAAATGCATACAAATCATGGTATGGTTTAGTAACACTCAGTCCTAAAGCTTCCATGACTGCTTTTGGCATGAGATTATGTGAAGCTCCTGAATCTAGCAGACAATTATGCAATAGCTGATCATGTATTGAAAAGGTTATATAAAAAGGAGGAGATATTCTGAATTATCATCAAGCTGATCAAAGGTTTTTGACCCTACAATAATAGTAGGCTTTTCATCTTGCAAATTTATCTCATCAGATGTGATAGGAGTAGAATTCACTGCATTTCTAAAAGTTTTAAAAGCTACTTACCTGTAAACTTTACTCTTAATCAATTCTATTAAACGCACATGGATTTTCACTTTATTAAGCTCATGTTCAAAACTGAAACCACTTACAGGTTTATTCATCTCCTCAGGATTCACAACTTCATCTTTTCTTTGATTTACAATTTGTTTTTGATTTGCAAACATATTTTGTTTAAGAGGAAGAGCTTTCACCAATTTTTTAGCTTGTGCTGCATGTTTTACCCCTGATCTTAGACCATATGATTTTTGTGGTATTTCTTGACAGACTTCGGGCATAGACATCTGATAATCATCTCCTTCATAATGATGTATTTCTGTAGCATACTGATAATCAGATCTAGTGAGAAAATGAGAGGAAGAATCACCATCAAATTGACTAATATTATGTTTTTCCTCTTCCAAATCATCTAACTCCCCTTCATCTATTTCATATGATTCATCATCTATGATATTATTATTTTGAAAAGGAGGTTGAATCCTTTGTTCTTCATTTTCTCGCCTGTCTCTATGCATATCATTATTTCGTCTTTCTCTTGGTAAGAACCTAGGAGCAAAAGGTATTCTAAACTGATTCTGATTTCTTTCTCCTTCAGGTGTGGATTTATTTTGATTTCTATTTCCCATTTCCAACCTATCAATCTTAGCAGACAAACTTTTTATGATTTTATTCATTTCATCCATTTTGCTATCTGATGATCTTCCTGTATGGTTGGATGTAATGATTTCTTTTTTACCCTTTTTGTCAACAATTTGGTGTTCTGTTTCCTCTTTGAGTTTATTTGAGGCCAAAATATTTGACTCTACTTCTAATGCTGCATTTTGCATGTTTTGAAGTGACACAGATTTTCTTTCTCTTAGTAGCAAAGAAAACTCATGATCAAATGAGTTTGCATAAGTTAACTTTGCTGCTGTCTCAGTAGGTTTTATTTCAGCTGGAATCCTACTGTACATTTTATTGAATCTTTTGGAAAATTCTCCCACAGCTTCATCTTTTTTTCGCTTTAATGATCCAAACTCTATCATGTAATACAAATAGTCTTTAGTGTCCCCCCACTGTCTCATAAATGCTTATTCTAAAGCATCTATGCCATCTATGGAATTTGGTGGTAATTCCCTAAACCATTTTCTAACCTCACCATCTAAACTTTGAACAAAAACCCTCATCCAAACATCCTCATGTTCAAAATTATGATTGTCTGCATAACTACAGAATGTATTCCAGTGTTCTTCTGCAGTATCATCTCCTTGGCCATTAAACCTTGGAATGTACTTTTGATAATCTCATGCTAGGAGAGCATTGAGAGGTTGGGGTAAGACAAGTGGGGCCTATATTGCTGCTACCATAGCAGCCATTCGATTTTGAGGCTGAACCATTCTAGGGTTGGAAATGATTAAATTTGTATTAGACTGAAGGCTGCTTGACTGTTGTGATAAGGGAGACAAATTACCAAGATTTGATTGATTCACTGGGATGGTCTTGACCAAAGTAATATGGGTTGAAAATAAAGAGGAAGCTCCTATTTGCAATGCTTCAAGTTTAATCTTCTCTGACAGCAAAGGATTTGTAAAAATATAGAAATTGTCAATTTGGGAAGGGGTAAATAACAGTCTAACTCTTCTCTTCCTTTTTTGAATGTGGGTTAAAAGAAGGAACTGGAACATATGAAGATTCATGGATTTGTAAGGCTTCAAGCTATTTGAATTTTTCTGATGAAGTAGAAATTAAATTTCTCCTAGCCTCCTTTAACAACTGCTCAGGATCTGAGACTCCTGGATTCAAAGGGGATGAGGGATTTCCTCGAGTTCCTATCTTCTTTGAAGCCACTGTAACTTTTTAAAGGTGACTGAATGTAGTCTATATCAGATCTGACTGAATTTGTTCACCCTACAAAATCAGTTTCATGAAAATGTTGATTACCCAGGGAAGATGTCTTTTCCTTTGTCCGTCCCAGCAACGGTGCCAGAAGATGTTATCCCTAAAGTTGAACCTAGACTACAGGGGCTCAAGCTTAAGGAAATATTTTTCAAACATATAAATCAATGAAGTCAAAATGAAAAAATGATATTTCATGAGAGCTATAAAAGAATCACAAAATCATACAAGAATTGTATAACATAAAACAAGATACAAGATCCAATATCCAAGTAACTACGATCATGAAATTAAGAAATGAAACTGCCACTATTTTTAAAAGTGTAATAGATAATTGTATTTCAACATAAGAATCACTACAATGGAATTCAATGGACCATATACATGATAAATTACAAGAAACACAATTCATAATACACACAGACAAATCATAATCATACTCATATCAAGGTAGAACCTGTATTGAAGATGTAGAGTATTTTATGTCATACAGAAATACATCAAAACTGGATCCTCATAACTCCAAAAATGCCAACCCCTATCTCATCTAGAGATTCCCCTTAAATACAAAATATTTTTTTTTTAAGCTAACTATAAGAACCTATATCTATGGATCGAACCTTCTCAAAAATAGGGAAGTCAATCTCTTTTAAATAGTATTCAAGTACAAGTGTAATATAAAAAATACATCTGTCAAATAAACAACATTACTTCAAAAGAAAACTACAATTCAACTTCTAAAGGCTTCTGGAAGCCTCTGCTAATATAGCTAAATCATTCAAAACCTGGGAACGCTTTTGCAATCTGGCGAATTCAGCGTCTTTGTTGTCCTCCTTATTCTGAGCTTTGATGAGTTCAAGCTGATTCTGAATAGCTAATTTTTCCTTTAGAATATCTTTAGATATTATCAACAACTTTTGATATTCTGTCTCCTTATCCTCCATATCTTCACGAAGTCTCTTGTTGGCTATCATCAACTTTTCATTAATATTTTTTAGATACCTAGTTTGTTCTTTGTATGTCTACAAAGACTTCCTAACTTGGTTTAGTTCTGGAGATACCTCCAAGTCTTCTTCTCTTATATGGACTTCTTCTTCCTGTAGAGTCTTTGATGCTGAACCATCATCTGAATTAACGTGCTTGTTTGTGCAAAAGGCTTCAGGTATAGACCCTGCAATGCCTTGAATATCAATAAACCTCTCAATATCTGCACAATACTGATCCTTTGATGTATGTACAGTTTCTTCACTAAGAGCATCTATCATTACAACATCCATGGCATCTTCATGTGCTAATCTTTTCTCTATCTGCAGCTTCTTTCTTAACCTGGTTCTTGGCTTCATATCCTTGTTCTCTGTCTTCAATAACTGATTACGAATTTCACTTTTTGAAGCTATATTTTTCAGCATAACACTCAGTTTTTTAGGGTTTTCATTTTTGCATGAAGCTTCAGGACACAACCCTTCATGGATGGGTTTCTTTGTAGTATTCTTTCCTTCTTTTTCAATAGTTTGAACTGGTTTTTTTGGACTTGTTGTTTTCTAGTCTGAATCTTCCATCATTCTTTTTCCTTTCTCTTTAAGGTTGTATTTAAACCCTAGCTCTGTTAATAGAGCTTCCCGTGTTCTTCCCTCCTTTTGCAACTGAGATAAAATCAATAGCTTAATCAAGCCTTGATGATAGACAGATCGAGCAGTATGCTCGGGATGGCCCTGAACCCTGGAAATCATATTTTGAAGGCTTTTTAATAAATAAAATGGGATATTTACCTGTATACTTCCATTAATGTGCATCAGCAACTTTAAATGGGATTTAAGCACTCTGTCATACCTGCCATCGCATGTGATATAATTTTGTATCATCTCTAAAGGAATCTTCCAGCTTGGATTCATTTTGCTAACATGGATACCATTTTTCCAATCTAGCTTCTCAAATCATCGCATTCAAAAATTCACTGAAATCTCCTTGGAAATCCTGTTTTTTAAACCATTTCTCCCCCTGTGTCAGAACATCTATTGCCTCAGCAATAGAATCCTTGTTTACCCTTACTGTTAAGCTTTCAAGTTGAACTTTTTCACATCTATAGTTTTTAATAAATAACATGGTTACCTGTGAGTAGTAACCTTGTAAATGCTCACAGAAGTTAAACCATCCGGCCTTCTTCATTAATTTAGCTGACCTGGGAAATTTCATTATCCACTCTGTATTGTTTGGCTCCAACCTGCAAATTAAACCTCCTGGCTTTCTTTTTACCATAACCTCTGGATCTTCTTCCTCTGCCGTCTTCAACATTTTTAAAACCCTTCACACTATACTCTTTTAACAGGGAATTTTTACTGCAACCGCTTACTTTGAGATGCAGGGAAACGTATATGATGTAATCTGGCCCTTTTAACCTACAATCTTTCAGAGTTTGAAAATGAGAACAGTACTAATATTCATTGCATGTAGTGCTTTAATTTCAAAATGAGAACAGATGTACAATCCCATAAATGACACGATAAAATCCATAATTTTGTGGAGAGGGGTGCTTTTAAAGCATGTTTATACCAATGTACCAAATAACATGAATATAACCATAGTTAATTACCCCTTTATTTTCCGTGGTACTTATAAATAACAAATTTTTTAATGAAATACCCTTTGAAACTTTGCTGCTAGTAAGTGAAATGCTGCCATTTCGTGAAATACTGCCAGTTTGGATAATGCTGCTAGTTTTAACATTCCACTATATAATATAAAATCTCTTGCACATACATAGGTTCATGACTAATAAGTGAAGATTTTGATGATTCAGAAGACTAAAAGAAAACCATAATGGCGTTCAATCAAACATAGGGCGTAAAGCAAAGCAAAAATTTTAAAATAAAAACACATCACAATCAAAGATCTTAAGGTAAAAAGGTCAAACAACCTTAGAGATACTTGACCTTTCTATTTTTGAAAGAGCTCGATCCATAGAAGTAGGATTTGATAAACTATCTTAGAAGCTCATATGTTTTGTATATAAGGATAGTAGCTAGATGGGAAAGGTGGCAATTGGAGTGATGGAAATCCAATTTTGATGATATGCTGTATGACATGAAATGCTCTGCATCTTCAATACAGGTTCTGCTTTGATATGATTATGATTATGAGTTGACTTTGTACCTTATGAATTGTATTTTTTGTAATTTATCCTGTATATGGTCAATTAAATCCCATTACATGATTCTTATGGTGAAATACAGTTATCTTTTAAACTTTTAATGACAGAGTCAGTCTGATTTCATAAATTTGTGCTCGTAGTTTCTTTGATATTGAATTTTGTATTCTATTTTATGTTGTATAGATCTTTAATGGTTATATGATTTCCTTATATCTTTGATTAGTACTAGCCCAATTTTTATCTTGATTTCATTGAATTATATTTTTGAAAAATATTTCTTTAAGCTTGAGTCCCTGTAGTCCAGGTTCGACTTTAAGGATAACACTAGGAATACTAATTTTTAAGATTGCCTTTACTCTCTCTGGATCTATTTTGATTCCTTCAGTAGAAACAATATGGCCTAACAATTTACCTTCTATCATAGCAAAGTGAGACTTTTTTGGGTTTAATGATAAACCAAATTTCCGGCACTTAATAAAAATCTGTCTCAAATGTTTAAGATGATCTTCATCAGACTTGGAGAAGACTATAATATCATCTTGGTATATTACTACAAATTTTTCATTCTCCCTCACAAAAGCTATATCCATAGCCCTCTGAAAAGTGGCACCTGCGTTCATAAGCACAAAAGGAATTTTATCATACATAAAGGTCCCCCATGGAGTTATAAATGTTGTTTTTTATCTATCTTCAGGCTGTACTGCAATCTAGTTATAACCAGAAAATCCATCAATCATTGAAATTCTGTGAGATCCTACAACTCTATGCAAAATCTGATCTATTTTTGGTAATGAATAATTATATTTCAAACAAGATCTATTCAAGTTGCAGAAATCAACACAAAGTGTTATCTCTCCATTCTTCTTATGTACAAGCACCAAATTTGCAACCCATGATGAATATCTTAGAGGTACAGTAATTTTTTCATCTAATAATTTATTTACCTCTCTTTCAATTATTGGCAGCAATGTTGGGTTAAGCCTTCTAAGCTTATGTTTGAATGGCTTAGTATTTGGTTTCAGAGGAATTTTATGTTGAATTATGCTAGTGTCATAAGTTTTTAAATCATGATATGACCAAGCAAAAATGTCAACAAATTCTTTCAGCAAACCAACATATTTTCTCTTTTCCTTCTCTAACAGTGATTTTGATAATTTTATCATCTTAGGCTGATTTTCAGAACCAATGTTATACTCTATAACATTCTCCTCTATAGTCTGCAAAGTGGGTTTTAACAATGTATCATCTTTTGAAAACAACCTCTCTAGTGGAACAAGTCCCTTAGGAATGAAATTCCCTTTTAACTCAACAATTTTGTGATCAGCTATTGAATCATTTCTACAAGGTTCATTTTCCATCAATTCAAAATCCTGTTCTTGATCAACTGTATCATCTAAGAATTCACCTACTAACTCCAGAAATTCTTTTATTTCTTGATCATCATTAAAAACTGTCCAATGTTTGATATCATCTGGGACAGAAGGTCTGTATCTTACATCAATTGGATATTTCAAATGTGTTACCTTTGTAGCTTTAAAATAAGCTGCTGCTAAGGCTAGGGAATCAGTTGTTTCATTATATTCTCTTGGGACAAAAGCTATATTGAAAGCTATAAATAAATTATCAATTAAATCCCAAGCCTCATTCCTATAAACTTTCAATAAATACTACTTTACCTGGTAAACACTTTTTACTTGCTGAATTACTAATCTGGAGTCGCCAAACACAGCAAGTTCTTTAATACCCAAGTATTTTGTTTCTCTTAATCCAAGAATCAAAGCCTCATATTCAACAGTATTATTTGTTGTCTTAAATTCCAATTTGTACTTAATAGAAGTAACTTCACCTCCAGCTGAAATCAATAACACTCCTGCTCCTGCCCCCTCCTTACTTGATGCACCATCAAAATACATCTGCCATAAGACATATGGTTCTTCTTTCTTTATATGAACTGGAATATCTTTCTGTACTTGTAAAACTCCTTCAACTTCATCACTTAATTGCAACATACAAGAACCAATATTTTCATCAATTGAATAGATCCGATGATTATTAGGGTGTTTATTATCACTTACCAAATATTCCATCTGTACTTCTCTGTAAAGTCTTCTGAATTCTCCTCCAAATACTGGAATTGTAGCATATGAAAGATCCAGTTGCAAAGTTCCTCCCACTTTCTTTGCCCAAGATCTAGACAATAGCATACCAAATTTAGGAGAAATATCTGCTACACTATATCCATCAATACACTCTTCATAGGAACCCGAGTTAAATTCACCACCAGATCTTTGATAACCCCAATACAGTTCACTACCCTAGAATCAAACGGATACAAATCATGGTATGGTTTAGTAACACTCATTCCTAAAGCTTCCATGACTGCTTTTGGCATGAGGTTATGTGAAGCTCCTGAATCTAGTAGACAATTATGCAATAGCTGATAATGTACTGAAAAAGTTACATAAAATGGAGGAGGATATTCTGAATTATCATCAGGTTGATCAAATTTTTTTGACCCCACAGTAATATTAGGTTTTTCATCTTGCAAATTAATTTCATTAGATGGGATAGGAATAGGATTCACTGCATTTTTAACAGTTTTAAAAGTTGTTTCCCTGTAAGCTTTATTCTTAATCAACTTTGTTAAAGGCATAGGGATTTTCACTTTATTAAGCTCATGCTCCAAATTGAAACCACTTATAGCTTTATTCACCTCCTCAAGACTTACCACTTCATCTTTTTTTTCCTTTACAATTTGTTTCTGATTTGAAGACACATTTTGTTTAATAGGATGAGCTTTCACCATATTTTTAGCTTGTGCTGCATGTTTTACCCCTGATCTAAGACCATATGATTTTTGTGGTATTTATTGACAAACTTCAGGCATAGACATCTAATAATTATTTTCTTCATAATGATCTAGTTCTGTAGCATAATGAAAATCAGCTTTAATCAGAAAATGAGAAGAAGAATCATCATCAAACTGACTAATATTATGTTCATGTTCTTCCAAATCATCTAACTCCCCCTCATCTATCTCATATGATTCATCATCTCTGACATTATTATTTTGAAAAGGAGGTTGAATCCTTTATTCTTCATTTTCTCACCTGTCCCTTTGAATATCATTATTTCGTCTTTCTCTTGGCAAAAACCTAGGAGCAAAAGGTATTCTAAACTACTTTTGATTTCTTTCACCTTTCGGTATAGGTTTATTCTGATTTTTATTTCCCATTTCCAACCTATCAATCTTAGCAGCCAAATTTTTAATAATTTTATTCATTTCATCCATTTTACTATCTGAATATCTTCCTGTATGGTTGGATGTAATGATTTCTTTTTTACCCTTTTTGTCTACAGTTTGATGTTCTGTTTCCTCTTTGAGTTTATTTGAGGCTAAAATATTTGACTCTACTTCCAATGCTACATTTTTCATATTTTGAAGTGACACAGATTTTTTTTCTCTCAATAACAAAGAAAACCCATGATCAAATGAGTTTGCATAAGTTAACTTTGCTGATGGCTCGGTGGGTTTTATTTCAGCTGAAATTCTACTGTACATTTTATTGAATCTTTTAGAAAAGTCTCCCATAGCTTCATCCTTTTTTCTCTTTAATGATCCAAACTCTATCATGTAATACAAATAATCTTTAGTATCTTCCCATTGTCTCATAAATATTTCTTCTAAAGCATCTATACCATCTATAGAGTTTGGTGGTAATTCTCTAAACCACTTTCTCACTTCACCATCTAAACTTTGAACAAAAACCCTCATCCAAACATCCTCATGTTCAAAATTGTGATTGTCTGTATAACTATATAATGTATTCCAGTGCTCTTCTGCAGTAATATCCCTTTGGCCATTAAATCTTGGAAGATGTTTTTGATAATCTCCTCCTGGAAGAGCATTACGAGGCTGGGGTAAAAGTAGTGGGGCATATATTGCTGCTACCATAGCAGCCATCCGATTTTTAGGTTGATCCATTCTAGGACTGGAAATATTTGAACTTGTATTAGACTGATGAGTTGTTGAATTTTGTGATGAAGGATGTAAATTACTAGGATTTGGCTGATTCACTAGGATGGTCTTAACAAAAGGAATATGGGTAGAAAACAAAGAAGAAGCTCTTGTCTGCAATGCTTCAAGTCTAACCTTCTCAGGCAACAAAGGATTTGTGAAGACTTGAAAATTGTCAATTTGAGAAGGGGTGAATAGCAGGTCTAATTCTTCTTTTCCTTTTTCTGAATGTGGGTCAAAAGAAGGAACTGGGATAGATGAAGATTCAGGAATATCCAAGGCTGTAGGATGTTTGAATTTTCCTGATGAAGTGGAGATTAAATTTGTCCTAGCCTCTAATAACTCTTCAGGATCTGAGACTCCTGGATTTAAAGGTGATGATGGATTTCCTTGAGTTCCTATATTTTTTGAAGCCATTGTAACTTTTTGTAGGTGAATGATGTATTCTATAACAGGTCTGACTGATCTTGTTCACCTTCCAAAATCAATTTCATAAGAATGTCGAATACCTAGGGAAGATGTCCTTTCGTTTCTTCGTCTCCGGCAATGGTGCCAGAAGATGTTATCCCAAAATTTGAACTTAGACTACAGGGGTTCAAGCTTAAATAAATATTTTTCAAAAATATAATTCAATGAAATCAAGATAAAAATTGGGCTGGTATGTAATCAAAGGTATAAGAAAATCATATAACCATTAAAGATCTGTACAACATAAAATAGAATACAAAATTCAATATCAAAGGAACTACGAGCACGAATTTATGAAATGAGACTGACTCTGTCATTAAAAGTTTAAAAGATAACTGTATTTCACCATAAGAATCATGTAATGGGATTTAATTGACCATATACAGGATAAATCACAAAAAATACAATTCATAAGATACAAAGTCAACTCATAATCATAATCATATCAAAGCAAAACCTGTATTGAAGATGCAGAGCATTTCATGTCATACAGCATATCATCAAAATTGGATTTCCATAACTCCAATTGCCACACCTTACCAATCTAACTACTATCCTTATATACAAAACATATGAGCTTCTAAGATAGTTTATCAGATCCTACTTCTATGGATAGAGTTCTTTCAAAAATAGAAAGATCAATCTTCTTCAAACAGTTTTAATACAAGTGTAAATAAAACAGACATCTGTCAAAACAAAATAGCTTTCAAAAGCCAACTATGACTCTAAATCTAAAGACTCTTAGAAGCCTCTGCCAAGATAGTTAGATCACTTAAAACCTGGGACCATTTTTGCAAGCTAGCAAACTCAGCATCTTTGTTCTCCTCCTTACTTTGAGCCTTCATGTGTTCGAACTGCTTCTGGATGGTTCTTTTTTCCTTTAAAATGTCTTTAGATATTGACAGTAATTTTTGATAATCTACCTCCTTCTCCTCCAAATCCTCTCAAAGTCTTTTATTTGTTGTCATTAAATTTTCATTAATACTTTGTAAAAACCTAGTTTGCTCCTTATATGTCTGCAAAGATTTCTTGATTTGGTTCAATTCTAGAGTTATTTCAATGTCTTCTTGTTTCATAAGGACCTCATCTTCTTGTGGAATCCTCGAGGCTGAATAATCCTTTGAACAAACTTGTTTATTTGTGCAAAATATTTCAGGTACAAACCCTGTAACTCCCTGAACATCAAAGAACTTCTCATTATCTGAACAATACTGACCTTTGGATGTGTGTACAGTCTCTTCGCTAAAAGCATCATTTATCATCATAATTTCCTCACAGTATACATGTGCTGATTTCATCTCTACCTGCAATTTTCTTCTTAACCTACTCCTAGGCTTCACATCAATGCTCTCTGACTTCAATAGCTGAACACGAGCTTCATTCTTTGAAGTTATATTATTTAACATAACACTTAATGTTTTAGGGTTTTCATTTGTGACTGAAACTTCAAAACATAAATTTTTCTAACTTGGTTCTTCTATAAAACCCTTCCTTTCTGCTACAACAGATTCAGTTTGTTTTTCATGATTTCTTGTTTGCTGGTTAAAGTCTTCCATTACCTTTTCCCCTTTCTCTTTAGTATTTTCTTCAAACCCTAGCTATGACAACGGACTTTCCCAAGTTCATCCTTCTCTATGAAATTTTGAAACTAACAACAGTTTTATTAAACCTTGATGGTATACTGAACGAGCAGTATGCTCTGGATGACCTTGAACCCACATAATCATTTTTTGTAGGCTCTTCAATAGATAGAATGGGAGATTGAGCTTCAGGCTTCCATTGAGGTGCATCAACAACCGTAAATGACATTTGAGAACCCTATCATACCGACCCTCACATGTAATATAATTTTGCACCATCTCTAAAGGAATTTGCCAGTTAGGTTTTATCTTGCTCACATGAATACCATTCTTCTAGTCTAATTTTTCAAACCCTGGAATTAAGAACTCACCGTAATCTCTTTGAAAGTCTTGTTGCTTAAACCATCTTTCTCCTTGAGCTGGAACATCTATTGCTTCATCAATAGACTCTTCATTTACCATGATGTTTAAACTCTTGAGCTGAACCATTCCATCTTTATTATTTTTGATAAAAGCCATAGTTACCTATGAATGATAACCCCACAACTTTTCACAGAAGGCAAACCATCCAGCATTCTTCATCGACTGGGATGACATTGGAAACTTCAGTATCCATTCTATGTTATCAAGTTCCAGTTTGCAAATCAAGCCTCCTGGTTTTCTTTTCACCACAATTCTTGAATCTCTTCCTCTGTTATTTTCGGAATTTCTGCAAACCTTCCACAACATACACCTTCAAGAACTAATGTAATTTGAGCACAGTAACATGACAAGTTTTAGGAAAAATAGAATATTATTATCAACTGTCAACACTGTCATCATTGGTACCCTTACTCATTACATGAAATGCCTCGATTTCATATTTAGGACATTTGTGCAAGCAAATGAGTGACACGGTGTAGAACATTATTACTCAAGTAGGACTGCTTTTAAGAAATAATTATGATCACAGTACTGAGCTTGTCCAACATATAATATGTTTACATATACCATAGCTTCATTGCCATAACAAATAGTACTCATGAATAAAACCATCAATTCAATACTCCTTAAAAAATACCGCCAGTTTGAGAAGTGCTGCCAGTTTATAAAATCCAATTCATAATATAAAAAACTTCTTGCACTTAATATAGGTTCATAGCTTTAAATAAATGATGATTTGAGCCTTCAAAAGAGAGTATAATAAAAAAATATAAAAAATTTGACATTCAAAGGTATAAAACAAGGTAAAAGTAAGGAAATGAACTCATCATAGTCAAAAATATATAAAACCCTAGGATAAAATGAAAAAACAACCTTAGAGATAACAACAAAGAACAACTAATCTAACCTACTTTGTCTAACATATCCCTAGGGAGCAAGATTACTATTAATATGAGCAATGTACTACATTTTCTACTCAAGGAATTTTACAGATAGCTGATAAATTCAGAATACATAAATACAACAGAAAAATAACATAGAGATAGCTTAGTGAGGATAAAACATTCATTACTTATTTACTGCATAAGATTCATAACATGAAAATGAAATCATTCAACACACAGAAATAGTTCAGCAGTTAGAATGATCTCACAAGTTTGTATAGCAAGCTAAACAGAAATAGTCCTTTATTCAGCAAACTACACAACAATGCATTTGAAACTCAGGCAGCCCCTTCTCTAGAGAAACTTTAGTCCTCTTTATTATAACAAGAAATAATTCTTCTTACAAAAAACATTAGCATACGCTAGCTAGAAAAGTCCCTCTGCTATTCGATTTTACCTATATTTATACATTTGGAAAAATGACTCTAAGCTTTCCTGCCCTTTGGGATTCCTCAACTTTCGGTCACAAAAATGTTTGTCTTCTAGTATGCCCACTAGTAAAATAAGATCAATAGAAAATATTACAATTACATTTCCATGTGTAGATATGATAGAAACACTCAAGTGGGCCCAATCAACTCATTAATGAACTGTTTCCATGCCATAGAATCTGAAGCAATGATCTCAAAATTTGTTGGTTCTAAGAATATAATCGTGACCTCGTGCTTGGAAATCTGATTCTTTATGTCAGCAACCCTTGATGGAGTTACTAGAAGCTGGTTTTTCAAAAGGCAATTTACTTACTGCATCTTGAGCCACCACACCTTTTATCACCTTTTAATTTAAGGCTTTAATCAGTTGTATGCTAAGTTCATCTTCCTACAACCTATCATGCAGGTGCTTCAAGTGTTCTTCATGGGTTGGAAACTCCTGCAGCCTTTTTGCAGATGATGTCTGGAATTTATTATGAGTTGTAATCACCTTCTTATAAAATTCCATGCATTTTTTCGTTGTTTTCTTGACTACATCTATCAGTCTCTCAGTAGCTTTACTACTAAAATTCATGAGATCATACTCTAGCTGCAACCTCTCTGGATTATTCACAAGTGTGTTTTCTGGGGGCTCTTTATTTCTATCCAACCAGGTTAGTTGACCTTGTATAGTCTCTGCAATGTCTTGGGTCTTGGTTTTGAATTCAGTAGCTACTACTGAGATCTCCTGCAATCGAGCTTCTACTTGCTTGATTTTAAAAACCTCTACTTCTAGCTTAACCTGTACTTAATATATTTTACCTCTAAGTATGAGAGAATGCTCTCTCAGAGGTGCTATGTCCATCTTTAGTTCATTGGTTTCCTTCAACAATACTTCTAAGGAACTATTTTGGGCTTCTAGTCCTGCAATTCAAACTTTATACTGCTATGTTTGTTGGTCAGCTGTGGAATTCTGTACTTCCATTTTTTCCATCTTTCTTTCAAAATTCTTCTTTTCTCCATCAAAGGTTTTGTTTGATAGTTTCAAAGCATCTATTTCCTCTTCTAGAATCTGGTAGTTCTGCTGCAGCTTCTCAAAGTCTGAAAGAGTGGCATCATATTTTCTCTTTGATTCTCAACCCACTCTCTCCTCCTTCCTTAAGACTTCTTTTATCTCTACAATTCTACATTTATACTGATCAATGATTTCCTTAAGCTTACTAAGATTATGGGCATTCAGCTATGCAATTGCAACACCCCATGGGGCCATTTGCACTGGGTCTTCTTCTACATCCTTTACAACCATTCTCTCGGTCACTGTGGTGATTTCAAGCTGAGTACCTGTCTTCAAAGTTTTCTCAGTCCTCCAAACAATTGATTTTCTCTTAGGATCAAAGAATACATCTTCTAATTTTGCAACTTCATGTTGCTTTGATGGGGTAAATGGTACCAACCCCAATTCAACCATAGGGAGATGCCCTCCTGTAAGTATACTGCCTGAAGTGGAAGGGGGGTTATTTAGGTTGTCCTGAGTAGGAATTTGTCCTTGATTCTCATTATATTTGTTCTTCTGCGACCTCTTCTTGGTTTTGTGCTTCTTGATCTTGATTTCGTGCTTCTTCAGCTATTGATCTTTTAACTCTGCAATCTTCTCCTTGATCTCTTTTTCTTTCTTTCTCTTTTCTTCTTCTTTCTCTTTTCTAGCAGCTTCTTCTTCCTCCTTTTCTCATTGGGGTTCTTGAATTAACAGTTTCCTTGTGCCTAGTCTATGTGTTGTTTCTTGTTTTGCTTTCCGTGTAGTGTCTTCTTCTCATCCTTTTTGGTATGGATTACTGCTGCTACTGCCTTTAACTCCAGATATTGTGGTCTTCATTTTGAGTCGCTTGTTCAAAGCGGTCATGTTGCAAATATTCCGGTATATTTCCTCATCCTCATCCACATGATCAGTATATTCGAAATTTACCTTTAGGAGTGCCCGATGGGCTGCAACCTTACCTTGGGAACCATTCCTATGAAAACTCTTTTCACCAAAATGGAAGATTTCTAATTCCTTCACGAACTCAGGTGCATTCTTGACTTTGGAAAACTTATAGCTCCCCACATAGAAAGGTAGTGGTGGAAACACAACATTTTTCAGGTTGAACAAATGAATTCCAAATCCATCCAAGAAGAGTTATCTCACAGCTTCCTTATGTACTTACTATATAATCTATGGTGTATTTAGGCAGCAATGAGGGTAATTTAGTTCCCCCATACATCCTCAAGTATGTGCCCTCTATTAATCTGTCACAGTAATCTAGGGACTAAAACACATTGTCATAAGAGATTAATAACAATAAGGCATGAAAATGGTGTAATAGTGATACAAAATGAGTAGCCGCTCTATATAATCAATAAAGAATGAGTAATACAATACAATGATCATGCTGCAAGCAATTTGAATTCCCAAGAAGGTCATTCGAATTGAATGAGTGAGTCTAGCTTAACTGAATGTAAGCCATAGCCAACACTCAAGTTAACCACTAATGAAAACCCTAATTGACCCAACTGAGCCCTAACTAAAGTTGGAGTGCAATAAATGATTGAGTCTAACTGAAAATAGCTTAGACACATGTCACTGCAATCCAACCAGCAAGTGGTAGCGCATAAATGACTCCAATGAACCTCGATGACGTTAACTGAAGTGTAACTAACCATCAGAAGTGGTTGGAGGCACCCCTATTGACTTTAATCAATTTAATGAAGGAAGGCGCCTTCACTGCTCCATTTAACTTATTGTAACCATTAGTTAGCAATATGGGGCATTAATGACACTTAGATCACCCCTAGAGTGCTTTAGTTAGCCTCCCTGAATGTAGGATAAGGCTAAGTTAGCCTTCTTGACTAAAGGTAGGCATGGGTATGCTCATGCTGATGTCATCTAGTGCTCCTTTGATGTCAATTAAGTCAATAAATATTAGTATAGTGGTTTAACTAGGCCAAATTGACCAAAATGAGTGTGTATGGTGGTAAATGTCTCCAACACCCCCCCTTAAGCTATACTAAAGAAGAGTAGAAAAACATAAAATGCATAAAAATGCTAGGGCCCTAGAAACTAAGGCCATAGGTCACCCTGTATAATACTAAAACTCAAACAATGCTAAAAAACAAACTAAGTGAGGAAAAGAGGGAAAAGCCAGTAGGACCCCCCCCCCCCTTAAGCAGAATACTAAAAGTAGTCTGATCACCCTGATGGACTCACCCTGAACAGTGAATGGAGGTAAGTGATCTTCTTTTCTGAAAAGCTCTTAGTGAAGATGTTTGCAATCTGCTCATCAATCAGGCAGTATTGTAGAATGATGGTCCTGTCATGCGCTAGCTCTCTGATATAGTGCATGTGTATCTCTACATGCTGGGTCCTCTTCCTAGTAAATGGATATATGGATATCTTAATAGCACTTTTATTGTCACAAAAGAGGACAATGGAAAAAGTACTACCAAGATCAAACTCTGAGAGAATTCCTTGCAACCAAAATGCTTGGATGCAAGCATTCACCGCTCCTCGATACTCAAACTCTGCTGAAGATAATGCTATGGCGACCTACATTTTGCTAAAGAAGCAAATAGGACCACCACCAAACATGAAGACATATCCGAAAGATGAATTCTGATCAATAAAATCACCCTCCCAATTAGAATCTGTGTATCCAACCAGCTCTAGCTCGAAGTCTGCAGCATAGTGAATACCATAGGTCTTGGTTCCCTGAATATACTGGAGGATCCTCTTGGCTTCCTTCCAATGAAGATCATAAGGCTACTACATGTATCTTGATATAGCATTCATGGCATAACATATATCAGGCTGAAAATGTGTCAAGTACAATAAGCTACCAATCAACTGTCGATAAATAGTGCAGTCCATGGGAGGTGTGCTTTTTTCCTTCTTCAAGGCTGATCCTTGAAAGGAAAGGGAATGGTGTAGGACTACATTCATCCATGTTAAAATTGAATAATAGTTTTGATATGTATTTGGACTGAGTGACCATTATCACATCATAATTTTGCTCAATTTCGAGCCCCAAAAAGTGTTTCAAGAGCCCCAAATCGCTCATTTCAAATGCATTGTGGAGAGCAGTTTTGATGGCTGAAATAGAAGCAACTATGCTACCTGTGATCAGTAAGTCATCAACATATAAAACAATAATAATCAAATGACCATTATATTGATTTATATACATATTTGGATTTGATCTACACCTTTGAAAGTTTTGCGAGAGAAGGAAGGCATACATCTTGGAATACCACTCTCTTGGGGCCTGTTTTAACCCGTATAGTGACTTATTTAGCTTGCAAACCAAATATGGATCAAAGATGTAGCCCTCAAGATACTTCATGTATATCTCCTCATGAATATCTCTATGCAAAAATTCTGACTTAACATCCATATGATGCACTTCCCAGTGCTTAGATGCTGAAATTGCCAAAACTAGGCAGATGGAGTCCATTTTTGCAACCAATGCAAAAGTCTCATGGTAGTCCACACCTTGGACCTAAGAGAAATTTTTTTCCACCAGCCTTGCCTTATATTTTCAGGTTCTGCCATCAACAACAACCTTGGTCCGAAACACCCACTTGCATTGAACCAATTTCCTTCCCGGAGGAAGAGAAACTAGCTCCCAAGTAGTGTTTTTCTAAATAGAATTCATCTCTTCATCCATGGCAACTTGCCATCTCGGATCCTTTCGAGCATGGTAGTAGGATTTTGGGTCTGAATTAATCATCAAACAAAAAATTTTGGACAGCAATTATCAGCACAAGAGAGTGCAATACCTGCTCTTTGGAAATCAGACCGAGTTCTCCTTGGATCATCCAGATTTCCAATGCTATCTCCTGCGGAGGAGAGTGTCTGTCGGGCCCATGTGGGAAGATGATTTTGTACTTCAGGTTCTGATTAAGTATCTAATTTTTTTTGTACACTGATATCATAAATCAAAGGATCCAAATCAGGGTCATCACCCCCAATTTCATCATCCAAATATTCAGTAGAATAAGAAGGAAATTCAACAGGTTTCTCCTTCACTAGTTCCACCTCCTGAAAAGGCTCATCGAACTTGACACTCCTTTCGATGATGATCTATTTTGTTTTGATATCTAGCATCTTGAAACATTTTGATTCATCATGATACCTAATAAACAAACATTCTATGATTTGCGGTTGCAAAACCCTCCTTTTATCAAGTGGAATTCGGGCCCATGCAGTGGACCCAAACACCCACAGGTTCGACATATCCAGCTTGTGTCCAAAGTATGCTTCAAAAGGGGTCTCCCCTTTCATGGATGAGTGTGGAACTCTATTTTAAATGTATTCTACAGCATTCATGGCTTTATCCCACAAATTTGCAGCCAACTTCTTTGATTTCAACATACAGGTGGTCATCTCCTTGAGAGACCAATTCTTCCTTTCCGCTACACCGTTCTATTGGAGAGTGTAGGGAATTGAATGTTGAACCCCAAATACCACTTTGGTAGAATATGTACAGCAACTCATTATTCACATAATCCCCACCATTATTGGATCTCAAGATCTTGATCTTACTCCGAGAGGCATTCTCGATCAAGGCCTTTAGTTCAGTGAATTTTTCACATACTTCAGCCTTCTTTTTGAGAAAGAAGACCCATGTGTACCTGGAAAAATCATCAATAAAAGTCAAAAGATACCTTGATCCATTCATGGATGTGATAGGCATTGGACCTTTGATATCAGAATGTATCAACCCCAAGATGCATGTAGCTCGGTTTTCCTTCCCCCGATCGAAATTGTGCTCAGGGTGCTTTCCAACAACACAACCCTTGCAAATTGTAGTGTTTTCCCTGATGACCGGGAGGCCTTCAACCATGGATTTTTTCTGTAATTGCTGCAAGTATTTGAAATTGATATGGCCAAACCTCTCATGAGTCATGCCACAGTCTACTAACTTCATTTCCATGAGTCAAAAATGCGGTAGGCTTTGCATCCGCCACAAAGTGGGAAAACTCATAGGCTTTTGCATGATGGTTTGCAAGGCCTTTAGCAACAAGTTTCCCGGATGCAATTTCTGTTATCTCAACATCATTCAGGATGAAATATACTCTCTTAGGCACTCCTGTATGTGTCATCTGATAGACACTAAGGATATTTGATGCTAGAGACAGTACATATAAAAAATTTGAAAAATAGCCATTCTCAAGATCAACCGTACCTTGTCCTTCTGAAATGATGGTGGAGTCATCTCCCATGTGGATGGGGATGGATTTGCTGGTCTCCAAATATGAGGAGTCTCTTTCATCCATCATGTGGTTCGAAGCTCCAGAATCAATCAAGAGTGCTTTGGACTTCGAAGTGCTTGCCATGAGGGCATGACCTCTTTCATCTTATGGTTCTTGATCTTGCTGATCTCATCTCTCCTCCGAAAGATTTCTGGAACATTGATGTGATTTCTCTCAAGGAGAGAGGTAGCTTCATCAAGCTTCTTCTTCATGCAGACATGTTCAGGGTGGAAGCCCTTCTCACAGTATGAGCACTTAACTTTTTCCTTTCCATGATGCCCTTTTCCTTTGCTCTTCTTTGAGCCGGAAGACTCATCATGCTGTTGGCTTTCAACTTTAGGCTTAGGAGCTTCGAATTTAGTTTTTGGGTTCTTCTACTGCTTTCCTTTACCCTTCAGATATTTGGGCCTCGAGACATGGAGGGCTTAATCACGGGAGGATATAATTATCCCCATCTAGACAAGCTTATCATGTTCACTTGTTAGGGACTCAATGAAGGCATTGAGTGTAGGAATATTCCATCCAAGGGTTGTGAGCTTCCCTACATGAAATGTAGAGACAAAAACTAAATAATCATCTCCAAGTTTGGAGAGTATGGCAAGGATGAGCTGATCATCCTCCTTCTCCACTTTGCATTGCTTCAACAATAAGACAATGTGCTTGAACTTTGTGAAAAA
>LPNX010026147.1:15110-25986 GCA_001517045.1 Pseudotsuga menziesii | reverse complement strand
GTCAACAGAAGAATATAAATAGAGAGTGAGAGTCTCTCTATTTATCACTTGTGAATTACATCACTTGCTCTCTCAAGTGTGGCGCACTTTAGGAGAAGGCAATTCTTGGCTTGACAGAAGACAGAAGGCTACTATTGTGTTGGGAGGTCATCTTACTGTTTTTGGGATCACATCTTGTGGTGATACTATCTTAGAGGAAGTTGAGGGGTTTTCTCCATTTATGGTTTCCCCTCCTAAAATCTTTGTGTCTCTTGTCTCTTGTGATGTGCTTATGTGATTGCTGTACTTGTTATTCTCTCAATGAAAAGATCTTGTCATAATGCTAGCTTATATGTTGAAAAACTAACATCTTTTATTTCTTACAAGTTGTCGTATGTATGTTACCACTGCGACGGAGGGTTTTTTACATCTTTCCCGCTATGACGACAAACTTTGAGGTGTGTTTCACTTGCCGTCCGGGACCTGCTTTGACGAGGTTTCCTTCAGGCCTAAACCGCTACAGTGGGTGTTCTGCATACTTTGTCGCAAAGGTATTGCTCGATGTATTTTTGCGAAAGTGTGTTGGGTTTTTGGTTCATTGTCGCGGATAGATTGTTTTTTCGAAGCCGCTATTGCAGATGAATGATCATGATAGCTTATGTGTTTTGACCCGTGAGTGTTTTATGCTAGTAGTTTTTTTAGGTTTGCACGTGGAAGGTTTTTAGCAGTTTTTACCCCCTGAGAAGTGTTTTTATTTTCCCTTTTCATTTATTTATTTCACCTTGTGGTTTTTTATAGAGTGGGTGAGATTAAAGAACGTTTCCTGTTTGATTCAGTTGTGCGGTTCCTTGGTGGATCTCACGTGACCTACACTCATCGGTCATTTTCAACTGCGTGGAGATAGCATTGATTGAAGGGTAGGTGTCCTCACTTTTTTCCCAGTAATTGGTTCAATAGGGTTTTCCATTGTCATCGTCGATGGTTAGGTTTGGCTGAGTTTATGAATGGTTTTGCTTCTTCTCTTCTTTTAGGTCAGATTTCCCACATGTTTTTCTTTCCCTAGTAAATACATAGGCATTATGATTCTTCATGGGCATTTTCACTCAGTTTGGTAGGTCAGAGATCTTTTGTTTTGCAAAGGCTGAGCTTCACACAAGTATGGATGTAGTTGGCCACTCACGCGTGGGCGTTGGCCTTGGTGGCAGTTTTCTTTTTTTGAGTAAGGCCCGTAGGGGGTGTTTCCTTAGATTTCAGCCGTGGGAATTTTGGAAACGTATTTTCCCTAGGGCATCGCTGCCACGATTCTTGGTTTTTCGAAGCCTCATCATGACTATGAGAGAGTGAGGGACATTTGGGATTTTCAGTTTTAAAGAGAGTGAAGAAGGGTTTTTAGCAGGGGTTACTCGCAGTTTCAATAGAGTCTATTTTTAGCCGTAACCCTGAGTCGATCGTAGTGCAAGTTTCTGATGGGAGGAATGGTCATGGTAAAAAAGTTTTAATTTTTCTACTTAAATGATGTATATGTGTGATTGATTTAGTTGTATGGGTGGTAAGACAATTATGTATTGTAGGTATTGTTTGCTACCGAAACCATGCCTAATAAGGGAAGGAAGAAGCTCAAAATCGCTGCAAACGATTCGGACCCAAATATTGTTGAAGTTTCGCCTACAATAAAGGTCAAGATAGTGTACGAATATACCAAAGTAGTTAGAGGAGCAGAGCTTGAGTTGAAATGGGGCCAAATCTACCCCATGAGTTTCGACAAGAATGTGCGGATATTTCCGTATATGAGAATATTATTAGGTCTGGGTTAACCAAGATAGCCTCCAGGACAGAGTTTTTTCCTTGTTTCGAGGTCATTGGTTGGGTTTTTCCAAAGATTGACATGGTGGGTATGATAATTAATGATGAATGAAAGCAATCCCGTAGGATCATTTGCACCAACATTCATTTCGAAAGGATATAGTCTACTAGAAGTAGAAAGAAATGTGACCACAGATTGGGTCAAGAGCGTTAAATTCGGCTATACCACCACAGTGAAAGGGATGATGATCGAAGGAAATTTTTTTAGACATAAGCAGTCAGGAGAGTATGAAAAAACTAGATTTTGAACCCCATTCATATTAATAGCATTCATGTTAAATAGGTGTATGGTAGATGTAATGGGAAAACATATAATTTTGGGAGGATTCCAATCATGTATTATGTGGCAATAGAGGGAACAGTCTTTAACTAGGCAAATATTTCTACCAAGAACTTGTCTAAAAGAGATTCCAAGAGCCGCTACAATGGGTTTTCCTTTAAGTTTGATCCGCTACAATAGGTGTTCTGCATAATTTATCATGGAGGTATTGCCCGATGCATTATTGTAGTTTGTTGGGTTTCCGATCCGTTGTTGTGGATATATTTTTATTTCCGATCCGCAGTTGTGGATGAATGATCATGATAACTTATGTATTTTGACCCGCGGGTGTTCAGCGCTAGTAGTTTTTTTAGCTTCGTAAGTGTAGGCGTTTTAGGGATTTTTACTGCCCAAGAAGTATTTTTATTTAACCTTTTCACTTGTTTCTTTCACCTTGTGATTTTTTATGGAGTGGGAAAGATTGAAGAATGTTTCCCATTTGTTGTCATCTACATGGCTCCTCAGTGGATCTCATGTGGCTTGTACTCATTGGTCATTTTCAACTGCGTGGAGCTAGCATTAACTTATAGGTAGGTGTCCTCACCTTCTTTCCCAGTAATTGGTTCAGTATGGTTTGCAACTGTCATCATCGTTGGTTAGCTTTGGCTGATTTTATGAAGGGTTTCACTTCCCGTATTCTTTTAGGTCATACCGCCTCAACTTTTTTCTTGCCCTAGTGAATACATAGGCATTATGAGTATTGAGGGGCATTTTCACTCAGTTTTCTAGGTCATACACTTTTTGTTTTTAGAAGGCCAAGCTTCACCGGTATGGATGCAGTCGGCCATTCACGCATGGGCATTGGCCTTGGTGGAAGTTTTCTTTTTCTGATCAGATCTCGTAGGGGGATTTTCCTTAGATTTTGGTCGTGGGAATTGTCGTATCATGTTTTCCCTAGGGTGTCACTGTCATTATTCCTGGTTTTTTGAACCCTCGTCATGACTATGAGAGAGTGAGGGCCATTGGGGTTTTTAGTTTTAAAGAGAGTGCAAAAGAGTTTTCAATAGGGGTTTTCCATAGTTTTAGTAGAGTCTGTTTTTAGTCGTAAGCCTGATGGAAGGAATGGGCAGGGTAAAGAAGTTTTAGTTTTTCTACTTAAATGATGTATATGTGTGATTGATTTGGTCATATGGGTGGTAAGACAGTTTTGTCTTGCATGTATTGTTTGCTACCGAAACCATGCATAAGAAGGGAAGGAAGAAGCTCAAAATCGCTAAGAGTGATTCAGACCTAGAGATTGTTGAAGGTTCACCTGTAGTAAAGGTCAAGATATTGTAAGAAAATACCAAAGAAGTTACACTACCAGAGCCTAAGTTGAAATGGGGAAAAATCTACCCCATGATTTTTGACAAGAAAGTGCCAGAAGCTGTATTAGGGGATCTTACCTTATATGACAATGTAATGAGGTCTCAGTTAACGAAGATAGCCACTAATATAGAGGGTTTTCCCTGTGCTAAGGTCGTTGGTTTTCTTTTGCCAAAGATTGACATGGTGGGTATGATAATTAATGATGAAGAGGGCAAGCTCGTAGCATCATTTGCACCAACATTCATTTCGAAAGCATATAGTGTACCAGAAGTAGAAATAAATGTGACCACATATTAGGTCAAGAGCATTACTATTCAACTATACTGCCATAGTGAAACGGATGATGATTGCGGGAAAAAATTTCGGACATAAGCAGTCAGGAGAGTATGAAACAACTATTCTTTGAACCCCATTGAGATTAATAGCATTAATGTTAAGTAGGTTGTATGGTAAATGTGATGGGAAAAAATACAATTTTGGGTGCATTACACTCATGTATTATGTGGAAATGGAGGGAACAGTCTTTAACTGGGTGGATATTGATACCAAGCACTTGTTTAAAAGCATAAAGGCAACTCAGGAAGGTCTAACACAAAGCAATTCAGAATTCTATATGTAATCCTTTTTTCTACATTGCATAATCTATAGACGTAAGTTTGAAAAGCTAAATTGTGTATGGATAGATGGGATGGCTCCTATTTACATTGCTTATCAAATTTTGGGAGCACGTAGATATCACATTCCTTATTAGTTAAGTTTTGAAGAATTCATCAGGCCCTTATATAAGTTAATATTTTTAGAATACTGTCCATGTCTCTTAGAAAGAGCAGTGGAATCTATAAAAGAATTTGGTGACTATTTTCTCACCAAGGAAGGGACTTACCTGAGAATGTATGGAGGCACTAGAGCACGTTCATTGCTTCCTAAGTATGCAACAGACTATATAGTATTGAAGGAGGTAGTCAGATATGTATTCCTAGATGGTTTTGGAAGCCATTTGTTTGATATCAAGAGGGCATTTTTTCCACCAATACCTTTTTACGCAGAAAGTTACAATTTTAACAAAGTCAAAAGCACCCCCCCATTTTTGTGAAAGAGCTGGAAATCTTCCACTTTGGGGAGAAAAGATTCCATAGGAATGACTCACAAGGAAAGGTGGCAGCTCACAAAGGTACTCACAAAGTAAATTTTGAGTATGTCGATTACATAGACAAAGAAGAGAAAGTATTCATAAAAGTATATAGTATGGCAGTCTTGAGCAAGAGGTTGAAAGGAAAATCATTTGTTACTAAAGGAAGTAGCACCAATAACCCAAAGCCAGATGAAGGAGATGAGGAAGCTGTGAATAAATCTTAGGAATAAAGCACTCGTAGGCTTGTAATGGGAGAAAAAAATTTGTTGGCTGAAGAAGCACAGATGGATCAGAAAAAAGTTGCTAAAAGAAGTAGCAAAGAGGTTGTTCTAAAGAAAATGGCATAGTTAGAGAAGGACTTGGCTAAAGGAGGTTCAAGCTCTGATCAAGGTATCCAGGATACACGAGGGCAAGGCCAGGATACTGATGAAGTTCAAGGTGGTGGAGGTTCATAACAAATCCCTATGTGGGCTAATCTAGAGAAACTCCCAGCCACCTCTACCAGCATCCTAACGGGAGTTCATGTGCCCATAGCTAAAATGGTACTTGTACATTTTACACCTTCAAAGAAATATGATGCATCATGTTTGTAGGACATTCATTTTGATCCTAAAATGAAGTCCATTGTATGGAGGATAGAGCAAAATTTGAAGGTAGGAGCTCAGCCAGCAGTCACTACAGTGACAAAGAAAACACTCATGAAAAATGTAGAAGATAAACCCAAGGAATTAGATCCTATGGGCATTGCAAATGTCTAGGAAAATTCTCACAATGTGGACAAGCTTATGGAAATTATTGATCAATACAAAGGAAAGTTGGATGAAATGAACGAAGTGTTGAGGAAAGAAGAAAAGGTAGAAAGAGAGTCCAAAATAAGATATGAGGCCACCTTGTCAGAGTTTGAAATATTTCAATGAAGATATCAGATCTTGGAAGAAAAACAAGATAGTTTGAAATTACCAATTGAAGAATTGAGTAAGGAGAAATGAAGTCTAGAAAACAAAGGGGCAGAATTAGAGCTGCAAAAGACTACTACTAATGGGAAAGACAAGCATTATGAAACCCAAGCAGTAGCATTGGAGACCCAGAAATATTCACTTGAAGTTTCATTAAAAGCAACAAATGAACAGAAAATGGATATTGAGCCATTGAAGAAGCATGCTCTCACACTTCGAAGTAAAATTGATCAGATGCAGCTTCAAATAACAGAGGAGATGTTGAAATTTCAGCAAGTAGAAACAAGGCTAGAATAAATTGTGAGTACAACTTCTTACTTCTAAGACAGGACCCAAGATATCCTGGAAATTCTACAAGGACGTTTGACTTGGTTGGAAATAACCAAGGAACCTCCAGCTGATCCAGCCATCAAGGACTTAGAGACATTGAAGCTAGAATATGAATTGATTGAATTTAGGATTAAAGTAGTAGAGGAATTTGTAAAGGAATTTTAAACAATGAAAAGTGTTTGTGCAGAATTCTACAGAAAAGTTCTCACAACTTACAATTGTTGTCAAACATAAACTCATAGTAGGTTAGAATAATTGCCTGATCATGAAGGATTTTTGAAGGAATTGCAGGTTAGATGGTTGCAGGATGAATATAGTATCCAGCTAGTCAAGGGTTTGGATGAGAAGGTGTTGAAAACTGCAAAATCCTAGGTAGCAGTGAGCTGTCATTTATTGGAAGAAACTTCATTTGATACCATCCAGAGTGGAAAATATAAAATCCCAAGTTGCTAAACATGAGATCACTATCAGATTCCTAGATCCCTTTGGGTTTGAGACTATAGCAAATGATGCAAATATTTGGAAGAAATTCAAAAATGATGTGCCTGGGTTGACTTAGTAGTTTTTTTTATTAATACATTTTGTAATATTTTCCTAAGTTAGCGATTCCACTAGAAGACAAAGGCATTTTTTGTAACTGATTTGTAAAGAAGCCAAAAGGGAAAGGGAGACCAAGAGACTTTTGATTTTTTTATAAATAGACATCAAGTCGATAGAGTAGGGATATTTTTTCATGCTATATTTCTGAAATGTTATTGTAAGAGGAACCACTTCCTCTTATAATAAAGAAGATATATTTTCTACTAGAGAAGGCACTGTGAAGTTTCAAATGCTTTCCATAGATTGGTTGAATGTGAACTACTTTTGTTTCATCTTTTTCTATGAACTGTGAGATCGTTCTAACTTTCAAATTATTTCATGTTATGAATGTTTTCCTATTTATTTCTGTGAAAATTCTGCAATATATTTGAGTAATGAATGTTTTAAATTATAGTGAGTTATCCCTTTGCTTATCTTTCTACTTATATTCATGTATTCATAAATATGAACAACTATCTGTAATATTCTAAATGCATGTTTTACAGTACATTACTCATCATTAATTACAATATTTCTCCCTAGGGATAGGATAGATAGAGTTAGTTAGCATTAGTATAAGTTGTTCTTCGTTTATGATTTAGAATTGAAAGTGGTAAGATGAGAGGTAAGAACCTGTGCATCACATTGTGAATATCTTCATTATCTTTATCAATTGCACTTAATTAGGCACTTGCATATCATACATAAGCATAAACTAAAAAAATACACTTAAATGGTGGAGTGGGCCACAACTGGTAAAACAAGCTTTAACCGTTACTTGACCTACGGTAGCCAGACCGGCAATCGAACGGATTCCCCATACCAAAAATAACAAGCTAGTTGGGAACACTTATTGGAGAGAATCCATACTGTTGTTACCTAGGATTTTCCAAGCCTCAACAACTGGATAGGGGAATATGTACATAAGATGGTCTCATAGATGAAAATGATAAGGATTAAGTTTAAAAGATAGGGGGTAAAGATATTTGAATAGTGAGCACCACACAGAGATGACCCAAGGTAGATTTAGTCTTTCAAGTGGACCAACTAGACCTATATTCCATGTAGGATACATGGACAAATTCCCCATGTATTTAGGATAGGTGGAAGAGTAATGAGTCAAAGTGATAGTTGAACTGAGAAGTGAAAAACCGATACATGAGTACCGAGAGACTCAAACTATTTCTTTTTTCAAGGATGATTTACTGCCAACAAAATTCTAACCCAAAATGTGTATTTCTTCCTTTCCTTTCTTGTTAAATTTTAACGAGTCTAAGAAAGTCAACTCGAGTCTTTTTACATTTTTGAGCAAGCTTGAAGAAAAGAGAAAATAATGCTTGATATAACACTAATCCATGGATTTTATGATCCCAAACTAGTGAATTCTCTCGGTTATTTCACAGTTCTGATAGTTTGGAAACTCTAAATAAGACTCTTAGCAGTTCTTTTTTGTAAATTTAGTCTCCTGAGTCTGAAAAAGTATAAAACAATCCAAAGGATGAATCTCTTATGGGCACTCGCACGAAGTTGCTTCCACTTTTTAGTGCCAGTTTAGAAATCAAAAAATGCACATCCGAAATATAAATCTATAACGCATATGCTTTATTCATGCTACATTCGGCTTTTTCAAGCCAAAATTGAGGCTAAGGTTAGTTAGTCAATATCACATGTGTGATATAATGCACTTGCATTTTTAAAGAGTTACAAATTTCACTTGCGATATACTTCACTTGTGATTTGGAAAAAAAAAAAGAGAGGCCTGCATCCTCAATTTCTTATTTGAACAGTGAAGGTTGTGATATCAAGACAGTGAAAAACCGCACCAACGATTTGAGATTGAGTCTTTGGAGGGTAATTTGCAAGGGCCAATTCAAAACTTAGATGCCATGGAAGGTAAGTACTCATTTCCTTCACAATTGCTTTCAATTTTTTTTTGTTTTTGTTAATTTTATAGTTGTTATATTTGTTAAAATGAATTTAATAAAAAAATCGAATTAAATCAAGCGATTATATATGAACACAATTTTTAATCTATTGTTTTAATCTTAACAAATAATATAAATGTTGAAGATAATGTGAAAAATGAACCCAATAATAACCAATAACCAAACACAAATACAAGCCCAAACACAAACACAAATATGGACACAAAACCAAACACAAAAGGGGAACAAGACCAAAATTCACATATTCTGGCTCGTTTGGGACCATTTGAGACAATCATTAGCCGAGGGATTGGATATAATAACAAACACAATTTCCAATGCCCAGGGCTCACTGTACAACATTAGAGCATACAAAGAATCCATGAGGAAATACTATTCTGATGGTTTGATCTATAAACACATAAAAAATTTAAAGATAACCAAAGACCAATTAGTTTCATTATTCTGGGACCCTAGCATCGGATTGGTTCCACCCACCAGTCAAGCACACATTTCCATAGGCTGGTGTGTGGAACCAAATGTGAAATCCGACTGGATGGATCATCTGTACATGGTCTTCGATGAAGACCCTCACGGCAATAAAGACATCCCATTCTGTTTACTGCGGAATTTTTATTCATAATGTATCTTGGGGAAACATGTTAACTATTTTGATATTTTATATTTCCAGGGTGTGGGTCATGGGACACCCTAAGATAGGGAAGGGGATATGATTGATCCTAACTGTGTTCCATTCCCTCCACTCACACCAAAACCCCATGAGGTATATCCTCATGTGGCTCATGTGATTCATGATAGACATGAGGCATTATTCAACTTGGTATATGCATTGCTTCAAAATGGGACTGCTATCCAAGGCGCCAATGTAGGCCAAGGGGTTGGCACTTCTCAGACTGCCACATCCCACACTCAGGATTGACATACTAGGTCTCTAGACTGTACTAGAGGTAAAGATCGCAGTGGAGACACAAAGGGTTCAAAGTGTTGTGTTAATCCACACCGTTTCACTGCATGTGGAGGCATATGCTATGGGCCCATTTCATAGTTCTAGGACGATGGATTACTTCGATATGTAAGTAAAACTCCTTTTCATATTATATTTTGTTTTATATCACAATTTTAAATTGTTTCGTAATTTATTTCTATTTAATTATATAACAAATTATGTGAACAAATATACAGTTAGTGTCCCATCACACTCCATATTCGCATAGTCGGACGATTGGTGTTGATAACATTGATGATGTGGTCAATGCTGCATATGGGTTTGGTGCTTCACCATTAGCTGTAAGAACTTTACTTTTTAATTTGACATCGTTATTTACGTATTTATAGTAGAGAATGAAACATTAAATATGTCCTAATCTAGATATAATATGTTTTATGGAGGGTGGGTAGGATGAGTTTGTAGAATCCCAGCCAAGTCCCTCGCATGTAGGGGAAGATTCCTAGAAATAGGTATTATTTTAATTATTTTCTTAGGTATGTTTTTAATAGTTCAACATGTATTCTTTTAATTATTAGAAATTTTCTAATTGTATGTTTATGTTTTGTTACTTAGCATGATCTCTATGCTGGCGGAATGACCTTTTTTATTGGGGACCCACCTCTTCCCCTTAGGTACATGTATGCTTCACTTTCTTTGGAAAAATCAATTTTCATCCATCTTGTATATGTCCCATTTTCTTTGTATTATCTGACATGGACATATGTTACTTTATGCATACATCTATTAAGCCAATGGTGCTTGAAGAGAAGCAAATCGAGGTTGTTGGTGACCCACCTCTCCCCCCGAGGTACATGTATGTTTTGCTTTCTTTGAAAGCATCATTTTTCATCCATGTAGTATATGTTTTGTTTTATTTGTATTTACCGACATTTACATATGTTACTTTATGCAGGAATCTAGTGAGCCATTGGTACTTGAAGAGCACCAAATCAAGGTTTTTGGTGACCCACCTCTCCCCCCCAAGTACATGTATGTTTTTCTTTCTTTGAAAACATCATTTTTGTCCATGTAGTATGTATGTCTCATTTTATTTTTATTATATGACATTGAAATTTTTTACCTTATGCAGGCTTCTAGTGAGGCAGTGGTGCTTGAAGAGCGCCAAATCGAAGTTATTGGTGACCCACCTCTAACCCCCTACCAGATATGTCTATGTCTCGCTTTCTTTTAATTGTGCTTTTAATGATTCAACATGTACTCTAAAATAATTATTTGATATTGTCTAATTGTATCTTTACCGTTTGTACATAGGAAAGTAATTTTGATTATGTTTTCCACCAAGTGGCCCTCTTTGCTAATGTATATAGAAATACCTTTAGCCTATTGTGAGTTGTTCGACCCATTGGTTACACACCTCTTCATGACCCCCAGGTATATTTATATATTGGTTATCTTTCTTATATTGCTTTTTGTACATGCAAATATATTTTTCTTTGTTGGCCGCTTGATATGATG
>LPNX010026147.1:0-15051 GCA_001517045.1 Pseudotsuga menziesii | reverse complement strand
CCCACAATATACATGTATGTCTCGCTTTATTTGAAAAGGTAATTGTCCCTCCATGTAGTATAGCTTTATTTGTACATGCAAGTATGTTTTTCGTGCACCCATTGATTTTATGACATTGACATATATATATATTTTATGCAGATTGATAGTGAGCAAGCGGTACTTGGAGAGCACCGAATGGGTGTTGCTCCTAGTGAGGCACCACAACCCACCATAAATTACTCACGTACAGTAAGTAAAAATGTTATATTGGTTTGGAATTTGAACAAATGTACAAAGAATTTTATAAGTTGGTAAACTAACTTACAAATTTTGGTTTGTCTATAGTATCCGCAAATGAGATATGTCCCTCTTGTTTAGTGTTGGGGATCACCATTGAGCAACCAGAAAAGAAAGATAGACTTCTCAGAAGACATTGAAAGTGGTAGTGAAAGGGGGGATAAATAGAATAAATGTATACATGGGATACATACATGTAACGTTTTGTTTGTATACACACAGATGTACATTATGATCCACTATTTTGTATTATGTCCATGTGGCATGCCCATTTTTGTAACATTATTTATATGTATATAATATAAAGAAAGGTTCAAATTTATACATATGGTTGACTTGATTTTGGAACATGATATTTATTGTATTCCTTTAAGATATCTTTACCTATTTCTTTCATTAAGTATGTGTTTACTTAAAATGATAATGTGTGGTTCACCTATATGATATTATGATATTATAGACCTTATCCTGACATACCATACTAACTATTTAAAGATTTCCAATACTTGAAGAAATAATTTATGACTCATCCAACTAAGATCAAGTAACCATTAATTGAGTCATTGGAGATAATCACTAGACACCATAACCATAACCATCCCATACAACTACCTAAATTCAACTATCATCAAATTTTTTACATTATGGCTATCGACAACTTTTTAATATCATAACCATACCATACACTACATCATAACATCATAACATCATACATGTCTTTCTACTTCTAAGTCATGCATGCATGTGAACTTCCACTTGTGATCCATGTTCAACCCTATTCATTTTGTTTCATGTATGTGCATAGCCTAGGTGTATGGACTTTTAGGTTCTACTTAAATGATACTAACAAATATAAAGATCTAAACCTAAATATTTCATGAAACCCTATTTATATCATAACCATGCCATCATCTACCTAAATTCCATACACTAACATGATAACATCATACCATAACATACCATACCATACTAACATACCATATCGTACCATACCATACCATTCCCTACAATACTAACATACCATGACATACTAACATACCATACCATACCCTACAATACTAACATACCATACCATACCATAATAACATCTGACGTTTGTTAAAATTCTTATTGCTTATTATGAAGGTCAATTGATTGGACATAAAGGGTAAATCATAAATCCATCAAATATTATACATTGGTGTTTGAAACTTGCTACAAAACATGTACAAATATGAATGTTATACTGGTGATTTCAATTGACAATGGGATTAAATTGTTCACATAAGTGTCTTAATTTTTCCATATTCACTTTCTTTCATGTATGTGCATAGCTTAGGTATATGATCATGAAACCCTAGTTCTATGTAATAACTTCTCAACCCTAGTTATAGCATGCAATTTTTAGTTCATGAAACCATAGTTGGTTTTCAATTTGTAGTTGGTTTTCAATTTGTAGATGTACACGTGTTTCTAGTTCGCTTTAGGCGAATTTTGAGGTGTAAAATGGGTCTCATAAGAGATATAATAAAATATTATGAGTTAGGCATTTTGTGTGGAAGGTATATTTAAAACTCATCTCTTACACTGTAACCAATGCAACTATGGTTAAGTTAAATTGCAAAGATGTCTAAAATAAAACCAATAAAAAATTCATCTTTGATATGACTAAAAGTAAAGTACTTTTGAGTACATAAATTGCTTTTTCAATATTCAAAATATGTTTGTAAACCATATATTTATAATTTAAAATTTTAAACGTAAATTTAAATTTAAATGAATAAATTGTCATATATATATATATATATTAAAAATAAAATATAAATATAAAACTATAATTTAAAAAAACATTTTTTAAATTTATTTTTCATCTTTTTAATACACTTTGAAAAACGAGTGTAAACTAATTTTTAATGCTTTCTTATGATATATATTATGTATATCACATATTTTTTTAATGTAATAATTAATAACATCATTAAATAAAATTTTAAAACAAATGTTAATATTGGGATGAGGGAATAGTACATAAATTTCTACCACTAAAAAGTTGAGTTAATATTAAGAAAATGAGATTATATGTAATGAACATTATTATTATATGTAATAAATTTTTTAATAATATAATATCTTATTATGATATAATAGTTCATTAAAATTACTACATTAAGGTTTTATTTATGTATTTGGTTTTGTAACTTGAATGTAGGTGTCTAATTTATGTTGGTATATATCCAAAGATTAAAAGTTAATAGTAAAATATGAACCTTGAATAATACCGAAATTTCAAAAAATTGAATATAATATAGTAAGTTATTATAATGTAATATTTTATTTTTATAAAATAAATAAATATATTTTTTGTATTTAAATAATAATTAAAATAGATTATTATATAGAGTAAGTATTTAAAAAACAAAAACTATTAATCATCAAATTGTTTTATTATAAGATCAAATTGTTTTTATTATAAGATGTTAAGTGGTTTTAATTGTAAATAAAGATTTGACATATGTATTTTAAATATTGAAAAAGTAAATACATAATTTTAGTTTTGAATAGACAATTTACTTTTTGGTATTTATAATTTATTTTATATTGAAATATAAAAAAATAATTACATTTGAATAAAACATTTAGTTTTTTTGGTATTTGTAATTTATTTTATATTGAAATATAAAGAGTAGTTTTCTTTCTAAGTACTTTAAGAGTACATTAGTATATTTATATTATATTCACAAACACTCTATGAGTATTATTTGCATAATGAGTACTTTACTTACAACATTGATCTATAGTTAACTATTGGTTTTCACTTACCATTTACAATTTGACAAATAAGCATCCTTAACTCAGCCAATGCCACCTCAACTATTATAGATAATGTCATCCTCTACAATGTGATTGGTTCTTTTAAAGTGGATTTTGATAGTACACTTTTTTGTTTCGAGGCTTAGTTTTGACCTCAAAATTCCCCTAATGATCTCATAAGTTGTAAAGAGGCCATAATGACCCTAGTTCTATCTCATAACTTCTCGACCCTAGTTATAGCATGCAATTTGTAGTTCATGAAACCCTGATTGGTTTTCAATTTGTACATGTACATGTGTTTCTACTTCCATCTCATAACTTGTAAAGAGGTCATAAAACCCTACTTCCATCTCATAACTTCTCAACCCTAGTTATAGCATGCAATTTGCAGTTCACGAAACCCTAGTTGGTTTTCAATTTGTACATGTACATGTGCTTCTAGTTCCATCTCATAACTTCTCAAGAGGTCATAAAACCCTACTTACATCTCATAACTTCACAACCCTAGTTATAGCATGCAATTTGTAGTTCATGAAACCCTATTTGGTTTTTAATTTGTACATGTAGATGTGTTTCTACTTCCATATCATAACTTGTAAAGAGGTCATAAAACCCTACTTCCATCTCATGATTTCTCAACCCTAGTGATAGCATGCAATTTGTACTTCATGAAGCCCTAGTTGGTTTTCAATTTTTATATGTACATATGCTTCTACTTCCATCTCATAACTTGTAAAGATGTTATAAAACCCTACTTCCATCTCATAACTTTTAAAGAGGCCATGTGTTTCTACTTAAATGATACTAACAAATCTAATTTGATCTTCAAACATCATAACATCATACCATATTAACATCATACCATACCATACCATAAAATCATGAAATCATACCATATTGACATCATAAGAAGTGATCATGTACACCAATTTAGACTACCCTAGAACCTTAGCCTACTATCTTTACCTCAAACTACAAATTTTGAGTTTAAATCATTTATTTAGTGTTGCTTTTTAAAGAAATCTGAATTTTGTTAAAATGCTTATTGCTTATTATGAAGGTGCATTGATTGGACATAAAGGGTAAATCATAATTCCATCAAACATCATACATTGGTGTTGAAAATTGCTACAAAACACATACAACTTTGAATGCTATATTGATGATTTCAATTGACAATGGGATTAAATTGTTCACATAAGTATATTAATTTTTTCCTATTCATTTTGTTTCATGTATGTGCATAGCATAGGTAAATGGTCATGAAACCCTAGTTCCATATCATAACTTATCAACCCTAGTTATAGCATGGAATTTGTAGTTCATGAAACCCTAGTTGGTTTTCAATTTGTACATGTACATGTGTTTCTACTTCCATCTCGTAATTTGTAATTCATGAAACACTAGTTGGTTTTCAGAAAACCAATCTAATGATATAAACCTAAAGAGGTCATAAGCACCTTACTTGGTTTTGCTTGTTATTCATGTACATGTGTATCTACTTCTAAGTCATGCATGCATATGAAATTCCACTTGTGATCCATGTTCAGACCTATTCATTTTATTTCATGTATGTGCATAGTCTAGGTATATGGACTTTTGGTTTCTACTTAAATGGTACTAACCAATCTAATTTTATCTTCCAACATAAGGAGGTCATAAAACCCTAGATTGTAGTTCCATGTCTTAATTTGTGAACTCTAGTTTTATTATGCGGGTTGTTGTATTATAATTTAGTACAAGAATAATATAGCCTATGAACCTTACCAACAAAGGCATGGTCAAGGTTTTTGTAGATTTGACCTGCCAATGCTAGAGTTGCATTGAAGGAAATTGAGAAAAACCCTAGTTTACAAAACCAAAGAATAATGAAATCATTGGGACTTGAAAACATGAGGGAGAGGGCCACCAAGAGATAATCACATGCTAGGATACCAAAGGAGTTAACGAATGTTCGATTCGACCTTTGGTTTTCGAGTCATGTCTATTTGAAAGTCGCATGAAAATGTCATTCAGGGGGCACTTGGTGACTTTCGATCTAGGAGAAAAAAAATAAATGGAGCAGCAAAATTGCATGTCGTTGGCTCCTACAAGTCTATATGGGCAAGGCCGATATGGGAACTGAATCAGGAATGTAGAGGGTTTTCATTCATTGAACCACCAATGCTAGAGTTGCAATGAATGAAATTGATAAAATCCCTAGTTTAGGAAATCAATGCACAATGAAGTCACTGGGCCTTGCAAACATGAGGGAGAGTGCCACCTAGAGGTACTTGCATGCTAGGAGACCAACGCAGTCAACGGTTCTTCAATTCGACCTCTTGTTTCTGATTTATGTTGAGTTAAAAGTCACATGGAAATGTCATTCAGGGACACTTGGTGACTTTTGGTTCAGGAGTGAAAAAACAAATGAAGTAGCAAAATTGCACGACGTTGGGTTCTGCAAGTCTATATGGGCAAGGTTGATATGGGAACCCTACCAACATACAAATGGTCGAGGATTTTGCAAAGTTGACCCACTAATCAAATATTTTCAAGAGTTAACCAAACAATGTAATAAAATGTACATTAATATAAAAAAACATTAAAAAAAGTAAATTTCAACAACTCAAGAGCATGTTATTTTCCTATTTATATTTGTTGGTAGCTAAAGACACTGGGTTGTTCTGGGCGCCTAGAATGTGCCATAGATTGTGTTTGTATCCTAGGCACATGAAAGGCTAAACATTATTACTCTCATAAGAAAATAAACAGAAGTCAATGAAAATGTGTAAACATGATTTATAGATAACTCACCTAAGGTTGTATGATCCTATTTATAGTGTCCAGTATCCTATGAATAATATTATGTCTGTGAATAGTATTCGTCAATCATAGGTTTATTACATTGGGAAAAAACTAAGGGTAAATAATTGAAATTATGCTTCAGTGTGAACTTTAAAGGTTAAATAACACACCTAACAATCTATCCACTCTTGACAATCTAGTAACACCTAACAATCTAGCCACTCTTGACAATCTAGTAACACCTAACAATGCACTCAGTCGAGTAGGCCTTCAAGATCATCTCTGCTTCCGATGGTGTCCATCAATCTTTCATGCTCTATATGAGATATCAAATATCGTACATGTGACCTATTTTTGTTTGAAAGTGTGCACAACTTGATGTTATACCAACTACTAGGTTGGTGAAGTGGTATACAATAGCTCCTAGTCTATAATCCTAATATACATACTAACCCTTTCCTTTTCTGTTGTACTGCTAGTGTCAAGTACTCCCCTTTTGTAACCATCAAGATAGTTTGGAATTCAATATTTTCATCATCTGTAATAGGTGCAAGAATAGTATGTTTCCCCTTTAAGAAACGTGCCAACCAATAGTCAGAACCCCATTCATTATTTTTTGGAGAAACCATTGCATATATCTGACCTGTGAAAGGAAATATGGTGAGTTAACAATACATAAATTAAATTTCTAATTTAGTTACTACTAATTTAATTTTTTGTGCCTTCTTCTATGAGATTCTATATGTGATGAAAGTCTGTAGAAATGTGTGTATGGTCATCTTCCAAAAGTTCTATTTCATTAACCCCCTTGAAATCAGTTCCAAGTGTCACTCGATCCCATGTATCAACTGTATCTGTATACTCACAATCATACCATTCATCGATTCTACAAGAACAGCAAAAGAAATCCTTCATTCTTATCCAAATTTGTAGAGCCAAGTTGTCTGATCTTATAATTGAATAAAACTGCCAAGTTTCGTGTGTTCGCTGCTGATGTGTTTGGGATTGGTCCACATTTGTCACCTCCCAGAATATTCTCTGCACTAGTTGTTTCCTTGTTGCTTGTTCTCCCATGATAGATGCACACCATTTCACTATAGATGCAGCGTCTCAAAGGTGAGCACATGTATACTTCATCTCTTCCCTTCGAAGGGCATTTTTTATGCATGCTCCAACACCATCATTCTCTCCTTTTCCATGATCAGTTTCAAAGTAGTTTCATATATGTGGCACCTTGTATTTTATGTGAAACAAACACAGCCATTGACATAAATGCGAATTCTTGAACCGTCCAACACAACCATCTTACCAAATTAAATCGCAATAAAATGGTATATCCATAGCTATCACAACATCATAGAATAATTTAAAACATTATTGCACGTAATGGATGTCATTGGTCTAGTCATCACTTATATAGAAGTTACTTTCTTTTAGTATCACACATTTCAATTCATTTCTATCTGGCCCATGTCGATACATGATACAGACCATTATGCTCACCTTCTCTAAGTGATAGTATTGACTTTGTATTTAATTTTATGGTTTCATGGTGTAATTTTCCGCAAAGTAAACCACTAATAGTATTGTTCTGAAATGGGAGGTGTCCCGATGTATTATGAATTGTTCATCTTCCCACCGTGTTATATCGACATGTTGAATATACTATTGGATCTTTCCACGAAACTCTGAAATAAAATCGTATACTTGTACCTGGCATAAAAAATAAAAAGTGTTATAAAAAAACATAAAAATATGTAGATGTATTCACCAACTTAATGTACATCAATCCATCTGTGAAGTCACCAATTTAATATTCCTTATTTCTTTCCCATCATGTACTTGATATGTCTCATATTGATAGTTCTTCTTCTTAACAATTACATTCCCAAATGGTTGATCTTCACTCTCATGGATGCAATCAGACCATAACGATAGCACTTGACAATTGTTGCAAGAACCCTCTACACATTTGTTTAAGTAGTGTTTCTTCCCAAATTTCCTTAGACACATCATGCTATGGATAAAATCTGTGGATGACATTGGCGGTATTTTACTTGATCATTTCTGCACATGGTTAGGATAAAAAAAAATGACGTATATGTTCAAATGTATGATAATATAGATCAAAATCTATGTGGTATATACAACAAAAAGTGTTTCATATGTTATTGATTCTAACATACCAAGGCTTTCATTTTTCAAAAGATATTTTCCCAAGCCTTCTCTCTACATGGGTAACTTTAAACATCTCGAACAATTGAGTTTTTGTCATGTGAAGACAATCTTTAACACGAGCTTCATTTTTCATGGAACCCCTATAGTGTTTTAACACATAATTTTTGTTAGAATAAGGCCTTGTGTTATCGTTCCAAAACTTGTACACTAGTCCCTTCACTGCTTTGACTAACTTCATGTCTTTGCGGGGAAACCAACCACTAAATGCCCATAATCTTTCCATTTGTCTGTCTACATTAAGATTGTCTCTTCTTATTGAATATTTTTTAAGTGTATTTGGATGTAAAGGAACAATTTGTGATGTGCATTTAAGTAAACGACATTGTCTTGTGGATCTACATACAATTGATTCAGCGAATACACGACGAGTCACATTACAATCCCGTGAACAATTTTTTTTACCAATCAATGTGAATGCAGTAGCAAGAGATTTAACAATGTGATTACTTGATTCGATATTATTCAATGTTCTTATGCCTAACTTTCTTCTAACAGTTTCCATATTTATAGATTTAAGAAAAGCTAAAAGCAATTGCCATTTACTGGCTTCGGATTTGTTATTAAAATATTGTTTCATTATTTGAGAACAATGACGAAGGATAGTGCATTTAGATACCTTACCTTCCATGTAATTCAATTCTCTCTCGTCCACTTGTATGTGTTTATGAGTTCTCTTTCATTTTGATGCAATATGTCTTGCCTTTTGAAATGTTGGAGTGACGTTTACATCTACTAGAGCCCGACAACTTCGATTAGGAGATTGAACCACTTGGCATGGTTGTTGTGGAGTCACACTTGCATCGGGAGTAACATAATTATTGAACTCTTCACAATATTTTCTATTTAATATTGGACCAATAATATCATATCCCCTATAAACAACTTCCTTTAATGTTACATTATCTTCCTCAGCCTCTACATCAAGTATTTGTTGAGAGGGAATGGGAACTATTTTCTCATCCAATGAATGTCGAGGATTTCTTGAATCTTCCCTCTTCTTTTCTTTTTTATTTTCATCTTCTTCTGGTGTAAGCACCTTGCTTACTGACTTTCAAACTCTATTATGTACATTTCCCATTGAAATCCACTCAAACTTGTACAAAACCTATGGATTTGTGTAAGAAATGATTAAATTGCAGGTCGAACAGTTCTCTATGGGTGGGTTTAGAAGAATTATGTATTTTTCTACAGTAAAACTGGCCCACAGAATGCAACCCAACATTTTTTATATAACACATATCGCATATGTGATGTCGCATATGCAATATGGATACACTAATTTTTACTTAACGGGAAGTTTCTATTACGTGATCGCTATATCACATATGCAATATATCGCATATGTGATTTAGTGGATATTAAATATTTAAGCTTGATAAACTTATAATGGAACCCATACTAATGGTTAATACCTCCACACCTTTCCTTGGACCATGGTAGTGTCTTCAAAACTATCTCTTGTCTATAAATAATCATAATGGTTCCTATATGACCATGGTCAATGCCTCCTGAACAATCTTCAATGCATAAAATAGTCTAATAGCACATATATCCCATATTAAGGCTAAATATCCCCTTTCAAGGGCATGTGTAGTGGTTTAATACTTGTTTATGTTACACTATTGTCCCATTACCATTGTTAATAGCCTGAGACCCATCCTTAGTGCATAAAAGCTCATAATGACACCCATATCCCACGAAAGGCCAAATATTCCATCTCTAAGGCATCTGTGTTGATTTAGGGACTTATTGTATTTTCTTCCATGACTATATTCCATGTCCAAAGACCTATCCCTCCCATCCAAAAACCTATAATGGAACCCTTATCCCATTACAATACCATTTAAAATACCAATATTCAATCCAGATGGTCTATGGGGTGGCTCATGGCCCAACATTACATTGGTTAAAAGGGGGGGGCATTCAAAGGAGGGAGAGGAATGTGTAGAGGGAATCATGGGAGGGAATTATGGGTAGGAGACATATATGAGGGGGGATGAAGGGAGGATAGATATAAGGAGAAGGGAGAGATGGGTGTGGGAGAGATATGAGGGGGGAATGGAGGGAGGACAAATATGAAGGGAAGGGATTGGTGGGAGGGAAATAAATATAAGTGGGAGGGTGGGCCTTGGGGTTTTAGACATTGGCAAGGGATTAAACCTCTACTTTAGGCCCTAAATGAATCTTATAGGAATATAGGACAACCGATAACACCTTAAACCACCATATATTACCTCTTGAGGCCATTCTTATCTTTTTATGTGGGAATTGACAGGATTAGGTTGTTTTAATCACTAATTATGAGTTTAGAGACCTTTGAGATGGTTGAGTGATCATAAAACTTAGCTCATCGACACTAAAGGAAACTTCTAGGGATCCAAAGGAAATAATAATTCATCAAGCCACCACACATGACATCTCTAGGGGGTATTTCACATTAGATTAAGGATATGCGATTGATTGGTGATTTGTTTTATAATAGTTATGGGTCTCAGGGAGATATGCATGGTAATGGGAGGAAACCAAATCCTTGGGCACTAAATGTATCCCTTAGTCATTGAAGTCCAATAAGGACACTTCAAACTACCATGGAGGACCTATTTATAGTATCCCTACCCAAAAAATGGGGACAATGATTCCATAGAGAGGTTTTAAATAGTAGACATGATTCTCAAGGCCTTACACATGGTTGACAAAGTAAACCCAAGCCTTAGTCCATAAAGAAATATTATATCCAACCAAGGCCTAAAATGATACCTCCAATCACCTCACATGACTTACAAGCACTAGGTAGGGGTCATGTGGCCTTCAACATTGTTGGGGGAGTAAACATTGGGATTGTAATCTAAAAAAACTTCTAGGAATCCATGACCATTAAAAACACCTAAAATGACCAGCCATGACCTCTTCAAGTTACCCTTTCCTTTGATTAGTGACATGGATGTCGTTAGAAGGTTTTGGATAGTAGATATGAGTCCATGGGTTTTGTACATTGCTAAGGTAGGAAACCTAGGACATCTACCATAAAGAAAACTTATTAGAATATACTTTTAAGAATGAAATTTGATCCACCATACATGACCTCATGAGCATATCCCAAACGTAGTTGTGGGATAAACCCTAATCTGTTCTCGAGCACAATGTATACATCGTGGAGCCTCAACATAGACGAGAGATGACACCTTGGCCTTAGGTCCTAAAATATTCTTTTGTGTGTCCAAAAACAAAAATAATTCTTCAAAACAACATAAATGATCTCATAATCCTTATCCTCGTAGTGTATGTGTTGGTACCATTAGGAATAATTTAGAATTAGATATGAGTTTCGAGCCTTAGAGAAAGGTTAGGAAATAAAACTTAATCATTAAGTCTAAAAAGAATCTTCTATGTCTTAAGAACCATGAACAAGCACCATGGACAAGCACCTTGAACCTCTAATAATCTAACCTCATTATCCACAACCATTCACAAATTTTAGGCTAAGCGTCGTCCTTTTGCCACACTAAACCACTTTGGAGGGGACAATAATTACCATTATCTTTTATTTTCAGATGGGTTTTCTCCCAAAGACTATCCACTAGCTTGGTATACTCTTGTTTACTCTCGTACCATTCTAGTTACGAAAAAATGCATATGCGATATGAATAACGCTAAAACGCATATGCGTTATAATGCATATGCACATTTATAAAATTTAAAAACTCGACAGGAATAAAGTTTGGCATTATGTTCGGAAATAGATTCACACTACCAAACCTATTGGCTAGGAAAAATAAACAAGGGCTATTGTCTGTGTTTCAGAACTCTATCAATATGCTCAGTTTCGATGGCATGTTTGGCTTTAACAAACACAATACTTTTTCATGAAAATTTAGAACATTGTAGAGTACGATCTTACGATTCTGAATATGCAAGTTTTTCCTTCAAATGTATCTTTTAATTATTTATTATTATTTCTTTAATTTACATATGTTAGTTCTTGAAAATAGATACATCGATTGTTTTTTATATAACATTTGATTTCCTTCACCATTTCACAAGAAAACTATATGATGCACTAGAAGAGAGAAATATCTACAATCTAATATATAGAAATCAAGGATTTCATTAATTTTTGCCTCTAAAGTGTTGCACCTGCACAGAACATTTTCATTTCAAGTTGTAGAATAATTAATAATAAAAAAATAATAATTCATTAAAAATTATGAATAAATAGTGTTGCACTAGGCCCATATGTCCTTTATATGTCTGAAAGATTTTATCCAAAATTGGCATCATTTACCTCATAGATTGTTGCACCCACACAAACATATATGTTATGATGTGCTGAAAATTTGAAAGCTAAATTTCATAGAAACTAATTTTATAAGCATTTACACACATTTTTTTGCATAAATGTTATATATTATAAATGCTGATTCAATTACTTATCTTTTGTATTTTTACTTCATCTTCAAATAAGTTAGGTAAGTACCACTAATTCTCACCTAAATTCAAAGGTTCCAGGTTTTTCCAATATTATGTCGCACCTAAAGTATCTTTAAAGGAGTCCATGATTGTGCATCATCCCTTAGCTTCTGAATAACTAAGGTATACCTTTTCGTACTTAGTCAATGACTTGTACTGAGGTTTAACGAGCATGAAAATGGCATAAAAATACTCAGGATCTTTTTCATGTTTCGGTCCAAAGAACAAAAAAGAGAAAAAATCTCAAATATGTTCCTTTTCCGTAATTTTAGTCCTCGAGGCTAGGAAAAGAGATAAATATATACCTAAATATACTATTCTAAATTCCTAAGAAAATAGAGTATTATTTTTGCGTAAATAATCCATAGGGTTAGGAAAAGGGTTAAACTTATACCACTATGAATGATCCTTTCATTCCTTTAACAAGTTTGAAAGAAAAATCAACTTTTTTATCTAGTCATTTCTAAGGAGTCAGACCAGTGCTTGAGTATAACTCCATTAGGTGGGAGCCTTATAACCTAAGGTAGTTAAGTAAATGATACAAAATGAGGCTCATTTTTTTGTGAAAAGCAACTACAAAGGCTCCCTTAACATAGAAAAAAAGCACCATGGTTACCAGAATTGACAAGGAGTGTTCTAACTAGGGTAACCCATGTGAGGCAGGTTCTAACCATGGAAGAACAACGATGTTTGAAAGGTAAGAAGTGATTCCACATCAAAGTCCATCGATAAAAAGGAGATCCTAAAGTTCATTAGGGGATAAGGTATAAGTGAAAATATGAAAAAGGAGAAAAAATCCTATCCTAAATGTCAAGGAAATATACTCTAATTTCATCAATGACTTGTAATACATAGGTAAAAACAATTAGCATTAGTTCAAATGACAAAAAATGATCAAAAGAGGGAAACTTTTTTGAAATTTTTACTATAAATAATAGAAATTGGTTCAAAAGCATTACATTTGATTTTTACCAAATTAGTGCATGTTTTACCTATCAACATCAAACGATTCGGTTGATCAATCCAATGGGTGAAACTTCAATCTACAAGTTGCAGGTGCTTCCTATCTCCCTCAAATTTGTTTTTATGATTTTATTTTCTAAATTCCATGCTTTATTTGTTGTTTTTGGCATACCTTAATGACCTCATGCAGAACTCGCATGTGGTTGACTGCAAACTCACCAATTCATAAAGTAATTGTGGGTTTGCAGTGAAGAACCCGTAAGTGGCTTGCATTGTCCTCACTAGACATTCAGAATTTTTGCGAAATAGATGTTTTTAACAAATATAATGGTAAAAATGTTGAATTGGTGGGCCAAAATGGTGTTGGAGTAGAGGGAAAGAGAGTAAGAGTATATCTATAGGCTATCCATGGGGGATGTGATGACATTTAATGCCTTCTGGAGGTGCGTATGGTTGAAATTATACCCTACTTCGAACATTAGATCCCAAGTTCGGCTACTAGAGACATTGGTATGCTTATGGGTTGATGAACTTGGCATGTTTGACCTCCAGGGAGAGACCTTAGATCTCACTGCATAAGAAATCTATTTTTTTACCATATTATCTCATCGAGGGGCGCCTATGAACTCGAGTGGCACTTACCATTGGGGTTATCCCCTTAGTGTACAACACTACGTCAACACATACTGTTTACCTGGAACAAAAAAATAGGGGACACAAATCTTGATTGCATAGATCACCATATTCCTGTTAAAAGTGCTTATGAATATTGTTGTTAGAGTGGAAGGATCATCCTCATTGCATTTAGCTACACATTCTCACATGCATATAGCTGTGGACTGTCTTTGTTATAGCGGATTTCACCACACTAGGTGAATCACACATTGTATGGCCTTCCCTTGTTCCGCTGCAGACTCATTAGCCCCTTTGGACCACTTTATATCTTTTGATGTTACCTTGATCATCCCCAAAAAATAATATAATATTGATATACGCGGATTTTTCCCCGATAACCGTGTACATACGCGGATATTCCCTCGATAGTCGCGTACATCGGGATGTGTGCATAAATCCAAATCCTTTTGGACTCTTCCTTGACTTGGATCCGACTCATATGACTCCTGGCCTTCCATATGCCTTGAGATCGCACGGATTCGACCCTTCAGTATCCCTTTGGAGAGCTATATAAGGAACCCCTTGGTACATTGAAAGCATAAGAGAAAGTTGAGAGCATCGAAACTATAGTCCATTGTTGCCAGAACTTTATGCTTGAGTCTGCATCCCTTTGTCCCTTGGAGCATTGTTGTGTTCTTCCCAAGCTTTCCCATTGTTAGTAAGCTTGCTATCGAAGTGATGGAGGATTGAGGTGGTGGAGGCCCAAGTGGGGAATTCAGTTTCTCCGGTTCGCAGACGTGCCGCCAGAGGTTCTCACTTGTAATCTCTGATTCTTATTAATAGAAATATCTTTTCCTGTCCAATAATGTGTATTTGAATGAATATTGTTTCCATTGGAATATGTCAAATGCT
>LPNX010026118.1:0-12640 GCA_001517045.1 Pseudotsuga menziesii | reverse complement strand
TCGCTAAAAGACATTAAATATATATATATATATATATATATATATATATATATATATAGCTAGCTTTGGGCTAAGGACATAAAGCCATATAGGCAGGCCTATATGGAATTGTTTTTTTTGTTCGTAAGTCGGTGAACTTAAATATTTTAATTATTTTCTCAATCATTTCTTCACTATGTTTAAACATAATATGATGATGGACTAAATCCTACATATTAGGATGGGACTAAATCTCACACAAAACAATTGATTTACATTTCATGGGTAAGTTAGCTTATTTGGACTTCAAGCAATCATTGAACTATTTATGAAATTTGACTATATTAATGTGGGGTAATATTATTTGAAAAAATGTTTGTGATTATTAAATTATTTATTTAATTTTATTATGTCAATTATTTTTTAAATGAGTAAAAGAATTATATTATTTTAATTTAAAAGTTATAAAATATTATTTTTAGTATTTATATATTAAACTTTTAATATTTATTTAAAAAACAATAAATAAAGTTCCTTGGGCATAGTAGTGGTAAAGTTGAAATATTGTAAGTTGTTGTAAATGTTCATATCCCTTTATTGTAAGTTGTTGTAGGTTTGGGCCTTGTGGATGCACCTAGGGGTATAGTGGTAGCCCGATTGGATTCTTGGACTCCATGTCACCGGAGTATCAACCTCGAGCCTAGTTGTTGATTGCTCTTGTAAAAAAAACAATAAATCAATATTTATTTACTTTTTCCCCATAAGACAACTATACTTGTTATTTCATTAGCACTAGTGTATATAATTAGAGTTGTTATTTTATTAGCAGTAGTGTATATAATTAGAGTTGTTATTTCATTAGAAGTAGTGTATATAATTAGAGTTTACATATCCTCATCTCTGTTTTTTAAGAAAACATATATTTGTAGGATTTTTGCATAAAATTTGGACACAAACCTAGAAAAATAAAAAGAAACATGAGAGAAAAAAGAAGTGTCCACCTAGGGCAGCCACCCTAGTATTCATGATTAAAAAATATCTAAAGAGACCCGAACAACCTAGATTCGATCTCTCCATTCCTCATAAAACATGAGACCCTCCATTGAGTCCAGTAAACATGGCAGAATCCCAATATTTGGAAAGATTGTTTGAAGACATTGGATTCTAGTCTACCACCATTCCAATTGCACAACCTAAAGATTAACTTTAAGTTGACCCTAGTAAAAAATTACTTTGGATACCCCCATGATGATTAAGCTTTGAATGTTTTTGTGTCAAGAGAAATGAAGGAGACCATAAAAATCCAATAATTCGCTCCTCGTTTTAGTACCCCTACAACATCCTATCCACTAGCTAAAATGATGAAACAATAACATTTTAAATACAATTCCTACCTTGATATCATTCCACCATTATAAGAGATCCCATAAAAAATGTTGGTAGGCATCAATACATCGAATATGAGAGGGTTGACATTACTTCTCTTCGGAGTTACTGTCATCTTCTTAACTTCTTTATAAGTGATGAGTTCTACTAAACTTACCTTCATATGATTTTTTGGCATGTCTTTGAATGAAACATCATTCGTGTGCTTCCAAGTCCCCTAGCTAGTAAAAGCATGGAGTTGTGTGCATTGATTGTCCTGAGATATCTATGAGAGGAAACAATTCTCAAAATGGTCTACAAACCATCTTTTGGTTGAATTGGTAATAGTAAGCACTTCCCTCCAAACACGCTGTGTAAATTCATGGGACACAAAAAATGTTCAATGCTTTCAGAGTCCTTTGTGCATAATACACAAAAACCAGGACCCATAAATCCTCGTTTAACCAAATTTTAACAAGTTGCGATCTTTTTATCCATGAGAAACCAACTTAAACGTTTTATTCTCAAGGGGAAATTCCACTTCCACAACCATGTGTGCCACCACTTCACCCCGTCATCCTACTTGGAAACATCTATTACATCGTAGGTCACCTTTGTTGTAACCTAACCATTGTCAACATTCGACGACCAAAGAAGGGCTTCTTTCGCATTATTCATTTAGCATCCTCTATGTTGAAGTCCATGTATGAAATGATTCCATTCAATTCCCATATTTTCATTAAGGTTCAAATTGGTCGTTGATTTCCATTGTTGGTCCCTTTGCAAATCCACGCCTCTGTAAAAAACCATAGCAAGTACAAATATTCCTTTCAAATGAAATTTAGGTATTGAATTCTTAAATAATAAGGAATAGCTTGCACCACCAATAACAAGATCTTTCACCACCTTTTTCTACAACCCATTCCCTAGCTTTTAGGGTAACTAACACACCACTACCTCAACTGATTTTTCAAGCATGTTCTAGATGTTTGATCCTGAAACTTTAGAATATAGGCCATGGTGTAACCAATCCATCACAATGGAATATTTAATATAGGCTTCCTTCATAATTTCACTCGAGAGACCACCCAAGAATATGCATCTCCATAAACTATTCCTGCCCATATCTTTCCCAAAATAAAAAATATTATTTAAACCCCCAATCAAAATAGGGGCAGCGTGGGTTGAATACATAATGAGGTATATTTGTAATTGTTATAAAAATGCATCTTTGTAATTTCACATCATGGAGAGGATGCAACCAACACACTTCTGCTATCATTCCGACAATCTAGCCCATGAACATACAACATAAAAATGCATTGAATTGAAAATGTACACAGATGTATAATGCAATATACAAAGGAATCAAAATCGTTTATGCAAGCATTCAACATGTTCATAATAAAAAATTTATAAAAAAAATAGAGTTGCAGAAATAAAATACAAAAGAATACTTATCTTGAAAAGAAGTTGGCCACTAACTAGCTACGTCGCTACAACGTTCCACCCAACCATAGGAGAGTGTGCTCATCAATCTCTCATCATCACTCCCACCCCTGAGTTGGGAATGATTCCACGAGGCACTAGGGAAAAACAGGCTCACGCATAGCCAAAACCATACACCCACAGCCAAACCAACACCCCGTTGGGTTTCAGATACTGTCTAGCCAAGCCAATAAGAAATTCAATTTCACAGGTTGCTAACGAAACAAGCCAATTAAATAGGGGTTCATTAGAATTGATAAACCAAGCCTAAATCTACATCAAACACACAGTCAACCACTTAACAGGTGGGTTCTTTGGACTTACCCAGCCAAGGAAAGACTATCATGTGCTTTATAGCAAAATACAATTGTTGGGTCGTGGAGAAATGTTTGACAACCACATACATAAATTGAAGATGGGTAAAAACAACCCAAGTGACCGAATCGTCTCAAAAAATGTTTGAGGGCCTTCCTAAGGAAAAAACAACCTATATTCACCCCCAAATCGTGGGTCTACCCTCCCAGCAAAAGAACATGACCAAAAAGGGTGGGTTTTCCACCCAAACCGACTCGTGAGAAGGGAAAAAATGACTAAAGATGAGCAATTCAATTTTCAGAAACTTCTATGGGCTTTACGTGGGCATCATTCTCCTCCTCATCATCATCATCATTATCACCATCATCATCATCGTCGTCGTTGAATTCACCATCATCATCATCATCATCATCATTATCATTGTATTCATCATCATGATCATGATCATCTTCATCATCATCATCATGTTGATCATCATCATATTCAACATCTAGACAATCATGATCATCATCATCATCATCATCATCATCATCATCATAATCTAGACAATGCCTAAGCTCCAAGCACCTCGCCACACAGGAATCCAATAAAGTTGAGCCCATGACCTTACCTATATTAGGGGAGAGATATCACATTTATATCATGAACACTTGAGTTAAGCCTCAAGATTACACATACACACATACACACATACACATAACAACATATAGCATTTTTTTTCTTCTTCTAGGAAATATATCCTATGGGAAACCTATCAATAATTTCTCCTCATTTCAAGGATGGTACCAAGGAAAACCTTTGATTCTATATATGATAAAAAATGAAATTACATTCTTTAAATTCATATTACACCTTCATTTAGATAATCTTATACTTCCCACCTAAAAAAAATGACCCATAACCTAAACGTCAAAAGAAAGTACCACATTTTCACATATAAAATAAGAAAAGTCTATATGCCCTTACATCATATGTTTTAAAAAATATTACAAATAATGTCTTGTCAATATAAATACAATATTAAAATTAGTCCTCCAATAAGGAAAGATAAAAAACCAAAGGAACAAAAAAAAGACCATGAGAAGGAATATATCTAGATATTCATTACAATGGATACATTTAAAACATAGAAAAACCATCTCTGACCTCCTTCAATTCCAATTCCATTGAAACCTACACCAACCTTTGGCATTCCTTGGATAAACAATTTTTATTTGTATATTATTATCTAAAAACATGAGATTATTAAAGGTGATTAAAGTGGGAACTAATCACCAAACAACTAAGCATGACGTTATGGTATCGTGAAAAGACGTTATGGTATTGTGAAAGCGCTCAACAACTTCTTATGGAATAAATACCTAAACAGGGAATACTGCCAACACCATATGACCCTCTCCTTGATCCAACAAGGAATATTTTTTTGACCTTGAAGGTAATAATTTTTGAAATTATTTTATATAGACAATTACATAAAGAAATATCTTAGAATATATCAAAGGAATAATATGTGTACTTTTAGTAACTAAAATGAAAAAGTATTTAAATAACTTGAAACTTTGCATGAGTTCTTTATTTTCATAATAACCCTAATAAAATCCTCCTCCATGAGATGATAAAAACATAAATACAATTACATAATCTACATATGTAGTCTTAGACTAATATTTTTTAAAGCATACAAGAACAATCTATAGTTCATCTCCAGACTTAATCCATCAGGATATGGTTATCCTCTTCTAAAACAAAACTAATTTGCTATAACTATTACCTCTATTATTTTTCTTATACCTCTATTATTTTTCCTTTTTATCAAGATATGAATAGGAGTATGATTCAAACCACCTCTAGATTCAATCAAAGATATATTTTGCTATAATTATACCATAATAACCTCATTGAAAAATATATCCTACATTTAAAGTAAGTGGTTGATTTGTCCAATCTACCATTTGAACCCCAACAATTTTCTATACAAAGTGAAATTTAAATCACCTATAATAAGAACCCTTCCTTCCTTTACACATGGCATATAGAAACACGAATTCCAATCAACATGGATTTCCTCATGAGACCCATAACAAATGACACATGATAGGTATGGGTCAAGTATTTGAGATGGAGCTTGGTCCATGTACCTAATTCAATAATAGAAAATGATAGAAAATAAAAAGAATTGGTAGAAATTGTCAATAGACCACTAACATTACCAATTCCATATAAATACCTATAATCCTAATATTTTAACAACCTTTCTAACTCCTAAACAACCTTGTTCCCCTCACCTATGGTTTCTTGCACTAAAATAAAATTAGGACCGTGAATATCCACCATTTGAGCAATGAAAATTATTTTTGAGGGACATATAAGACCTTCAATGTTTATATATAGAGAAATCATTTGGAATCCATGTGGGTATTTTGTCTTCGAGATTAGTGGAACAACCTTGTAAACAACCCTTTATAAGTGTGAAGCGATAAGGATAAACTATGGCATAGTTTAAGCGAAGTGTGAATTAGAGGAGAAGGAACTCTGAACAAGAGGATATCCCCACGCCATTCAAGACGACACGATAGAAGAGGAGGAGACCCACAAAGTACTGAAGGAGAGATCCCTTGTGCTTATTCTCCTAGAGGAGACCGAGTTCTGCACCAAGAGGAAATCAAGACCACATAAAAGGAGACTGAGATGCCTTAAGGAAGTTAAAACATCAACCAAAAAATTAATCTTTCAAAATTGATTCTCTGCAGAGCACATAAAAATGAAAAATTGCTTAACTTCATAGAAATGCGTTGCATAGATCACTAGGGCCATTTCACAAATGCATTGATTCCTTCACTGTATAGAGAATTTCACTTTTGTTATGTGTGATTGGGGGTTTGGAAATTCTTTGGGCTTACTAGGGTTTCGAATTTCAATGTTGTGCAGTAGAATGCACCTAACTTCTCTAACTAAAAAAATTTAGGGAAAACTTAGGATGGGACTAAGTTTCTTGCATTCCTAATAGTCCAAAGATTTCGAATGTGAGGGTATGTCTCCAAATTATATAATCAACACTAGCATATAGAGGACGGATGAGCATCCCCACTTCCATCTTCAACATTACCTAAATAAAAACATACCATTAGCAATATACTAGCACCAATTTAACCAAACCATCCCAATAATAAAGCTAAACCCTTAATCTAACTCAAGCCTCTAACCCAACCAATTATCAAGATCAAAACAAAATTCCTCACACATAAAAAAACAAAAAGAATAGAAACTTGAAAAAAAAATTCAACAAAAGAGTACAAAATTTGAGCAAGAGGAAAATGAGATCTATAAGGGATACTGCTTTGGCCTCTAAATCAATGCACGTCATCATGCAGAATAGGTGGAAGAGTTTTACCTAGATCCTAATATTGTAGAGTGGTTAAGAAAAAACACATTATAGGTATTAGAATGTGAATGTAATCATGTAGCCTTTCTATATTTTGTTGTGCTCAGTCAATCCAAGAAGCTATGTATCTATTGTATCTGCTATTTTGTTGTGCTTAGTCAATCATGTAGCCTTTCTATATATCATCGAAGCTCTATATCTGTTGCCTCTGCTATTTTTGTTTTAATATATATTGAAATGTATCTTAAGAAAATCCCTGAACTAGATACTTTCATATTATCAAGCCTCTTATCTTTTTAGGTTACAGTCATGATTGAATGGTGATAAATTCATACATACACATAGGTTATACATTAATGGGTGAATAATACTTGAAAAATGTGCTAGGTATGTCATACTTATTGTAATCTGATATAAATGTGTAGAACATTCTCGCTCACTCAAATGAACTTTATTCCAAGTGTAGCTTCTTCCATAAACAATAAGAAATATTCTGAAGGAGCAAAACAATAAGATAATATCCAAGATACAACTCTCAAGTCTAAACTCTTCTATATAAAATAGTACCTTAATTGGTAAACCCTAACATAAGATTGTTTATTAACAATCGTGGATGGAATTATTAATTCATACACCGATGTATTTATAGATAATAACTGATGTATGAATGTTGCTTACTTTTGCACTCACCAAAAATTTCACGTATTTGTGATAAAAAAACTTTTTGTTATCCTCATTCATATTTATCCTTGAGAATTTCCCATAAAAGTGGATAGTGGACACTAAGTCATATCTAGTGAGTACCCAATGCCTTTACGGAATCTATTTACCTATGAACTTTGTCCAAGGCCAATCTAAATGTAGAGAGGGAAAGAAGCTACCTTTTCTCCATCTCATTAGTAAGTGATTGTTGCATTTGCCTAATATAGAGGATGGTTTCCAGCTTGTTATTAGCAATCCAACTTTAACACGAGGATATGGATGTAGTTTGTCTCCTTGTTATTAGAAATCTCGACACATTCAAAATCAACCACTTAGGAAGGACTAAAACTCCACATGAGCTGCAAATTGGGAATGTTGTTGTTAGTTGGGGATTATAATGATTTTCATTAGTATTGTTCTGGCTATAGTGTACATGGATATTGGTTATTGTTAATTGTACAAGGGAACTGGTTGTGTGATGCATAATGTTCAGTTAGCATTGTGTATTGCATTTTTTTTATGTTACAATCAGATGTGAATTCCTATATAATGGACATGTATGTTTGCACAAGATTTGTAAAAGTTCAAATAAGTCATATTAAGTCTACAATGTCCTTAATTAGCTCTCCATCATTTCACAAATGTGTAGGAAGTGATTTGGGTAGGACCTTCCCCCCCTCCACGAGAATTGAAAACGTTAGTGCAATATACTACTATGGTAACATTTATTTGCCTCTGTGTGAGAACCTTAGTATTAATGTTTTCACCAATGAACAATGATATTTTCAAAATCGATTATTAAACATGGATGTCCTAATTGAATGTAAACCTTGGTCGCAAAGATTCAAATTTAGTATTAGTGGGAAAAGAGATTTCAATATTTCATCATACAAGAAGCTAGTTGTAGGGTTGGAATAACATAAAGCTTAAGGAGTATGTCTTGTTTAGAGAACATGTATTAGGACAATAAAAAATTTGTTTGGTGTAAGTTTTCAATAAGCCTATATATGTTTCTTAAGGGGATTGCAAAAACCCCATAATATCAGTATTGGAGGAAGAAACCTATTTCCCACATTGTTGTGGACCTAGTTACTTTGAACCATTTGGATCATTGACTGAATCAAGCTGTTGAATTATTGGTTTAAAAAGTATATTAATGTGTACATTGTATAATTTGTAGTAGAGAATAACCAATCATTTTCAAAGGAAGAATAAAACATCAAGAAATGGCTGCAAAGGAGGATTATTAGGGAGATCCCAATTTGGGTTAAGGTTTTTGGCATTCTCCATCTCACCACCACATCCTTTGGAGACTTGTATTTTTCATGCAGAGGTGTCACAAATTATAAAGATTCAAGGGATATGAAACAAAATTCCAAATAGCTCAAAACCAATCAAAAGTAAGAAAAGAAACTCAATATATAACAATGATGATAGATGAATGACTTATTTTGCATAAACAATGTAACACTAAAAATACGTAACAACTTGCACATTTATAGCTTTAACATTATAAGGGAAATTACATTTTTCACCATTTTCATGAATTGACTGAAATGAAATTTGTGGACACATCCATACCATCTAAATTGGAAATGGGAGAGATTGTGTCTATAGATGGCTAGGTGTATTCTCTCCATGTTGGTTTCGACTTTGGTTGAATTTTATACATCCAATTTAGATACACAATTGAATTTTGTCTTCCATGCAATTGTGCACTACCATTGATTCCTAATCAATTTGAGTTGTATTTCCTAGTTGTTTTGGTTATGGTCAAACTCTCATAAATTCTATGGAGAATAAGGGATTTATCAAATCAGAAAAAAATTTAAAAAAACAATTTTACATGAAATAAGAAAATCAAAATTAATTTCAACATAGAAAACTCACAAGTTTAGTTAAATAATATTAAAAAATTTGTTGGAATATGTAACTCATACTTGTATGATAAATCCCATGACCTGTTGAGTAGGTGAAAATACATGTGACCTAAGAGATCAAATAGTATATAGAAAGGTTGAGTTAGTTGATAGAGATAAGGCTATGATAAATAATATGTTGACTATAGCAAAGAGGATTTTCAAGAAGAAACGATTACAAACCTTCATCTCTGATCTATATCAATGGTTGATATTTGTTCATCATTGTATATTTATATGTGTATGTTGTTAGCAATGAATCAATCAAGAAAGATTCTCAGTCTCTCTCATTGCGTCATGATGTTTTCTAATTTGGTATAAGAGCGAACCTGTCCATAAATTCTCATGGGAGGCCCAAGATAATGAAGGTGTTAGAATAATCAATCCATAGTTTACCCACTTACACATTAATTTAATTATTTTTGTCTTATTATCCTAGTTCATGTGTCCCACCTTGTGCAAGTTGTCTTTTGCCTATCCATAATGGTCAAACTTGCCTTATTTGACTCATGTAGCGCATGGGAAATCCCAAGGAATCAAATCTAATTTATTCCTGCCATCCTAGGCGCCCTTCTCCTTTTTCTACTTTATTCCCTGCTTTTTCAGTGTTTTCAGGCAAATGGAAAAGCTAGACTAGGTGAGGTGAACTAGTTTTTTGTCCTCTTGATCCTCCACTCTATTCTCCTTGAAAAAGCATGTATGAACTTCCATTCCACCACTCTTTATCTTTCCTAATCCTTTTTGCTAATTCGTGAGCTCCATGATTGATTTGGACCCAAGTTTTTACACCTATGGGGGATTTGCTTATTTTTAGTAAGCCTGCTTTATGCTAGATTCGAATTGCTCTGCATGCATTCAAATCCCTGATGCATTTTATTTATTTAGAAACCTATTACGTTACAGGGTTGGATATTGTACACTGATTTAATACAGTTTAGTGTTCAGCTCCATTTTTCAGTCTCTTTGTGAGTAATTTTGCATGATCAATTGTTAATTGTTGTGAGTAAAATTAATCTATCACTGGGTTCAATTTCCACATGGTGTCAAATCCATTGTATATTGTTTTCTCTCATCCAAAATTGTTTTGCAGGTTCGACATCAGTGACTGGGAGCCTTCTACTGACAGTCGGGACAAGATTTCTAGCTATGGATCAATCACAGAAAACTATCTTGACTCCCTTCAATTTCTTTGAATGGAAAGCAGAGATGGAGATATTGTTGAGATAAAAGGCCTATATAGGGTGACTATGGCAACAGAAGCAGAGCCCAATGTAGCTGCAGATAAGATAAAATGGCACAACAGGAGGGATGAGGCCTATGGTCTCCTATGTCTGAGTATTTCCAGAAACCTCCTTTTCCATATTGATGGATTGACATCACCGAATGAATTATGGGAGAATATTTCTGATCTTTTTGGAAAGACATATGAGATGAGGGGACATCAAATCGAAAATGAGCTGATTTCTCTGAGTCCAAATAGCTTTGAATCCCTGCAGCTATATTTCTCCAAGTTCAAAGCACTAGTTTTGCAGCTGAAACAATGTGGGATCGAAAAGAAAGATAATCAGATCATCCTGGCCATCCTCTCGAAGCTAGGCCCTGACTATTCAGTGTTTGTTTCGACCTTCTATGCCACAAAACTGACAGCTCGAACCTGGAAGATGCCTAGCCTTGCAGATTTCATGGAATCTCTCACACAAGAACAAGACAAGCTGGTGATGATGGGCACCATCAAACCATACAAATATCAAGCTTTGATTGCTGGATATTCGAAGGTGGATTCAAAAAGAAAAAAGAAAACTAAAAATCCACTTGAGCAAAAGAGAGACAAGAAACAGTCTCCAGAGGAGCCACAAGTTTCCAAGAAGAACTACCAGAAGAAGAAAAACAAAGGTGAAATGAACAAGTGCGCATACTGCAATAAGGGTAATCACTCTGAAAGCTCTTGTATGAAAAAGCAAATTGATATTCTGACCCAACTCCTAGAGAAGAATGGAATCTCCCTTCCAAAAAACTCAAAGAAGAGAGAAGGAGGATCAAGTTCAGATGACAGAGAGAGAGTTAATGCATTGGTTGCTGGCACATCAAGCTCACCCAATTTTATCATTGATTCTGGAGCTTCAAGACACATGGTTTCGACCAAGGAGGCCTTTTCCTCACTTGATATGTCGAAACGACCACCTATAGTACTGGGAGATGACTCTCTCACTGAAAGTTTGGGAAAAGGGAGGATTGATCTTGATCATTGTCAGTTTAGCAATGTGTTGTATGTGCCTGGTCTTGCCTCCAACCTTCTATCAGTGTATCAGATGACTCACACTAGGTCTCCTAAGAAAGTCATATTCTCCCCTGTTGAAGTTGAGATCACAGAGATCTCAAGTGGTAGAGTCATTGCAAAAAGAGTTGCAAATCATGCTCAAAAGGTATACATGTTCTCACACTTCCTACCCTACTCAAACCCCTATGCTCTTCTGATTCATGCTAATGAAGCAAGCAAGCTTTGGCATGAAATATTTGGCCACCTAAACTACAAATATCTTTCTGATCTTAGTGAAAAAGAGATGGTCATAGGGTTTCCCAAGATAAAATTTTCCAAAGGAGTCTGCCAAGGTTGTATCCTAGGAAAACACCCAGAGCACAAATTTGAGAGAGCTAGTCATGAGAGAACCTCTGCACCCCTCGAGCTGATCCACAGTGATGTTTCTAGCCCATTCCCTCATATGTCCATGAGTCAGGCCAAATATGCATTGACTTTTATTGATGACTTTTCTAGGTATTGCTCGTTTTACTTCCTGAAACACAAGTTTGAAGTTTTTGGCCTCTTCAAAGTCTTTAAGGCTTTGGTTGAAAACCATCCTGGGAGGAAACTCAAGGTCCTCAGATCTGACAATGGTGGTGAGTATGTCAAGTCTGATTTTATTAGTTATTGTGCAGATGCAGGTATTCAGATGCAGCATTCTATCCCTTACACACCACAGCAAAATGGTGTTGCTAAGAGAAAGAATAGATCAATGAAGGAGATGGCAACATGCATGAAGGTATTGCATGTTTTCAGCATACAAACAATCTATACAAAAATAGTAAAATGAAAATATCCATACCGTGTGACCATTCATTGAAACACCATGTTTCTGTAGAGGACTTAGAAAGTACTTATCTATGAAGAGTCTCTTGGAATTCATTGAATAGCTAGAAGATTCCATATTTCCTCCGGAAAATCGCAAGACAAAACGCAATGTATGAAAAACAATCGATATACCTAAAGTCGCAAAAAGAAAATCCAAATGCTCCAGTAGAATCCGAATTTGAATGGTAAAAGCTTAATGTCTGGTTCTCCAAAATGTATATCCAACCAACTATCAGAAGCTCTTGTAGATGCTTGGGCGTTATCCTTCCAAGAGAAAAGCAATCGCAAAACCAGAGAAACTAGGTCAACTTATAGTTGATGACACGATGAACAAAGAAAATGCTAAATCGCTCAAAGACATTA
>LPNX010026103.1:0-13919 GCA_001517045.1 Pseudotsuga menziesii | reverse complement strand
TCCATGTTAAGCTTTTTGTGTCGAATGGTGCATGATAATTGTGTAATTTTTTTATTTTGTGTATCTCTATGACTTATGATAACATGCTAACTTCCGATTAGTTTTGCCATGGACAAAGTGTTGGGATGTGCCAAGATCTTGGTCGGTTGAAGGAGCAACGATGGACATGGGATAGTAGGGAACGACGGGATCGACGAGCGAGGGAGATCCACGCGGCTGCGGCTGGCTGGGGTCTATGGTGTGAGAGATTTGGGTGGGAGTCGTATTCCCCCATTGGGGTACATGGATATGACTCATCATGGGCGCCAAATTTCTGGGGGAAGGGAAGGAAGAGACGAGTCAAGGGAGATGAGTGAGGCAGAGGAAGGAGCCAATAGGAGGATGGGACTGGGTGGATGCCTCCCGAAAACACAAACTATTTCGTCCATCTGATAAGATCAGAGAGAAGGTAGAACTGTGGAAGGAGAAATCCCTCATCGAAAAATTTGTGGGGATCTGGCTACGAGAGAGAGATTTAGTCCGATGGATAAAGAGTAACTAGAACCCTAAAGGGCACTATGATCTACATATTGGATCCAAGGGTTTCTTTACTATTATCGTCTTTAACCAAGAAGATGGAGATATGGTTCTGGAGGGAGGGCCCTATTTCTTCTTTTCAGTGGGTCTTTATCTCCGACCATGGAAAGAAAGGTTCAATCCAAAAATGGAGGATATGAAGGTATCCTCGGTGTGGATCCATTGTTCTCCCTCCAGTGCGAGTATTGGGATTTGGAAATTCTGCAAGATATTAGAAACATGATTGGGAATTTTTTTAAAGTTGCAGAGAATACAAAACAATAGAGTTATATTGATTTTTTCTGCATCTGTGTTTGTATGGATGTATCGAAAGATCTACCAGAAGCTATCAGTCTGAATTGGGATGATGGGGAGTGGGTGCAGCTAATTAACTATGAGTAGCTTCCATTTCGATGCAGACAATGTCATGAATATGGACACTTCGGTCAGAAATGCCTACAGTTGATCCAACCGTCACCTATAATCAAGCAAACCCAGGTGGGAGAGAAGGACAAGGACGGGTTAGTTCAAGTTTGAAATATAAAAAAAAAAAAATAGAATTGGGGGACTGTAGAATACAGTGAAGGAGACTCATGGAAAAGGGGTTACTAGAAACAACCATTTCCAGATCCTGGAGGAAAAAAGAGAGGATGTAGAGGAAGGGATGAATAAGGAAAAATCTCTGGAGAAGAAAACAGAGGGTACTGAAGGATAATTAGGTCATGGGAAGGAATAAGAGGACAATATTGAGGAAATGGATGAGGATGGGGCAGAAGAAATGGAACTGGGAGAGATGGATTTATATGAGATAGAGAAGGAATGTGATAAGAAGGGGAGGGGGTATGTTTCTAGGAAACAACTAGAACTACTCCAAGAAGAATTTATCAAAACTAAATCCCGTTAACAATTGGGGATAGCAATGGATCCTCATAAGGGGAGTAAAAGGAAGTCACCAGAGGATGATTTGAAAAGAGGAAGAAAGACGAACAAGCAAAGGATAGCCAAGGTAGGAGTCAAACTTATAGAATCATGCCAGTATCCGATGATAGCGACGCATTCTCTGAAGTAAATAGTGTTAGTGAATGAATATTATGTCATGGAAAAATCGAGGATGTAACTATCCCAGGAAAATAAAGACCTTATCGAGGAAGGACAAATAGGAAAGCCAGATGTTCTATTTTTGCAGGAAACAAAGTGCAATTTAGAGGTAATGGAGAAGTTAGGATAGAATATTTGGAGGGGAAGTAGGGTTATAGTGCTCGATGCATCTGGAATGGCAGGAGGTTTGGCTGTTTTATGTCAAAAAAATTCCATATACCTATCAGGAATGGAGGGCCAATTATTTCTCTTTGATCACCAGCTTCATCGTCATCAAAACGGGGGCAAAGGGTACCCTGGAAAATGTCTACGTCCAAGTGCCTTCCCTCAGAAACCAACGTTTTGTAAATTTCATGACTTGGATGAAGGATCAAGAAGGTGTAGGATCGTGGATAATTGGGAGGGACTTCAACTTGATAACCTCTCTCAATGAAAAAAGGGGGGAAGGCGGGTCTTGGATAGATTCCAAGAATCTTTTCGAGATTTTATGGTTCATAGTCCTTTTATAGATATAGAGACAAGGAATGGGTGGTACACGTGGAACAATAGGAGGGGCAGTTCTCACCTCATAGCTGCTAGAATTGGCAGATTTCTAGTCACCAAGGACAATGGAAGAGGCACAAGGAAGATAAGTGCCAGTGTCCTTACAGCTACAGGATATGACCACTGGCCCATAAGCCTTCAATGGGATTGGTCAAATGATATCTTGAGTAATCCATTCAAATTTGAACATTTTTGGTCAGAGCATAAGGAATTTAATGATATTGTAGGACAATGGTGGCAGGAATTGGTTTCCCCTGTGGGAACTAGAATGTATCAATTTCAGCAAAAGCTAAAGGTTCTTAAAGCCAAGATCTGCATGTGGAATAGGGAAGACTTTGGTAATATCATTTAGGACAAGAAAAAATTGATGGAGGATATTGAGCATATCCATGGGAAAGGAATGGAGGAAGGATGGGATGAGGATTTGAGAGAGCAGGAGAAAAACATGTTGAATCATCTAGAGGCTAGGGAAAGGCAGGAGGATATTTTTTGGAATAAAAAATCACGAAACCAATGGCTTCAAGAAGGAGAGAAGAATACCAAATTCTTCGTTAACACTGACATCCAAAATCGACATACCTAGAGGGAAGAGATCCTTGTAGGCTCGAAATATTCTTTGGATCTTGGGATTTTCCCAAGGATAAAGGGGGTTTGGGAATTAGATACCTAGAGGTTATGAGTGAAATACAAGGCTCCAAAATCTAGTGGAGATGATGCAATTACAAGATGGAACCATGGGAAAAATTGTGGCATGTGAAATATGCCAAGAACATAACAACTCATCAGCTGATTAGATAAAAGGAGGAGAGGGTGGGATCTCATATTTGGATGAAAGACCAGTTTGGTTGAAAGCTCACTCAAGATCATAGTTTCTGGGAAATTTATGATGGTGAACTAGCCAATTTATGGGATGACTCATGGAAACAAATCCAAAAATTAGGGGTAGACCCTAGATGGAAGAACATTAGGGCCAGAGGTATGGAAGAAGGAAAATTCAAGGTGTGTCATTATTGCGAAGACACCCCATCGAGAGGGAACGGGATATGGTTGGGTCATCACTGGTGAGGAGGATTGACAAATGATGAGGATCTTCACTCTTTTAAAGTCATCCTCTAGTAGAGATTCATTCACACCAAAATGAGCATGGACAAGTTGAAGTGGGGTTACAAGTAGAAAGGTACTTGTAGTATTAAATAAGCATATGACATACAAACTAGCAGGGAGGAAGGGGGTGAAGCAATCTAGTAGAATATCTTGAAAATGAATCCATGACCAAAGGTGACCATCTTCTTTTGGTTGGTCATTAGGAGAAGGATTCTAACCGGATAAAACTTAAAGAAACGTGGGATTCAAGGCCCTTCCCAATGCCCCCTATGCCTCAACCATGATGAAAACATGGCACATCTGTTGGATGGATGCCCCTATACTTATTCATTATGGGATAGAGGGGCCATGATATTTCTGAGGAGTGATCGAATGAGGGGTCAACCTGATCAATCTCTTCAGGAATGGAATGTTAAGGACTTCAAAAATCTGATTCTTAGAACATTATGGAACTTTGTTCCTGGGGATGGTTTTCTAGAATGTGTGGGAGGAGAGAAAAGGATGCACATTCTAGGATAAGAAGCACAACGAAGAGGAGGTGTGGCAGAATTTGGTCAACAACCTTGAAGAGACTATAAGAATTATGTAGTGGGGAGAAACAGACCAGGACCTCTTGGAGGAAGAAGAGTGCATTGCGACAGGATGGGGCATGGGAAGGAGAGATCTAGATGGGATGTGAAGGAAAGATAAGATATGTAGACCATATAGTCCAAAATTTTGGTCCTTCCCACATTCAAATGCGATTAAAGTGAACTTCGATGGGGCATCCAGAGGAAATCCGAGAGCAATGGGATATGAGGGAGTATGCATAAATGCTTTCGGAATCATCCTAAAATTTTGTTTTGGTTATCTTAGCAATGACACTAACAATTATGCATAATTGGAAGGCCTCATCCAGGGTCTCAAACTTGCGATAAGGGAAGGATGGTTTCTAGTGACTATGGAGGGTGACTCCAAAATTATTATTCAGATGGAAAAAAAATTGCCCAGTGGCCAGTCAGCAGAACAAATCACTGCCAGTTGGTGGCTCTGGAGCAGGCTTGAAAACCTGAGGCACCTCATGGCTTCTCATAATACCTTTTCCTTTAGCCACGTAAGGCGGGAGGTGAACAAGGTGGTGGATATCTTAGCTAACCTTATACCTGAAAGGGGTGGGGCCCTCACTATAGGTAATATGGATGACTTTGTGAACGAGAACTAGGTATCCAACTATTGCCACCTCAATAACTTAGCTTACGAGAAAAGAAGACATGTGGACGATAGTGGGAAGTCTACCCAGTTTGGGGATAGGAGGCAGATGGAGATCATTGTTGTGGTGTCAGAACACCAAGGGTAATCATGTATAATAAGACGAATATCACTAGCCTAGCTGTAGAGTTGGGTACTAGAGGGTACACTAGGGTTAAGCGTGTGAGGAAAGGGAGGCTGGATTTGCACCAGTTTCCATATCTAGCAATTAAGTTCCATATGATGGTAATAACCATGAGGAGTACGAATATGGGATTTGGAAGGTACTGGTTGGAGGAGGGAAGGGGAAAACATGTTATATTAATTATGGCTTCCTTGGATTTATATCCAAGCGAAATACAATGTTATTCCACTTGCAATCCTCATTGCGCTAGTGTTTTTTCTTATTTAGTGGTTGGAAAGTATCCCTGGGAGTTATTAAGAGATATGATTGATTTAGTTCATCCGCCTAACTGTGTGAGGTTCCCTCTGAAATTATCCAAGATGGATCCCAAACGGTAGATCAAGTTGGAATTGGGTATGGGTGCAAGACCTTGTGTGTAGAGGGGGAAAGGAAAGATGGCGAAAGGACAGGGGGAAGTGGGGGTCTTGTCACAAGGGCCCAAACTCAGGACCATGATACAACCACCTTCTTTCAAGATCATATTCCTCTGGTGGTCCAAGATGAAATCGAATCCATTGAGAAGCATCTCTAGGAAGAGGTGCAAACTATTCCCACTGAGGACAATCAGATGGAAGTTCAAGAGTGGGTAGTGGACCCTGGTACCACAGCTAGAAGGGCCTCTGCATATGATAGGATGATAATAGTCTATTGGGTGATGAATATTTTAATGTCGCACATTGCCATGAGTGACACTATTAAGATTCAGGGGGATGAAGAACTGGTGCGGGATTGGAAGGACCATAATGCTGACAGTCGTCTGATGCACCGCAAAATTGACCTGATTACATCAAAGTTGGGAATTTTGTTCTATTAACCTCGAATGTAGAATGTGGAGACATGCGACACAAGCTGCAGGAGGATTCAGAGCGTCGACCCAAAGCAGGGGTAGGGTGAGAAAAAGAAGCTAGCTGAAAAGACTAAGCTGACTGTTGTGGAAGGCACAAATGAGGAGGAATGCTCCAAGAATCTAGTTTGAATTTTTGGGGTTAGCTCTGTGCAAGTCTGGTTTCTAGTTTCCCTTTCTCGGTTATGAATAGTTATGAAGTAGGAATAGCTTTAGTCTATAAGTAGGACATGGAATAGGTTGTTTTTTCTTTTTGAAAGCTTGTTCAAAACATACTGGTATTTTCTTTTTTTAGTACTATTGTAAAGCCGTAAATGGTTGTTGAATATGGGTCCCTGATAATTTGAAAGAGCAATATGTATCTGGTTTGTAAGAAGCAATATAGTTTTTATTTATAAAAAAAAGCATGCTAACTTTTGATTAAGTAATTGAATCAACAAGGATTAATAGATCTTATGGATATGTTGTGAGTCTATGCATGGTTTATAGCACTCTGTTGATAATTATGTGTGATGACCGCATGTCGATGCTTAACATGAGAACACCCCCTTTACCACTACATAAACATGATCCTGCAGCTTGTATAGGTATCTCGGGTGAGACTTCACTTGCGTCGCAGGTGTTGCCGATGGGGTTAACCCCTANATGCTTAACATGAGAACACCCCCTTTACCACTACATAAACATGATCCTGCAGCTTGTATAGGTATCTCGGGTGAGACTTCACTTGCGTCGCAGGTGTTGCCGATGGGGTTAAACCCTATCGAGCCGATACCTTTGGGTTTTGTTGGACAGATTGGATGTTGAACCTGGTCCAGTCGAAAATAGACTCAAAAAATGGTTCCATTTTTGGGACTAGGATTGTTGTGAAGGGGACATGTTTTGGCACCCAACGAAGCCTGAGATTAAGGAGTAGATAAAACAAAGGGCTCAAGAATTTGCACAAGAAGAGAATAAATGGTCACAATTGACTACAGGGAAATGGTTACAAAGGTATGTTTACTTCGATATCCATGAGATTTTCTTTAGTGAATTCTATGTTATATTGTATGAATGGTTAACAATATTAGCAGTCCAAAGGAGGAATTTCTAAGGAGGTAAACCTAGGGGTTGGACGCCTCAATTGTAGGTACTAGGATTAACAAATGGTTCCATTGTTGGGACTAGGATTGTTCTGAAGGGGACATGTTTTGGCACCCAATGAAGCCTGATATTAAGAAGTAGATAAAACAAAGGGCTCAGGAATTTGCACACTAAGAGAATAAATGGTCACAATTGACTACAGGGAAATGGTTACAAAGGTATGTTTACTTAGATATCCATGAGAATTTATTTAGTGAATTCTCTGTTATATTGTATGAATGATTAACAATATTAGCAGTCTAGGGGAGGAATTACCAAGGAGTTAAACCTAGGGGTTGGACGCCTCAATTGATCGGGTGACTGGAGAGTGTTAATAATACCATCTCTAGGAATGTTGATTTATGGGTTGAAAGCATTCTAGAAGATTATATTACTAATATTGTTGTGGATGCTATTAAGTTGTATAGTCATATTGAGAGATAAATTTTCCAAGGTCCCATAGGTAGATACCTAAAGTCCTTAAAAATGTGGATTAAAATCATGGTATGTGAAAAAGGGATTCTGTGAATGGAGCCTAACGAGTAAATCATTGTGCGCGGAGGGAATGGGTAATGTGCAGAGCATAAGTCTTTAGATCATATTCAAACTGGGTTAATAGACGAATTCAAGAAGCCTAAATCCGAGTCATAGTATATTACGGAGTTGAAAGATATTAAGCAGTCATTGGGTGAATCTATCTGGGATTTCGACCAAAGACTCAAAACCCTGATGGAAAAGATAAGTTTTCAAATGTCTGATGTTAAACGTAAATAGTGGTTTATTGCTGCACTATTACCCCGTATTCGTGTTCCCCTGATGAAACAGAAGATAATGTCCCAGATAGAAGCTTTGGAAATTTTAATGAAATTAGAAGTATCACCAGTCGGAGAAGTTGGTGCAGGAATGACACAAATTCAGTAGCAATTGGGTAATCTTTCACTATAGATCCAATATATCAATAAGGGAAAGGAAATTTGTGAGGATGTGTGGTACACTAGGTTTAAAACATAAGGCCATCATAAGGATTTGTGCCCAGGATTTTTGGACTATCTTCCTTTGGGTGCTACAAATCCATTAAGTTCACAAGGGATTCCATGGTTTAGGGTCTGTCAAACCAGGGGACATCGTTCAGAAGAATTTTTGTATCTACAAATAAGTACACCCTCCAGGATTTATTGTAAGTTCTATCGATCTGTGGGCCATGATGAAAAGGATTGCAGGTCATACAAATTGGTGCAGGAAAAGACAGTTGATACCTACTTTATGAAGAATGATGAGCAAATGCAAGTTGAGAGGTCACATGCAAAGTTCCCTCAACCTAGTGGGAGNAGGTCATACAAATTGGTGCAGGAAAAGACAGTTGATACCTACTTTATGAAGAATGATGAGCAAATGCAAGTTGAGAGGTCACATGCAAAGTTCCCTCAACCTAGGGGGAGGTACTTTTAGAGGTTGAGGCAGAGGAGGAGGATTTGGCCAAGGAAGCGGTCAATCCATCTACTATAATTATGGAAAACCTGGACACTATGTGAGATATTATACAAGTCCTACGTTGGTGTGTTCATATTGTGAATCATTGGGTCATACCATCGAGGAATGTCCTCAATGTATTGCTAAATGATAGGCCAAGGTCAATGGGAATCAAAACCAACCCTTGAATTGAAATTAGAATGTTCATAAGATTTCAGCTGAGCCCCGAGATAAACTATTGATTGTTGCTTTGTTAACCAGGGGAGGTACTGTGACTGGAGATGATAAGGAAGAACCATGGAAAAATATGAGAAGACGACCTGCAACACAAACAAAATTTCGATTTGATGTCCATAAAGATAAAGGGGTATTCTTCGATGCATGAAACGATTTTACATCTTTCTCTGTTCTGAACCATTCTATACATCATTTATGAGTCGAAGTTGAGCTTTTATATGTCATTTCCCTTAAGTAAATATCATTGAATTTATGCATTCGAATATGAATATTTATACCTCTGTTGCAAAACTATTAACCATACCAAATGACAGCAAATGAAGTCTTATTATAGCCCTCATACTCTTTTTGACAAGTTTTGAGGGTTTCATAGGATTTGGAGAGCCATTTCTGCTCACACCCTAGGGGGAATTGCACCATAAATTACTAGTAATTTTACCATTTTTTCCAATGTTCCCAAATCGAGTTGCAGATGCATATAAACTATCATAAATATATAATATATTCCATTAAATAGTCCTAAGACTTCCCACATCAGTCCCTACCAAATTTGATACCTGCTTGTGCCATTCAGATCCCCTAGAGTCAAGACTATTTAAGACAAATTTTCCAAAATTCTGCCTTTGTTGGGAATTTCGAATTGGGACATTGCAAGTGGTATCAGAGAATGATATTAGCACCTTGATATTTTTCTATTCACATTTCCTGATGATAAAATACCTCCATTAGAAACTGATACTGGAGATATTAACAGTGAAAAAGAAGGAAGTGAAGAAAGTAATCCTAGTTACGAAGAGATTAGGAAAGAACTAGGATTTGGAGATATGGTGGTCAAAGAATATATCGAGGACTTAAAAATTAATTACAAAATCTCTCCATGGTATGGAAAAACATCTCATGCAAGGTTTTTAATTGTTGGCTAGCCAACTAGGGGGCAAGTCAACACCCGGGAGTAGTAGTAGTTCACCACATTATGAGAGGAAAGCCCATGGGGAAGCCATTTTTCAAAGACTGAACCTCATAATCGACCCTATGAGTTCAAAAATAAGAATGTACCTGCTATACCTAAGTTTTTAAAGTCCAAATAAGGTCCTTACGCTACTTATGATGTTAGAGAAGCAACAAATGATTGGTAGCAACTAAGTGATGAATGTAGGAAAGTCCTGCCTTTTGATTAGGTCATTAGAGCTTCTCTTCAGTTCAAGCAAGGAGGAAATGGGAATAGGGAACCTCCTCTTAATCATGAATTAAAGTGCACCATGGTAAAAGTAACCATTCCTTCCTTTGATGGTTCCTCACAAATGTCTGCTAGTCCTTGGTTGCAAAAATTGAGTGTGTATTTTCAATTAAATCCTATGGTTGAAGAAGATGCATTGAAAATGGCCATTTTGCATATTGAAGGGGAAGCTAGTGATTGGTGGTTCCATGGTATTAGAACCTTGGTACATGATCATATTTTATATTATGATGGTTTCTCCAATACATTGATGGAGATATTTGAGAGGAAAGACCCTGAACTTCATTTTAAAGTACTTGCACAATTGAAGCAAGTAGGAACTCCTGAAGCATATATGTTAGAATTTGAGAAGTTTTCAGTAACGGTTTCTGATGTATCTATGGATAGGTTGGTTTTATTGTTTACTAAAGGATTGACAGAACCTTTTAGAGGGCTCGTGAAATCCCACAAGCCATACACATTGAAGGATGCCATGAATTTAACAAGAGATTTGCAGAATATATTGCCAAGAACCAAATACCCCCCCAAGCCAAATTTCCCTTCCAAGTTCAAGGAAGGTAAGAAACCATGGAAAAGGACTTCTCTACCAAATAAAATAAAGGAGGACCAAGAAAAGAAGAACTTAGAAGAAAGAATCTATGTTTTACATGCCAAAAACCTTGGATTCCAGGATGTAGATGTGCCAAGGGGATGGCACACTACATTGAATTTTTTTTCTGAATATCATGAAGAGGGGGAGGAGGAAGCAACACAACTTGCATCCCAAGAAGAGGGGTATGAAATAGCATAAGAAGAATAACCCACTCCTAATACATGAAAACTTGCAACACTCGCAGGTGTACCTAGATTCCACACCTTGAGGCTCAAGGGTAACACACAAGGCCAAAAAGTCACAGTTCTAGTGGATGAAGGAGCCTCTCCCAACTTCATATATGCATCCTTGGTGGAGAGGATAAAGTTACAAGCTAAAACTTTTGATGGTTTCACAATCATTATTCTAGGTAACAATTCTATGGGATGCACTAAATGGATTCCAAAGCTTCAAGTTACTCTAGGAAATCATACTATCACTAACAATTTTTATGTAGTGAATGTGGTTTTGGGAGTACAATGGCTATATTATTTAGGGGAGCATACAGTGAATTATCAAGTCCCTTAAATAAGGTTCANGGAAATCATACTATCACTAACAATTTTTATGTAGTGAATGTGGTTTTGGGAGTACAATGGCTATATTATTTAGGGGAGCATACAGTGAATTATCAAGTCCCTTAAATAAGTTTCAAAAATTCGGAAGGGAAACCCATCTTGTTGAGGGTAATGCACACTTACCCAAATCAAGTGGTGCCCTCTCACATCAGCAGGTCTATCTTGAGGCATGGAGACATAGAATGGGCTACTGAATTTTTAATTACTTCTCCTAAACCTCACTTGAATATTTCCAAGCATCCTAAGGATATAGAGAAACTATTGAGTAAGTATGAGAAGGTTTTTGGAGACCTTCCCCCAGGAAGACCACCAGATAGAGGGGTGGAGCATATCATTGAGTTAGAGATAGGAACACAGCCTATAAAAATGTAGTCATATAGACACCCCAAATGGATTCGATATGATATTGAAGATACCATTAAAGAACTATTTGGTTTTGGTCTCATAAGGCCTAGTTCCATCCCATTTGCTTCTTCAGTTGTTATGGTAAAGAAAAAAGATGGAACCTTGAGAATGTGCATTGATTTCAAAGCATTAAACAAGAAGACAATAAATAATAGATACCCCATCCCAAGGAGTAATTAGCTCATGGATGAGATCCATGGGGCCAAGTTCTTCTCAAATATTGATGTTAGATATGGTTATCATCAAGTTCGAATGAGAGAAGAAGACATACCAAAGACTTCTTTCAAATGCCACTATGGTCACTTTGAGTTTGTTGACATGCCCTTTGGCTTGAAAAATGCACCTNTCAAGTTCGAATGAGAGAAGAAGACATACCAAAGACTTCTTTCAAATGCCACTATGGTCACTTTGAGTTTGTTGACATGCCCTTTGGCTTGAAAAATGCCCCTGCCACATTCCAATCATGCATGAATGATATATTCCACAAGCAACTTCGTAGGTTTGTACTAGTTTTCTTTGATGACATTCTTATTTATAGTAAAACTTGGAAGGAATATTTGATTCATGTAGAAGAGGTGTTAAAAATTCCGCATGATCAATCTTTGTTTGATAAGTTGTCAAAATGTGAGTTTGGTTTGATATATCTCTTCTATCATGGACACATCATTGGTTAATATGGTGTGAAGGTGGATATGGAGAAAATAAGATCCATTTTATAGTGGCCTCATCCCAAAAGTCTCATTGAATTAAGAGGATTCATTGGAATTTGCACCTACTAAATAAAGTTTGTAAAAGGGTTCTCCCAACTCACTTCACCTCTCACTGATTTGACAAATAAATATGCTTTCCAATGGCATGAAGGGGATGAAAAATATTTCCACAGAATGAAGGAGGTAATAAGCCACTGTCATATTCTAGCCTTGCCTTATTTTTCTAAACCATTTGTCTTGGAATGTGATGCATCAAGAGAAGGAATTGGATCATTCCTAATACAAGGGAAACACTCAATAGATTTTGAAATTAGGAAGCATCCACATTAGAATCTTTAATCCATTAATGATAAATAAATTCTAGCCATCTTGCATGATTTTATCAAGTTTAGACAATACTTGGTGGGAAACAAATTTGTGGTCAAAACTGACCATAACAGCTTAAGGTACTTCCTCACACAAAATTAGGATCTAAATGAAAGGCAGCAAAAGTACGTTAGTAAGATTCAATCATTTGACTTTGAAATTGAATATGTGAATGGAAAAAATAATGCGGTAGTTGATGCCTTATCTATAAGACCTTCTATTTCTCTAATGGATGTAGCAGAAAATTGGAAAGCCACATTAGAAGTAGAGTATGCCAAGGATAAATTTTCTTGTGAAATTTTTTATGGGACTAACCATGATGATATGTATAAGGTGTTGGAAGGAATCATATACTACAAAGATAGAATCTATTTGGTCCCTAATTCAAGTTTGAAGGAAAAAATTTAAAGAAAGCTCACGATTCTCCTCTAGCAGGTCACCCCGGTTTCTTCAAAACATACTAAATGTTGAGGGAAAGATTCTCATGGAAAGAGTTGAATGCTGATGTTCTGAAGTATGTTAATGAATTCCCCACATGTCAGAAAAATAAAGTGTATCACACTCATCCAAGTGGTCTCTTACATCCCTTACCTATTCCAGCACAAAAATGGGAGAGAAATTCCATGGACTTCATCACTGGTTTGCCCAAAGTATTTGGTAAGGATTGCATATATGTGGTGGTGGATAGGCTCACTAAATTTTTTCATGTATTTTTTGTTACTACCACTTTCACTACTGCACAAGTGGATGACCTATTTTTAAAAGAAGTTTTCAGATTGCATGGGCTTCATAAGAGCATTGTTAGTAACAGAGATAACATATTTTTTAGTGCATTTTGGAAATAACTCTCACTACTGCACAAGTGGATGACCTATTTTTAAAAGAAGTTTTCAGATTGCATGGGCTTCATAAGAGCATTGTTAGTAACAGAGATAACATATTTTTTAGTGCATTTTGGAAAGAACTCTTCAAAATGGTGGGGACAAATTTGACACCTAGCACAAGCTACCATCCCCAAACTGATGGCCAAATAGAGAGGGTGAATCAATGGTTGGAAGGATACTTAAGGAACTATGTTAGTGGGAAGCAAAAGGCATGGATAAAATGGTTGCATTTGGGTGAGTTTTGTTACAATACTACTTTCCATATGTCCATTGGAATGTATACTTTCAAATCACTTTATGGTCATGATGCATCCAATTTTATTGACCACATTTTTGGTGATATTAGAGCTCCAAAGGCTAAGGATTGGATTGAAGAAAATCAAAAAAATTTGAAGGTTTTGAAAGATAACTTGCAGGTTGCTCAAAATCAGCAAAAACAATATGCAGGCCAACATAGAGTGGAGAGGCAATTCCAAGTGAATGACTTGGTGTATTTGAGGTTTCATCCCTACAAACAAACCACCATAAAGGGTAAATGTTCATAAAATCTCAAACCAAGATTTTATGGTCCCTATAAAGTGATGCGAAAAGTTGGAGAAGTGGCCTATCAATTGGAGCTTCCCATGGGAAGCAAAATTCATAATGTATTTCATGTTTCTTGTCTTAAGAAGGCTATAGGGAAGCATATTTCAATTTCAGATACTTTACCACCTTTGTATGATCA
>LPNX010026055.1:200390-348372 GCA_001517045.1 Pseudotsuga menziesii | reverse complement strand
CACTAGGTGAATCACACATTGTATGGCCTTCCCCTATCCCGCTGCAGACTCATTATTCCCTATGGACCATTTATTGTCTTTTGATGTATCATTGACCATGCCTAAAAACATTAGAAAAATGATATACGCGTCCTTTTCCCCGATAACCGCGTACATACGCGGATATTCCCTCTATAGTTGCGTACATCGGAATGTGTGCATAATCCAAAACTGTTGGACTGTTCCTTGACTTGGATCTGACTCATATGACTCCTGTCCTTCCATATGCCTTGAGATCGCACGGATTCGACCTTTCAGTATCACTTTGGAAAGCTATATAAGGAACCATTGAGACATTGAAAGCAAGAGGAGAGAATTGAGAGTACCGAAACTATAGTCCATTGTTGCCAGAACTATACTTGAGTTTGCATCCCTTTGTCCCTTTAGAGCACTATTGTGTTCTTCCCAAGCTTGCTTTTGTTAGTGAGCTTGCTATCGGAGTGATGGATGATTGAGGTGGTGGAGGCCCAAGTGGGGGATTCAGTTTCTCCGGTTCGCAGACGTGCCGTCGGAGGTTGTCACTTGTAATCTCTGATTCATATTAATAGAAATATCTTTTCCTGTCCAGTAATGTGTATTTGAATGAATGTTGCATCCATTGGAATATGTCAAATGCTTATACATTATTGATTATATATGTTAGAATAGATCTAACACCATGAAATATAGTATGCTTGTATTGTTTACTTGTTGTTGAGGACGTGCTATAACAATTCAAGCTGAAGATTGGAAAGCTCAACAGGGATCTACTTCAACCGTCCGGAATAAGGTACGAGGTTCGATCCTTTAGTGTTAGATTTTTTTATTTCTATTGCATATTGGGAAAGATTGATTTCTGGAGTCTAGCTGTCTGTTGTGGTACCCCAAGCCATAGGAATTTCTCTCCGTAACACCTAACATTTAATTTCTTTTGAGTTGTTATTCCATCCACCCCTGGAAGTTTTGATACCCTTTACCCCATTGTTGTTGGTTGAACCTGGTCTGTTGTAATTGTTGTCAGTATAACTTCTTGTTCCTTTTCTAAAAGGATAAGGTTTAAATCCTTTTCTACGTTGATCCATCTTTTCATTTTATTTTTTTTGCCAATTTCTGCTCAATTTTGATCTTTGTTTGAACAAGTGGTAGCACAACTTAGCTTTTCTAATTGCTTCATCCGTGGTCTTAGGCATATCAAAATCAATCTTTTCCTTATATTCCCGGGGTAGACAACTGATAAACATGTATACCTTAGCTTTCTCATCCCTTAAGTAAGGTATATAGCGTTGTAAATTCATGAACTTAGTTACAAACTCCTCCATGGTTAACATTCCCAGTCTTAAATCATTGAATTTTTTGTCTTTCTCATCATAATATCGTTATGACATATTTTTTTTAAATAGCTTTTTAAAAAATTTCCAACTTAAATATTTACTACGTATGTTATTTACACTTTTAGCCTCCTGCCACCACAGAGCATCTTTTTCGCTCAGCTGGAAAATAGCTAAATGTGCACTCAAATTATCATTATATCTATATACTTGAAAATATCGTTTGATATTTAGTACCAAGCTTCAACTGCTTCCTCAGATTCTCCATCAAACAATAGGGGTCTCAACTTTTTTAATTCCCCATGTAACTCTACATGTTTTTCTTTTTGTTTCTTGGGACTCATTTCGTCACCTTTCTTTAAATTTTGAGTGGTTACAAGAATGTTATTTGTAGTTTCCTCACTACCTTAACTTTTTTCTGCTCCTTTTCTTTTCTTTCCAGTACTGCAGGAATTTTGGCCATTGTTTTTCTGTGGAATTGTCAAACTTTTTAAGATTAGTTCGTTTATTTCTTCTTGATCTGATTTGGCGTTCATCAGTTTAAGGTTATCTTCCTTAAGGATTTCCAAATCTGCCTTGAAACTCCTCATTGTTTCTAACATCTTCGATTGTATATATGCGTTACATTTTTCTCTGAGTTCCACATAGAGACTTGCATTTTCTAATGCTGGAATACCTTCAAGAACTACCTCTTCTTCCACAATTTGTTCGGTTTCTTCCATCGCTATGTCTTCCTGTTACAATATTCATTCATTTCTTATTTATATTTACTTACCTTTAGTATAATCAGTCATATTATACCAAAACAACTATGCAGTGTCCAATTAGGTCGAAGTGTTATAACCTCGCTTTGATGCCATTTTGTAACAACACCAAAATAAACAAAGTAAATAAAATAAAGAAAATATAAAACAAATTTTTTTATTATAAAATCACCAAGGTTAACCGCTATCTAGGATAATTGCAAACTTACCTATGGTTGATTAAGATAAGCCCACAACTACTTTTTTTCCAAAGTTTAATTGTTTTCCAAAGTTTTCAAGTTTAGAAGACTCTTCACAAAGATTGGGAGAGAACTGAAAATCTATTCAAGCCACTTACTCTTGTTTACATGTACCAATGTTTACTTTATTACTATCTAAAGCATCAAACCTAGCACCACTCCTAAAGATTGAGGTTCACCAACAGTGTATGCACAGTTTAATAATACTAAGGGTTTAATTATATATGTGATATTCAAAACTTCTTCACGTCTGAAAAAAGTGTTATACAATTGTATTGGATTTCCTTTAGGGAATTTCAAATTTTACTAGGGTTCTTACTGGGTTTTACCCGTCAATGCTCTCTTAGAGAAGTAGCTCTCGCAACCAGCAAGGTGGAAAACTCAATCCGAAAGTGGTGGATAGATACAAAGCCTTATGCTTTGGAAGTATTAGAAAGCACTGGTTTTAATAAAAGCTACAACTTCCATCTTGGGGGTTTGGAATACAGATCACGATTTCGACAACTACACATATTCCATGGGCGGGTGTATGCCACTACTATTCTCAAACTCAGGTATGCACAAAATTCTGGTTTTCTCTTCTTGTTTAACATTTTAGTATTCATCCATATTATGTATACTTGTTAATGATACTTTGTTTTGTTTCTTGGGAATAAACAAAGCTTGATCTTCATCTTGTTCCTCGGTTAATCTCATGTTTGGGTAAATCCTTGGTTAACCTTTCATCTCTTTTCTAAATCTACAGTTTGGAGATATTACGCGTGGTTTTTTGTTATGACCAATTCTCCAAGAAGGAATGGAAAGGTTATGCTATTGATATTGGCTATGTAGGCCATTACTTTTAAGAACTTTCTAGCTAGGTTTTTAGGTTTCATAAGCCATACGACTGAGTTTTTGTAAGAAAATTTCTTTTAAGGTTTTTCCTGCATGTATGAATAGGGGACACCATCCTCTACTATGTATATTTGTGTTTAGGTTGTGGTACTTCTTGGTTGCAGATATGGAAACTATGAAATGGTTATATGCATTGTGCTAGAGGTTATATATGTTGATACCATAGACTTTCCTAAGGGTTTAATAATATAACTGTTGGTTACTCTTGTTACACTGTATAATTTGTGTCTTTGTTCTTGTTTAGGGTTTACTTTTATCATGCGTTTTGGTTGGTATGTTTTCTCATTTTAAGGTTTACTTAGTGGCTATGAAAATTCGTATTAGGGTTTATCTATAATGACTAATCTCATTTTATTCATTGATCTTGTTAAACAATATAAAGCTTAATAGAAAATAAGATGAAAAGGACTTTGTCTATATCACTCCTATTTGGTTTGCTGAAAAGTATGCATTCACGCTTTGTTATGCAACATTAAGGAAATCATATTCATAAGAGTAAAAGAATCACAATAATGGTGGCATGAAATATTCGACATTGTTTGTTTTTCTACAGAATTTAACGACATAACATGCTAACACATAAATATTACACATTGCAACTATAATAATAGAGAGTTTAGTCTTTCAAGGTAACAATAATATGAAAATCAAGGTGTTAACAGCGATACACCACCCATCCTTGGGAACTTTGAAGCATTAAATCCTGCAACGTTCCACCCCCTTTCCTAGACTCTTAGGCTTAAAACTTGCTCCTTGCAGCTTCAAGTTTCTACCAGTAATTAAATAGAGTTATTTACTCCAGAACCTAGCATTATCTTATGATCACTGACAGTTCCAGTACAGAGCCTAACATCTAACAAATTTTATATGGAAGCTTCATGCTATCTCATGGTAAATCAAATAGATCCTTCACCCTTGTGATCTTTGGCATCTCTCCTTTCTCTATCTTTGTGTTCCTTTATTTTCTTTCTGCATGCCCTCTCTTCTTTGCTTAGGAATTTTATAGAAAATAACTAACTCTCTTTATTACTTCCCATTTGTATTCGTAAAGAATGTTGAGGATTTGGTTACTTCTTTAAACCCAAGTTTCTATCAATTAACCGTATAGTTGTTTAAACTCTCAATTTTACAATTATATTTATATAGAAATTAATTCACTTGTTCCCATCCCACATAGGTTAAATAAAATTACTAAAACAAAAATGTAACGAGGGGGGCATTACAATTTTATAGTTCTGCATTTACTCCCCCATCTTCAATAGTTGATGTAATCAAATTCCTTGGCACGTGTTATGATATAGATTCACAATTGACCATTCATACCCCCATGAGAAGTTCACCATTTGCAAATATACTAATTCTATTCATTTATTCCTGCAGGAACACTCTGCATGGCATCGATTCATGGGTAACTCGCCTTCTTGTTTGCAAAAAACCCTCACATATTGTTGGAAAAATTTCCACGACTCACTCAAAACCATGGGAACTCCATCCATCATCAAAATTAATTCCTTGACTCACCAAAAACCATGGGAATCACACCCATCATCAAATTGGTCCCCCAACACACTCAAAACCGTAGGGACCCAACCAATTATTATTTATGTAAAAATAGTTCCTTAATCCAATCAAACCCATGGGAACCAGCGATTATTTTGGCAGCAACCCATGGTCTCCTTTGTTCAATGAAGTTGAGTCTCGATATTCCCAGCATTGTCATTTTTTCCAGTCACCATTACTCTCAGTTCCATGTCTCTCACAAATCCATTCATCTGCACTTTGTCTCCCTCCATTACATTATGTAGGCTTTATTTTGAAGAATGTTAACATCAGTTACTCCCGAAGTTTACATCAAACAAAGGAAGTTATGAACCCCACGCTTATCAACCAGTCTTGTGTGATGTCAGTAAATCTCACAGTTGGTTATAAAATGATCTTGGTTGGCAGGATAAGACCCTCGTCTTATCATGTACTTCATCTCTCATCAACAACATATCACTATCTTATGAGAATTGCAGTGGTTACAGTAGTACCTTGGGATCCCTTTCAATCAATATAAGATATCTCCTCAACCTAATTAGGGAGATTCATTAATGCCCCCTAACATNTTTCAACTCAAAATGGGCCTCCTAAGGAAAATTAATAAAATAATAGTTAAAATAATAAAATAATATTTATTAATTTTGGAGGAAGAAAAGAAAAAACTCCGTTTTTTGTTCATATTTTCGACATATCTCCCTATGTTTTTACTCAAATTTCGATCGGGAGAGCTCGTTGGATGCAAAATTAAATTCTGCATCCAACGAGTACCCACTCGGCATACTTTTGATGGGCCCAGCTACCCCAAAAACAAGAAATACATGTCATCATCACATTTTTTCAGGTATTTCTTTTTTTTGGGGTAGCGGGGCCCGTCAAAAGTATGCCAAGTGGGTACTCATTGGATGCAGAATTTAATTCCGCATCCAATGAGCTCTCCCGATCGAAATTTGAGTAAAAACACAAGGAGACATGTCGAAAATACGAACAAAAAAAGTAGTTTTTTTTATGATACCTATCCCCAAATTTATATTAAAAAATTGTTTAAGAGGTGCTCCCTTTCTGAATTTTAAATAATTTTGATTGGCTAATACATGATGACATGGAATTTGTATTATTTTTGGAAGGCCCATTTTAAATTGAAATTTCCTCTAATGCTTAGTCGTCTCCGCTATGCTCGATGTTAAAACATCTATTTCATTAGGGGGAGTCATACATTTTGAAGGTAGCATTGTTCACCAGTCTTTTAATCCCCCACTCCCATGTGATTCTCATGATATTTAGAAGTTTAGCTTCTTCAACACCAATGACATAATTTCTAGGTTCATCTACTCTCACATGGATTGAGGCCTCCTTCATCCATGTACCAATATTTGTATGTGTTGATCCCTTGGTCTCCTTGTATTGTATCCATTTTGATAGATATTCACAAGAATGGGTATGCCCACATCCTTTGTATAAAACACCATTACTTATTATCTCTTCACCAACAATCTTCCCCCATGGGAGGAATTTTCAGTTCACACATGCTTCACAACTTTCAAGAACAAAAGAGAGAACAACAAGAAACAATGATGCATTATCATCCCTATAGTACCCTCTAGGCATTATACATCAGAGGGCATATGTTAATGCTAAAATTTCACACACATGTGACCATTTTGTGATTATTACAGTAAGGTGTCATCAACATATAGCATGCATCCCATCGAATATATCCTCATTAAACCTAAGAAGCAGTATAAGTCCAAAAATTCCAAAAAACCGTTAAATGAAAAGGTCATGTGGTTAAGTACTTATTCACCAGTGTTGTTGGATGTATTATTAGCTATGTGCACACGCCATCCTAGTGAGTATTTCCCTTGGATATTTGTGCTCCTACCAAAATGGCGGGATATTTGCTACCCACCGTGCATTGAAGGATCATCAATGGCCCATAACCTCCAAGAATTCTAATTTGAATCCTCCCATACCTGGTGGCATTAAATATCCCTCGTTGTGTACCTTGGAGCTAGTTCATAGAGTCAATGGATTCACATTTGGATCTTGTTGTTTCTTTTCCACCTCTTGGCCCATAAAAGGAATTCATGGGCATACATATTCTAGGGTAAATTTAGAGCAAGGTTATGCTACTAGAATTGTGTTTAATATTCCTTATAGCTCACCTATTCCCATACCTATTAGCATTCTCCAAGCTCCCCTACCTCCTTATTCCAAGGGGGAAGTGTTTCTCCAATTTTTTCTTCAAGTTATCTAGAATTTAGTGTGGAAAAAATAGACCTCCCTAAGGGATCTTGTTGGCTTCCCTTGAATCCCATGCCTCCTAGGTGACAATACATGTATTTTCTTGACCATTGGTTAATCTAAATTGGTTCTTGCATTGGATTATTGTAGTGGTTTTCATCCCCTCACACCTCATGTCATAATATTTGGTCATATAAAGTACCACAGTTGACAAGACTTCGACTAGAAACATAACATACAAGTGGAAAAAGTTTTCAATGGAAACTCGGCCATTTTGAAACAACAAAACCAATCAAAACACTATTTAAATTCGAATCAACAGAAAAAGAAAAACCTGAATGAATGATAGCAGAAGACTTCCCAATAGAATTTTCACAATTTAAAGAAGGAAGTCAAAAAAATTAACGAAAGCAAGGTGCCAGAGTGGATGGACGCAAAAATTAAAACAAAAGAAGTCGACATCTCTAATGATGATAGACCTAAACTTGCAAAAATCATATATTATTGGAATGAAGAACAGACAGTAGAAATCGTCAACCTGCTAAAAGAATTTCAAGACGTCTTCGCTTGGGATTATAAGGATCTTAAAGGACTAGTTCAAGAAATGCGAGAAATGAAGATCGACATAAAACCTGATGCAAGACCCATTAAGAAATGACCATATAAACTTTATCATAAGTATAAATAAATAGTGAAGAAATAAATTGACAATATGTTAGCGGCCAGAATTATATACCCTATCGACCAATTGGAATGGAAAATCCCAATGGTTGTGCAACCAAAGAAGCATGACCCGACACGACTAAGAATTTGTGTAGATTTTTGTGAACTCAACAAAGCCACTCTTATAGACCCATTTATGACTCCTTTTGCAGATGAAATTCTCAATGAAGTTGTAGGACATGAATGTTACTCATTTACAGACGGTTTCTTGGGTTATAATCAAGTACCAATCGCCAAGGAAGACCAAAAGAAAACAACGTTTGTATGTGAATTTGGTTCATTTGCCTACAAAGTTATGTCATTTGGTGTGAAAAATGCACCAGTTGTGTTTTCATGAATAGTGGTCAAAGCATTCCAAGAATATATCTACAAAACAATGCTTGTGTATTTCGACGACTAGAAAATTTACTCTATCTTAAAATATCACTGCAAATGGTTGAGATTAATTTTAGAAAGGTGCCGACAAATTCAATTATCCCTTAACATAAAAAATGTATTTTTGTAACTCCTATAGGAATTATACTAGGACACATTGTATGTAAAGAAGGAATTAAGGTAGACTTCGCTAAAATCAAAATCATTCTCGACTTAAAACCACCAGTTAATACGAAACAAGTGAGAAGTCTACTGGGACACACAGGGTATTACAGAAAATTCATTCGACATTATTCAGACATGACATATCCTTTAGAAGAATTATTAAAAGAGAATCAAGAATATGGATGGACCGAAGAATGTGATGCATCATTCGACATTTTAAAGAAAAAACTAGTCGAAGCACCTATTCTACGATTTTTGAATTGGTCGGTAAAATTCCATGTACATATCGATGCATCCGATATAGCAATCAGTGCGATATTAACCCAACCTGTAGATGACGAAATGGATTATCCAATTGTATACAGTAGTCTAAAACTAAATAAAGTTGAACGAAACTACTTAACAATAGAAAGGGAAGCACTAGGAATGGTATTTGCGCTTCATAATTATTGACACTACTTACTAGCTAATCCCTTTGAGTTTTACACGGATCACCATGAATTAAAATACTTGTTAATAAACCCTTACATCATTGTAGAATATGTCGTTGGTTACTGCTATTTCAATAATTTGAGTTTGAAGTCATAGTTTGATCGAGGAAAGCAAATGTCAGACACGACCACTTGTCGAAAGTCGACACAAGGGAAAAAACAAATGGAATAGAAGATGACCTACCAAATGCACATTTATTCAGAATAGAAGTTGTACCTTCTAAACTAGAATAAATAACCCAAATATTAGAAAATGGACAAGCACCAGAAGGAATGAGTGATAAAAAGAAGAAAATCTTAACAATGAAAGCTACACCTTACAGCATAATAAACGGATTCCTCTATAAACTAGGTTTAGACAAGGTACTTTGTCACTGCATTTTGGATCATGAAAGATAAAGTATAATGCATGAAGCACATTATGGCCCAGCTGGAGGAAATTTCCAGTCAGACGTGACCGCTAACAAAAACCAACAATCATGACTATAGTGGTTGACATTATACCGAGATTGTCGAAGATTCGTCAGTAAATGTGACCGTTTCCAACGATTAGGTCGGCTTCTACCAAGTATCGAAATGCCTTTAATATCAGTAAACCCAAGTCTAACATTTGAAATTTGGGAGATCGACTTTATAGGACCATTTCCAATACCTACTAGAAGGACATGAGTGGGTTATATTATAACAATAGTCGAATATGTCACTAAGTGTGATGAAGCAAAACCTGTCGAAACCTGCTTTAGTGAAGTAGCCACAGAATTTATATATGAAAATATTATTACTAGATTCGGTTTTCCACTGACCTTGATCAACGATCAGGGGTCACATTTTGTAAACAAAACAATTGCAGCTTTGACAGAACAATTTAAAACTGAACATAGAAGGAGCGCAACATATCATTCTTAATCCAATGGTACAATTGAAGCGTTTAACAAAACTCTAACTAAAGTCCTGACAAAAATATCCAATACCGACAAAGATGATTGAGATGAGAAAATTCATGTTGTCTTATGAGCATACAGAATAGTGTACAAACAATTGATAGATCAAACACCATTCCTAATTGTTTACGAATAGGAAGCAGTTGTTTCTTTGCACTTTCAACAACAAATACCTATAACTATCGACATAATACACATTGATGTCGAAGAGTCTAGGAAATAATGAATAATACAATTGTCTAAACTCGAATAGCACCAACTGGTCACAATACAACACCAAGAGATCCAAAAACAACAACAAAAAGCTTAGCATGATCGGAATATTAAAAATAAACTTGTTGGTTGGAGACCTTGCATTGTTGAATAACAGTCGACTAAAAGGAAAACCGAAAAAACTACATACTGAGTGGATGGGACCTTATATTGTCAAAGAAATCAATGCCAATGGATCAGTTCGACTAAAAATGTTACAAGGCAATGTCTTTCGAAATCTTGTTAATGGTGCCTAACTAAAACGCTAGGAAAACTATAAAAAAAAAAATTGTATAAGTGATAACAAAATTTGAAAAAAAAATAAAAAACTATAAAAACCTAAAGTTTAGCAAGAAAAGAAATATGATAGGATCTTGTACGCATTCTTAGGAAGGAAGTAGCATATTACCATTTGGAACATATAACCACTGACACCATAATCATTGACACGACAAATACCACCCATTCCATTGACATTTTCACAATCACGACACACATCAACATAAAGAAGGCTCAACGGTCCAATCAGGTCATAATGGTCATCGACAAAAGGAGCACCAAAATCAACGTGTAATACAAGAATCCTCAACAGATTATCCTTCATAGTCAAATCTACCATTAATACCTACATCTACCAGATTGTCTCTCACTCCAACTATGTCAACTATAAATACCACACCAGAGGAATACCAAACATCATTCCATGAAGAGCTAGAAAATCAGAGCTACCATACACCTGAGACCAAGATACCTATGTGCGAACCAGAGCATTCAAACAACACAATGGCACCTAAAAAGACAATATCCACAACAAACAAAATGAAAGAGATAGAAACAAATACAACTCCATTGGTACAACGACTGGATAACATTCACAAAGCGAAAGTTATTGAAACGTCATGGGAAATATTGTGGAAGGAAATCAAGAAATGGTCATACAAAGATGGAAAAATTACGGATGAAGCTCAAAAGCTAAGTGCGAGCACAATCCTCTCTTACATAAATGCACCTCTCATGGCAAGTTTTTCGGGAACAAAGGACATCATAGCACAGTTCATTGTCAGCCAATACCACAATGGAAAATTTTATTTCGACAGACCTGTCGAAATATCTGGTGACGTAGTCTATAGACTTACCGGGTTGTCGAACAAAGGAGAACCGGTACATGTAAGATCAAACCCAAGTCTAATCGAAAAGCTAACAGGAACACTAGGAGGAAAGAATTCAAGGGGATTAATAATTAGACAAATTTAGTATACCACACCCAAGATAGTGGAAAAGATTATCTCTGTAGGTCTAACAAAAACAGGGGGAGGTTCTGACTTAAAACTAGACATGTTTGAAGCTGTCGTGAATGTAGAAGAAAAAATGGAAAGTCTGCCGTAGGGAAGAGCACCTAACAGAAATGATAAAAAACACTTACGCAAAATGTCAAGAGGAGGGCACACCAATTAAATTTCCTTCCTTAATCATATGGATTGCAATGTACCATCTTCAACCAGTCGGAGATCTGGACTTCAATGAACCGAACAGAATAGGTATGTGGAATTTCAAAGATTTTTCAATGGCTAGAAATCAACAAGAATTATAGATGGCCAAGGTTTGTTTGGATACTTGGTTCCAAATTTAAAAATAAAACGACCAGATGGAGGGTACCACAGAATATCCGACAATGTCTGCCACCGGCTACACACATTAAATTAGAATTAGACCACACTTCAGTATGGTACCTATAGGGGAATGGAGGAAACGTTGAACCCCTCAAATTTTACCCATTAGTTGAAGACATCTTTACATAATTACTAGATAGTTTAACACTAAGTTAGACATACCACCAGTCGCAAAGAAGTTCGATCAACCTATCATCGAACCTTTGACTGACCAAGAGAAAGAAGAGGATTATGAAGTCCATTTTCATATCAACACTTTTAATCTAGATGATGCTACTACAGAAGAATCCAACCCTGTACAATTTTCCATAGTACCACCGACACAACAACAGGAGGAATAAGTAGTACAGAAAGATGAAGAAACCCAATCCGACACCCTTCTTCCCAAATACGCAATGAAAAAAGAAACATCTGTCAACTAGCAGTCAAGTTGTCTAAAGCTCGACAGAAGAGAAAGAATCATGTAAAAGGAAAGGTTAAGCGTAGACTTATACTTCTAGAAGAATCATATGATTAAGATGAACTACATGCTCGGGCTGCAGAAATTCTAGAGGATGCTGCTAAAAATAGAGTATCAGTCAAGGAACAATTCAAAACGTTCGTCGCAGAAGAAGCAAAATAACCTCAAACAAAGAAAGAAAAAATTGTTACTCCACCTGAGGTTGATCCATTTGACCATAATTCCACCCCAACACTTCCATCCCTAGTTTATAGTCGAACAAGGGTTACCGACTTCGACCTCCATTACACTGACAACTTTCATAAACCTGTATTTATAAGCATTGCTCGAAAAATATCCGCACTAGAGTCAATAAAGATATTGACCTCCAAGATTTTCTCATCCATTTTTCCCACTGTTCAACAACTAATGATAATGAAACTGATTATTGTTTCAAACACCCCAAAACAAATTTTAACCATTCCTGAAAACCCTGACCAACCGCAAATTTCTACACAAAAATCACAAATCATTGGGCATNTTTTGGGGTAGCGGGGTCCGTCAAAAGTATGCAGTGTGGGTACTCGTTGGATGCGGAATCAAATTCCGCATCCAACGAGCTCTCCTAATCAAAATTTGAGTAAAAAAACAGGGAGATATGTCGAAAATACGAACACAAAAAGTAGTTTTTTTCTTTCTTCCTCCAAAATTAATTAATATTATTTTATTATTTTAATCATTATTTTATTATTTTAACTATTATTTTATTATTTTCCTTAGGAGGCCCATTTTAGACCCCAAAATTCCTCTAATGCCAAATTCCAAATAAACCCATATAAAGCCACTGATATTGTAGCACATCAAATCTCCTCATTTATCCCATAATTTAGTGAAAACCCCCCACTCCCTAACCCGACCGATGAAGAAGACGAACAAGCCATTTCTGAAGAGATTTTCGACCTCGACCAAGTTGAATCATTAGCACCAACCCAAGAAATGGCCAAGAATATAGAACCTATCTAAGCCAGCGAAACTATCGAATCCACAAAAATGGTCGAAAACCCTATGTTGATAGATTCCATCCCGACTCTTCTACCATCATCCTCCGAGCAACCACCACCTCTTCCTTCATCCACACCACTTTCACCTACACCACCAATACACACACCTTCTATCGTTCCCCCATTAGAAACCCAGTTAATAAACCCCACTTTACCCAGAAACACCACAGAGAAAATACATACCATACCTCCACCGACAGTTGGAAATTACTGCAGAATCTATTTTGGAAGTCTGCATTCATAAATAACCGTCTATCAGGAAGCAGAGCCCGTGAAAAAATATTATAGAAACTAATCAAGACATAAATTTTGTCACTCGTTTCTTTGAGACAAAGAAAAATTTTGTGTTGTGGGAGATGTTGGAGGAGCTAGTCAGCTAAGCCAACTAGACTCACTAGTCGACTAATTGTATATTAGGTCGACCTCATAGGTCATGTCAGTTGGTTGAACCGAAACGTAGTTACTATAATTTTTTTGTAAATGTATATATAGGTTGTTGAGCTAGATATATGCTTGGTTCGGTTTATTATATGACACACATATGTATTGAGTAATCTAATATGTTATTCTATCTACCATTCGTGTCTCTTGTTATGTTATTGTTATATGAATCTTCATGTGGATTATTGGTAACCTTGCAATCTGATTGATTACAATAGTGTCATCAACATATAACATGCATCCTATCGAAGACATCCTCAGTAAACCTAAGAAGTAGTATGAGTCCAAAAATTCCAAAAAAAAATTAAATGAAAAGGTCATGTGGTTAAGTACTTATTTACTAGTGTTGTTGGATGTATTATTAGTTATGTGCACATGATAGCCTAGGGATTATTTCCATTGGATATCTTTTCTCCTATCAAAATGGCGGGATATTAGCTACGCATCGTGCATTGAAGGCTCATCAATGGCCCATAACCTCCAAGAATTCTAATTTGGATCCTCCCATACCTAGTGGCATTAAATATCCCTTTTTGTGTACCTTGGAGCTAGTTCATAGAGTCGATGGATTCACATTTGGATCTTGGTGTTTCTTTGCCACCTCTTAGCCCATAAAAGGAATTCATGGGCATACATATTCTAGAGTAAATTTAGAGCAAGGTTATGCTACTGGAGTTGTGTTTAAGCTTCCTTATAGCTCACCTCTTCCCATACCTATTAGCACTCTCCAAGCTCCCCTACCTCCTTCCTCAAAAGGGAAAGTGCTTCTCCAATTTGTTCTTCAAGTTATATAGCATTTAGTGTGGAAAAATAGACCCCCCTAAGGGATATTGTTAGCTTCCCTTAAATTCCATGCCTCCTAGGTGACAATACATGTATTTTCTTGACCATTAGTCAATCTAAATTGGTTCTTACATTGGATTATTGTTGTGGTTTGCATCCCCTCACCTCTTTTATATTGTATTTATGTTGTTTGTTTCTAACAAGAGCTTGTAGTATCTATTTGTAGTTATCACATTTGTTTTCTGTAACACAATACTAGGCCTTGTCAGCAACCTCAAAGGATTTCACCAAACATGGGAATGGCTACACAATTTCTTACAACACTTCTAATTCCCTATTTCAATGGGAGAGTTCAATTGAAATATAGTCAACAAATATTCCAATCATGGACACACATGCACCTTAAGAAGCGTACTATTTCTAAATCACTACAACTATAACAAAAAAGAGAGGCACGAAGAAATTACTAGAGAAGGGAAAGGGTACTACCTCTACATAGTACATACAACTAGAGTTGGAATATGTTATGTCTATGAGAATCATGTTAGAAAAATATATTAAAGAGATGCAATCCATTCTAGTAACTAATCTATGGGGTTTGTTAGTTGAAGAAATAATTAAGCCCAAATATGAGGCAATCTCATCCAGGGTAGGAGACCACATCTAGTTTATGAAGGACCACATAGTCATAGGAAAATATGTGGGGATCTAGCCATCAGAGAAGGATTTACCTAGTGTATTAACTCAAGGTGGAAACCAAAGGGATAGGTCAACCTCAAGTAGGATCAAGAAACACTAGATAGTATTGGGAACACTTTGGTTAGTTTTTTTAAACCTCATAAATCACCAAAAATGGTAAGTATATAGTTTACGCCAACATGTGTGTTTATATGAATGTTTCAAGTCCTCTACCACAATCCATAGATATTAGTTTTCATGATAATGAGTGGACCCAAACCCTTAATTATGAGAACATTTCATTCATATGTAGGAAATTTCATGAACACAAGACATTCAAAGACTACCTACAAATCTAGCATCGGGAAAAAAAAGGTAGGAAACCACCATGGATAAGGAAGGATTTACCAAGATACAACCCAAAATAAAACAACAACAAAAAATGGATTCCCAAAACAAATATGCAACTAACCATACCAATAACACCTTCCATCATCTCAGTGATCTAGAGGATAGCCAAAGTGCAAAGAAAGAAAGGATCTCAATATTTTTGGAACAAGAAGCACAAAAGAGAAGAAAGAGGAAAGAATTCCACTATGCAAAAAGGTTAGAATGCCACAACTACAAGAAATGAGATTAACAAAACCTAGGATTGGGACATGGGATCGTAAGGAAATGAACAATCAAGCTGAGAGGAGGAAGAAACTAACCATGGGAAAGATATACCTATGAATTATGTTGATATCCCATCCCTTATTGAAATTTATGGGGGAAAAAATCATACCAGCATCCTAGAGGAGGAACTAAACAAGATACAAGAAAAACTAAACAAATACAAGAAATCCATGGCTCACCCAACCACACTAGGCCATCCCTCTAAAATGGGAATACAAACCAACCCCCTAAAATAATCTAAGAAAGGGAAACTGAAAACAAGAAAATAATCAAAATGAAAAGAACTGATAAAATGCAGGAATAGGATGCTCAACTAAGGGATTCAGGGAAAGTGATCTCCATTGGAGATAAGTATCTCCTCAACCTTGCCACTAATTTATAATGTAGTTGAAAATTATATCATGGAATATCAAAGGTATTAATAACATAGGTAAATATAGAAACTTTAGAAATGGAATATATAATGAAAAGATGGCCATTTTCATGTGCAAGAAACCAAATGCAGCAAGGAAAGCATGTGTAAAATAACAAGGAAATGTTGGACAGGTGTGATGCTTTAGCCATCTCCACTACACGATTTTCAGGTGGGATGGAATTTTTTTTGGGACCCTCTCTAATTACTTTGGAAGACTTCTTTGAAGTTTGTAACATCCTCATAGCCCCTTATCAAGATTCTAGGCTAATTCAAGAAGGTTTTTCCACCAATGTTTATGGTCCTAACCTCATTTAGAACAAGATGAAATTTCTAAAACATCTTCATTACATAGGAAAGGTACTTAAAGAATTCTCATGGATAGTAGGGGGGGAATTCAACATAATTACATCCCTATTTGAGAAAAGAGGAGGGATTCAACATATTGATGCTAAAAATGAAAATATCAAACAAATCATCTTTGACCAAACAATGGTGAACATTACCTCCAACGATGGTTGTCATACTTGGAATAATATATGAGGGGGGACTAATCAATTAGTGTAAAGGCTAGATATATTCACGTACTCTCAAAATTTGATTCAATTAACTACCCCTTTTTGCTTAAAAATCCTCCTCTATATGGGATCGCATCATTGGGTGATCTATATTCACTAAGGATCATTCTATTCCTTGAAACTAAAACCCTTCCAATTCAAGAATTTTTTGCTAGATCAACCTAATTTCTAATAAAATATTGAACAATGGTGGAAGGAAAGTGAGTCCAACAAGGGATCAATGATATATAAATTCCAACAAGTACTCAAAAACCTAAAAACAAAAACAATAAATGAAATGAAATGAAGAGGTATTTGGAAACATCCTTCATATTAAAATCAAATCGGAGGCCCAAATGGAAGTAGTCCAATCAAGAATTATTATCCAAGATAGAAATCCTACTTTGGTCAAGGAGGAGGAGAATTTGTAGCAACTCTTGGACTCTAGATATAAGCATAAACAAATTATTTGGCATCAGAAATATAGAATCAACTGGCTCAAGGAAGGAGATTGTAACTCTAAATTCTTCCATAAATTGATGATCAATAGGCGAAATCACAATAGAATTTCCACCCTTATATATATGGAATGCATACTCCTAGATAATGAAGAATATATTGAGACATAAGTTATAAATTAATACAAAAATATATAAAGGATATTGATCAAGGAAGACAAGCATCTACAGATAGGGTGCTCTGGCACATATTCTAAAACTAATCAGTCTTGACTAGAACCTAAGCCTCAAGATTCCAATATCAAAATAATAGGTTGAAGCTACGATGAAAGAAATGGTTCCATGAAAGTCTCTCAAGATCAATGGATTCACTATTGAATTCTTTAAAGTTTCTTGGTCCATGATTGAATTTGATGTTTGGTGATTAGTCAAGGAATCCATGGTATACAAAGGAATTCTTCAAGCCATTAACTCCACGTTCCTGAAACTCATACCCAAAGTGGAGAGAGTCGATACCACAAACAAATTCAGACCCATTTCCCTATATAATGTAATCTACAAGATCATTACCAAAATCATGTATGATAGCCTCAAACTTATCATGAATATTATAATGTCAAAGAAGAAAATGGGGTACTTAGGAAGAAGGAGATCCTATATGGGACTATTATATCTAATGAATCTCTTAATTCACTTAATACAACAAAAAATCAAGGTATGTTCATTGAACTTTATCTATCCAAATCATTTGACAAATTAAATTTGAATTTCATTAATCAAATGTTATCATACTATGGAATTTTCCCCATCTAGTCTCAGTAGGTTATCAATATCATCTCCTATACCTTCTTTGATATCTGTGTTAATAACTCTCCCTCTCAACCCTTTAACCCTTCTTGTGGAATCAGACAGATAGATCCTTTATCCCATTTTCTCTTCATCTTTATGACAAAAGGTTTGGGAATATTCCTAAAAAATTCCATCATAGAGGACAACCTTAAGGGTTTACATATTCATAATAATCAGGATCCACTTTATTACCTTCATGTTGTGGACAATATGTTTCTTATGGGACATTCACCTACCTTGGATGCCTCCTTGTTCAATGATATTTTAGACTCCTTCCACCTCACCTCGGGAATAGTCATCAACCATAAAAAGAACCTTACATATTTTTGAATACCCATCCTATTAGCCAATACAGCATCTCAAGGATTCTATGTTTCCACGTAGGGGCTCCCCTGTACAACTACTTTAGATCCCCTCTCTTCAATAATGCTTCTAAAAACCTCTATTAGAAGGATATTTTCTCCAAATTAAACCAAAATATTAGTTCTTGGACATTCAGGTTCCTCACCCTTCTTGGTAGAATGAATCTCCTTAAATTAGTTATCTAGGATATACCCCTATATCTTTTCTTACTTTTGGAATCCTCTACTTTAACTTTCAAGGCTATCTATATTCTTTAATATTCCTTCCTATTGTGAGGTCTAGCAAGAATGGAAAATGGGAGGTTTCCTATGACAAAATTTTCCTCTCATCCAAATAAAAAAGGGGCTTGGAGTGAAATACTTGAAGCATTCCATCAAAGCAATAGCAAGCAAAATGTTATGGCACTAGATGACTAAACCTACTAAGCTTTGAATTCAACTCTAGAAATGAATGCAGATCAAATTCCCAAATAGTAATTGATCCAAATGAAGGGCATGTTGAAAGGATAGAAAATATGGAATTATGTGTGGAATAATCAATCACTTTTCCAATCACATAGTTTTTAGGAGGTCTATGATGGACATATGGCCCAATTTTGGGGTGACTCTTGGAAACAATTCTCTAATTCAAGAGAAAGATTCCCCATTTAAAATTCAAAATCACTACAATCAACTCAATTAAGTCACACTACCTCAACTCTGAAAGGAGGGAATAAGCACTCACTTTGACCATTGGAGGAGATGGAAAAATATTCCCTCTATAGGAATTGAGGAACAATGTACTCTTCTTTCAATAAAACTACAAAACAAGTGGATTGGAATACACCTAGTCAAGGTATATTGCAATTGGGATTTAATGGGAAAGGTACATACCATATAAGAGAGGCTTATCAATGGGAGGTAGTACACCATCACTTGGAAAATAATAAGATATGTTCCAAAGTGTGGAACTCAAATTAGTGGCCAAAGATCTAGGTATTAATCCTCTAGATTATGGCTCCAAGAAAATTCCTCAACTTTGACATATTTATTATATATTATTTGAAGGAACCTCTATTTTCCCTATACACCTTCAAGAAGAAGAATTGGAATAACACATATTCAACCATTATGGGTATGCCAACCAAATATGGTTGGTAGGGGCAGAAACATTCATACAAATGGATAGGAACAATTAGGATATTTCCAAGGTCATTAAAGAATGGAGGGACACTCCTTTAAACAACATAGTCCTCAACAAAATATAGATCCTTTATCCAAGCTTTCTCCTTCGGGGGTTTGGACGGAAAGAAAAAAAAAGAATCTCTAAAAACAAATCTACCAATGTTAAATCCACTTGGGAAGTGATGAAGAAACAAATAGTGGAAACCATCAATTATTGTCACTATCAAGGGGAGGACAAACTATGCAGTCACTAGGATATTAGACGTCTTCTCTCTCTAGGACTTTATCTAAACAATCTCACTCTTAGAAAAACCTCATCCTTTCAACAAGTTAGCTCCCCAAACTTATGGTCATTTCTTCCTTTGGAATTCATCAAATTGAATTTTGATGGATCCTCCAAAGAAATTTTTGGAATGGTAGGAGCAAGTGTAGTATTTAGGTATCGCTCATATGGGATCCTAAGGGTCTATTCTATGTTTTAGGAATAGACACGAATAACTAAATGGATATTAAAGTGCTAGAAAGAGGTCTACAAATTGAAAGGGTTAAAGGATACCATAGGATAAAAATGGAAGGTGAATCGCTCATTTTAATCCAAGGACTAACAAAGCTCCTAAATGGATCCATGACAGACAAAATTTCGCAGCATTAGAAAATTATGTCAACTTTGAAGAACATCCAAAGAACTTATTTTCTATCACAGCTTAGATTCCCTTGCAAGTTGGAAGAACAACCAATGGTTTGGTTGACTAACTCACAAATGAGGGTGTAATCAAATCATCAAAGGATTTGGAAACATCATGGGGGATCCTAAGAAACTCCAAATTGAAATGGGGTTATCTTTAGTTTCACAATTTGAACCTTCATCACCCAAATGGGGGTGATAAAAAGGGATATATTATTGGACATGGGTTAGTTGCATGCCCACACTAAAGGAAGAAAGAACATTGTGCATGATCATGATAAACCCAATTCATGACATTCGGTGGGTTGCAAGAGATAATACAAGAGGAAAGGATGAGAAACTAGATGGAGGGTATTGTGTCTTCAACCCGAATGATGTGAGACCTAAACTTCAAATGGATAGAAATTATATGGATCACACACATAGTTTAAATGTAAACAAACAATGAACAATGAAATAAATTAGTCTCTTCAACTTAAGTTTGAAGTGATCCATTATCCCTCATGTCTTGAAAATAGTTTTATTCAGTCTCTGGTTGCTTATACCAGTAGACCCAAGATCTTGGGTGGTTTTCTATAATGTAAATTATTGGTTCCATGTGTATAGCTAGGAGTTAGCACCTATAATTTGGTTTAATGGAATTCCTTTTGTGTTGCACCATTGGATTCATCTAACAAGGTTGAGTTACAAGACTGGAGCAATGTTTAATTGGTTAGACGACATTTAGAGAATTACCAACATGCTATTAGACTTAGACTCATACATTGTTCTAGATCAGGTGATCTCCACAAAATATCAACTTGACTTAGAGGGAATTATGGTAGGGAAAGACCCACAACAAGACATGAAAGGGAATCCATAGGTAAAGGAAGAAGGTGAGGTATATTTCAATAATATTAGGAGAGGTACACATTACAAGTCCGATATCCTACACAGGAAAACTCTCAAGAATATTACTCAATCTCAACAAGAGGCCATGACTACTATCAAAAGGTTCTACCAATCCCATCCCAATGTTCTTATTGAGGAAATTAACAATCTGGAGAGGAAATCTATTACCAAATGTGGCCTCACTACTTTAGAAACTGTTGACAGTGAATCCCTTCAATGGATTCTAGATATGATATTTTCCAGAAGTAGAGACACCAAGATCTCTAATATGTCTAAAATTTATTGGTTAGTCAAGTCCTTTAATACCCAAGTCGTGGAGGAGAATGAGACTCGTGCACATTTTTTCATTCTTGAGAAGCTTGAAACCATGGAAGCCAAATACAATTCCTTGAGCATGGTTCACTGGGGCCTTAATACCAAGGTGCTAGAGGAAAATATAGAGCCTTGGGCCAAAGCCACCTCCATTGTATTGGACACTAATACAAAGAATGAAATGGAACCACCTCTTTTCAATTTCCAGGTATTGTCTTTTTGTTTTTTTGGTTTCTATAGTAAAAGGAATGATAATTTTTTTTGGAAGGAAATGTGTTTAGGAATAATTCATGTCGACCCTATTACTACATTACTATTAGTCTTGGGTATGCAGTAATATTCCGTTTTTGTAATGCATTGCTCAGTAACTATGATGTTTTTTTTATCATCAATTTATATTTATAACACCTCAACTTACCACAAGCTTATTAAGATCTCTGTTTGTTTGATCAATCTTAGAAAATATTTTGTTTATTACTTTTGTGTACATTAATAAAATATAATTTTCTATCTTAAAAAATAAAAATAAAAATTGTTTTTAAAAATTATAAATACAAATAAATATATAAACATCTTAAATTAAATCTTATTCTTATTATGTCCTCAACGGGGATATATATATATGTTTCGTTTAGGTGTATTAATCTCCAACAATTTGAAAAGTTTCAAAGTTTAGACTTAGGTTTTTCCATAGTGTGGTGCAATTTTTATTTACATTTTTTTAATTGTCCAAATTTTTAGGCTTCCATTAGTTTGGTGGAGGTGACATTGGCCTGGGTTCTTATGCCCCAGGACCCGATGACAATGTGATGTCAGCAAAGTTTTAATGCAATGTGTTTTTTTAATATGAGGCATCCCCAACAAATTAAATGCAACACTACATGTTTCTCTATGGATTCGTTTTTTCTTTTGTTGTGTGTTAGTTTTTTAATGTTGTCCTGCATAATGCAGGTGCTCTCCGAGGAACGAGCCTCACATATGGTTTCATGAGATATCTATCCTATTTTTCTCTATGGGATAAGGTAACATGAGGGGCATTTCCCTGGAGAGATGCCAAGCTTGGAAATATTAGCATCTCTACTCAAGTTAAGGATGCTAGTGGAGTTAAGGATGCTACATAGTGGAGGTACTACATATTTTGTGAACCTAGGGTTTATTACTTATGTTTGATTCTTCTATGGTTTTTGCTATATTTCTTTTGTTTCCTAGTTAATACATTTTTTTTAAATACATTTTTTTTTTAAATTTGATGGTTTCCCCTTTGGTCTCTTCTTTCCCTTATTCAAAATAGCATCTTTCCTTTTTCCTCCCACAACCTGCTAGACAATATTCTTTCCCCTGCGGATGACACTTTAATTTGAGTGGTGTTATTTTATCAATCTGCAGCATGTTGAACTGTCCCTATTCCCCGAACCATGATGCTCTTAGCTCGACCATCGTCTATGCACCCAACTAGTTGGTTGTTCCCACAACAGATCAAAAAATGTATATAACAAAACTTAAATCAATCCTCTAAACTGTCGTTCCTACTAATTTGTTGGCTTGAAGTACCTATGACAAAGGGAAATTGAACTCCCACACTCTTTACCATTTTCATGAGGGAAAAGATAATTTAGATGGTTCACATTCCTTGTTTTTATGACTTTTAGGTTCTCTCCCCTTCTACGGGCTAATTCTCCATCTGTCTAGTATCATATAAAGCTCCATTGGACATGGCTCGATGCCTCTTCTTTCATGGTTGTCATGGTCGCGAGTTTGCATTTCTTTGTAGGATTCATCGGAACACCACCCCTCTCCAAACCGAGTCTGGTAACAAAGTTATTTTTCTTTACTCAAATCCAAACCTATGGACCAACACAACCTATTTTCTAAGACCACTATCCAAGCACATTCAAATCTCCTCACCCTGAGAACATGAAAAAAACCTAAATACGCAACTACTCCTAACTTATTATTTTGTCATATGTTGTTGAGTCAATAAACACCATTTGAGTTCAACCACCATAGAGTTTGTTGTCCATTCTAGACGCATGATTAACACAAGGATTAATTTTTGGATGTATAACTGTCCTTTGTAGATATTTATAGGTCATCTAGTCCTTTAAAGGAAGTGGATATCTATCCAACAAAACATTATTAGATTTATCTCTAAATGTGTCTCCTTGAAATTGAAATTGGTTGATTCCAATATCGCAATTCAATGTGTGTCATACAAATATGCCTCTTGTGTGGTTGAAATGCTAACATTTTGCTAAACCTTTCCAACTACTGGCACTATTGGAAGTGTCGTTGACATTCAATTGTGTGAAACTAAAGAGTATATCGAGGTTGGGGCATTGCAAAAATCATTGGTGTCTATATCTTCATGGGTGTTGTAAGTTAGAACAGCTGCCAAGTATGGAAACATTGGTATTTTTGGAGGGGTTGCATGTAGATGGATGTGTGAAGATGAATATGATTCAAAGGTTGGAGCATTGTATAAAGATTCGGTTGTTATATGTATGTTGGGACTTAGAAGAGCTTCCAAGTATGGAAACATTGGTATCTTTGGAGGAGTTGCAGGCTGCATGTGGGTGTGTAAAGCTGAAGTGGATACAAGGGTTGGAGAAGTGTACAAAGATTTGGGTGCCAGATTTTTTTGGGTGCTTTGAGTTAGAATAGATTCCAAGCATGGAAACATTGGAATATTTGGAGTACTTTTGCTCATATGATTGTGTGAAGTTGAAGAGGATATAGGGGTTGGTGCATTGTACAGAGATTTGGTTTTTGTATGTTGATGAGATCTTGGACTTAGAAGAGACTCCAAGTATGGAAACACTGGTATCTTTGGAAAATATGTGGCCAGGTGGATGTATGAAGATGAAGAGGATACAAGACTCGGAGCGAACTACAAGGTTTGAGGCACTAGGTGTTTTGGGGTGCTTTGAGTCAAAAGAGTTGTCGAGTATGAAAGCATTGGAATCTTTGGAGTAGTTCCATGCAGTTGGATGTGTGAAGATGAAGAGGATATAGGGATTGGAGTGGTGTACATCTTTGGTTTCTATATCTTAATGGATTCTTTGAATTAGAAGAGCTTCCATATATGGAAACATTGGTATCTTTAAAGGATTTTTGCTCATCTCACTGTGTGAAGATGAAGAGGATACAAGAGTTGGAGCGATGTAGAAATATTCATGTGGTAAGTCTTATTGGGTGCTCTAAGTTAGAATAGCTTCCAAGTAAGGAAGCATTGGTATCTTTGTAAACGTTGTGGCTAGGTACATGTGTGAAGTTGAAGAGGATACAGGGGTTGGAGTCATGTACAAATATTTGGGTTCTATTTATTCATGGATTCCTTGAGTTAGAAGAGATTCCAAGTACGAAAACATTGGTATATTTGGATTACTTTCACATATCAACATGTGTGACATTGAAGAGGATACAGGGATTGGCACATTGTACAAAGCTTCGGTTTCTAATTTTGTCTGGGTGTGCTGAGTTAGAAGATGTGGAAGATGTGAGTTAAAAGAGGTGGAAGATGTGGTTGGATATGCTTGATGTCTCTAAATGTCCCAAATTATAGTGTCCAGTGATCTTTGACTCAATTGATTATATCAAAAAGGAGAAATTGAAGTCGAATTCAAGTAATAGTTAGGAAAGCATTTGAATAATTTGACTAATGTATTCCTACGATTTGCACTTTTGTTGTTTTCTCATATCATATGAGTCATTTTTAATGAAAAATATCTTAAATTATTGTAGAGGTCATGAATATTTTTCATTGCATTACAGGGTCTTTGGAGAATTTTCATTTACTTTTCATATATAATTTATGAAAAACATACTTTTTAATTTTTATCATCTACTTTTAATAATAACATCTAAGAAAACTTAATTATGTCCAATTTAAAAGATAATTATTATTAGTCTTTTTTTATTTTTAATATTATAACTTCTGAAAAACTTACTTCTTGCGTTCGATTTAAAATTTAAAAGATCGATTATTATTAATCCTGGTAAGAAGGCCTTAAAAGATCAACTATTATTGGCTTTCCTGGTGATTACTTGTCATATTTGAACTACCTTTTGGTTTCAATTCTCTCCTGGAATTAATCTTTCAACTTCTCCTGTAATTACTTCTTGTATCTCGACTACCTTTTGGTACCAGTTCTGCCTTAGCATTGATCTTTTAGCTTGTCCTATAATTTCCTGTCATATTCTCTTCCAAAATGGGGGATTTAAGGATTCTTTGCACCAAGTCATTGGGGTTCCATTCCCTTAATACGAGATTCTTGCTTATTCCTTCTACTTATCAAATTTCTCATTTACTATAATTTACCACAAAACCTAATATATTGATTTACTACGCTTCTTAAGATTGTTGTATCCTATGAAGAACTAATACAATATAAGATTTATCTTCCTCTTGTTCCTAAGTTCAACCTATCTAAACTTAAATCATAATAATAAGAGCTGTTAACTAATCTCTTTGAGTTAGATGAAGATATATCCATTTATTTATCTTAAAAAGGAATTTAAGAGTTATAAAACTAGTTACTAATCCCTACCTCATTCTAAACAGATATAAATCCTGATCAATTTTAGCTTAATTTTAAGTCTCAGTTTCAATGTTAGTTTCAATACAATGAGATAATTCATGCCAATTGAATGTACTCACATTGTGGCTAATTAGTATATTGCTCATAACACCATTTTTACTGATAGGTTTTGGAACAGTGACTATTAATGTCAACTACATAGATCGCTTAGTAACATATTGCTACTAGCCCAAGATTTGTATCCAAATCAATAAACTTTCTCCACTCTTCATGGAAAGATGAAAACATGCGATACTATTATGTAGAGATTGGTCTTAAAACTTGAATATATTAATTGTCACTAATTGGTTGCACACACACGCATATATATAGCATCATGGGATAGCTCAAGTGGTTGAGTGTTGTAAGTTGTGAGTAGAAGGTCTCGAGGTCAAATCCTTGGGTGGCTATATATTGTTATATAAGGGCCTCGCTTGATATCCCCATCGGGTTAGATCAGTAATCCGAGTGAACGGGGTGAGGCCCCTTCAGGTGGCCCCCAAGATCGAAACTCTTTAACAAAAGCAATATTATATTTTGTAACGTTAGTTCTGATGTAGTGCAATTTACAAGTATGGTCAATTTTTATTGAGGATTTTATGTCTTATTTGTAAATTATATGTTATTATATTTTAATATTTAGTGTAAGATATTTAGGATATATTACCATTATGTTATAATCTATAAGTAGTAATGTAGATCAATATTTATGATCTAAGCATTTTATTCTCTACAAGGCTATGAGCTTTCATTTATAAATGATATTTATCATCCATTTGTTATTAAGCATGTTATGCATGTAAATAATTCTTTGATTATTGTTGCATGAAATGGTGAGTAAGCCCTTAAACCATTTCTTATTGGGAAAAAAGAAAACAACCTCATATTGAATATCATTGATTTTAGATAAGTTGAGTCTAATTCACACTTTTCCTGTGCCAAAATATCTACAGATTGTTTCTGCAATAACAAATGTTTTTGAATAGACTTGTTAAAAGAGAATCGTTCAAATACTCGCCATATAAGTGCTTGTAATTAGACTTCCATTGTTGCAATTTTGGTGATTGTTCTAACTACAAATTGCATACAATGTGCATGAACAAGTGCGTTCAAAAACTACTGCAATGACAATCACATTACCATCAATAGAGAACTTGTTATAGGTCATTTTGTGTAAACAAAAGTACAAAGCTTCCCTTTCCCATGCAAAAGCAAAGTTGCAACCTGATACTTTGCATCACAATACTAGCTTAAAGTTGTATTTTTTTGTCTTTTACTTTGTCAAGAAAGTTGTGTTTTTTTTTACGTCTCCTTTGTTAAGATAAGAAGCAAGCACAAATGACTTTATACAATGTGTAGTCTTTAATCAACTTATGCTTAAGTCTAAGACTTTTACTCCTTAACATTTGCTAATGTCATGTACTAAGTAAATAAAATTTTCATGTACTTACAACAACAACACAATCTTCTCCTTTTTGCCACATAGAAATGTAGTTTTTTTGTTAGTTAATCTCATTTTTGTTTTTGTAACTTGTTTAAAGAAACCTCCTACCACAAATAGGCCTTTCACAATGTGTTGTTCTTTCACCAATAATTTCCTCCTACCACAAATAGGCCTTGCACAATGTGTTGTTCTTTCGCGAATAATTTCCAACAATGTTTGAGTCAATAGCATACTGATTATTTTATTTGTGATTGGAGTGTATATTGAACTTCTAAGCATGTTCTAAATGCACTTGGTTCTTTTGATGATGATGTTTAGTGCTTTTGATGGCTGCACCTTTAGTGAATAGTTTATCCATCTATGTTTGTTAGTCATGGTTATTAGCGAGCTCTACTAGAATTTTTATTCTTGCACACAACTTCCTTTTTTTTCTTGCACACAATTTCCTTCTTTCTCGTATTACACTTTGGTTTTGGGTTTCTCTATCATTATTTTGGAGGTTATCTTGTAAATTTTAATAGAAACTGATATTGGTCTCTAGCAAGAACTATACTAAAATATCTACCCGGCCATTTGCATCGAGGCTCACTTGACTCCCTTCAGTGATAGATTACTCAGTTATCTTTTCTTAGTAGTCAGACTAAGAACAATAGATTTTGCTTCTTTTCTTCTATTATTATAGTGAGATATAGTGTAATAATGAAAAATACTAATTTACAAAATCAAATTAAATCTACACATTGAACATATCTAAGCCTAATCTGAAATTGTGTTCTAAAAACTTGTAATTTGAAATTCAATTGTTATGAATTTGATAACGCCAATGTTCTGTGTGTATGTTAGTTTAAAACTTTAACCTCCCTTATCATTATCATGAAGGATAAAGAATCCAAGTTTAAACATGGATGGGGTTCCATAAAACAAACAAAGGAGTTGATTGATTGTTCCAAGGAAGTTGGTAAAAGGTTCAAGTTTTAGATCTTTCCAGTTATTTTTATGGAGTTGACTAAAATTATACAGTTCTAAACATACATTTGCAATTTTCATAAAAATTCCAATCAAAACTTACAATTTTAAAGTTGGACTTAAAAAACAAGAATTTCCATGGCTAAATTTATGGATGGATGAATTTGAGAGGGCAATTGGTGTGAAAAAAGTATTGGAATTGGTTGTTCTTGGTCTCACCAAAAGGTAACGGAGTAAGCTATCACCGGAGCGTCAAGTGGACCCCAGTGCAAATGGTCGGGTAGATAGCTTACTCCGAGGAATCTTGCCGTGGTTGAAAATGTTAGTTTTTGTACAGTTTCTTCCACCATCATTGCTTCAACTATAAGTTCATTTTGTTCATTTCATACATATTTTTCAATTTGTAAATAATTGGTTCTAAAACAAAGCTATTTTCTCTTTTATGCTCTCTAATTGTTGAAATAATAAAAAACTAAATTGATTGATATTTGAAAATTTTCATTTCAAAAAAAACCTAGCCTCTTCACTATTTGTGGGTAGTTTCATTTGTTGTTTGCTTTCATTGTTTTGCAATGCTCTTTGGTTTATATAGATGTCATATTTTCAAATCCAAAAAATTTAATTCTCTAAATTCAATACTATGATAGAGAGAGGAACATTGAATTCCCTAATTCCAAAATTTACAATTTGCAATTTGAAAAAAATTCCAAACATTGTCAATTTTTCCTTATAATGTTGTTTTCCAACAATTTGGTGTTTATTGCATATTTTTTACTTGAATGAAAGTGGTTCATAGTCTAGTTTTTAATCGTGACATCATCCAAATACAAGTGCTGCAGTTTTGGCTATATTTATTGCATATTTTTTACTTCAATGAAAAATGAAAGTTGTTCACAGTCTAGTTTTTAAACTAGACATCATCCAAAGTGCTGCACTGGGGGACATTGTCAAGCTATGGTTCTTATTTATAAAATAATGATAAATTTTATAAATTAAATCTTATGTGCTAGAAATGGCCAAATTCATTATAAATTTAGATAAAAATTTTATAAACAAGATAAACACATTATAAATAAAGAAATACTTTACACTGTAAAATGATTTATACTTTTTATATCAATTAAAAAATTAGAAGAAAAAAAAGTTAAAAACAAAAATTATAACTCTCATTTAAAAATATTATTCTAAGATTTTGATTTACAAATATTTTTTTTAAATATTTATCAAAATATTATTATAAAATTTTGGTTTACAAATATTTTTTTTAAATGTTTATCAAAATATTATTATAAAATTTAAATATTATTCTAAGATTTTGATTTACAAATATTTTTTTAAATGTTTATCAAAATATTATTATAAAATTTTGGTTTACAAATATTTTTTTTAAATGTTTATCAAAATATTATTATAAAATTTTGATTTACAAACATTTTAAAAAAATAAATATTAATCAATAATTTTGGATAAAAAATTCTTTTATTTTTCAATCTTATTTTAATTTTTTAAATAACCAAATATTTAAACCATAAAATATAGAATAAATGGTAAATAAGAATACTATTAAAGCATTTCTTCCATAAAATTACTACTGAAGTCGGAATAAATCCCTTGAATATTTTAAAACTACGCCTATGATTTATCAATTGAAAAAAAAAAGCCTTATCCAAATGAAAAGATACATTTATCTTCTCCTTTTGAACAATGTGCCAAACAGAAATATCTCAACGTCACATTTATCTTCTTTCTGGATTACTGTGCAAAATAGAATATTCTCAAAAGAAATATGATATTACAGCACCCAATTTCCTATTTCCTTTTTCATCATCTAACTTGGTTATGTATTTTGACCATCATCTAGCTTGGTTATGTATTTTGACCTGATAGAGACAGATCAGATCAGATTTTCATCATCTAACTTTGTTTTTTATTGTGACTGATATAGACAGATAAGAGGTAGATGCAACTATGCCAGCTATCGAGAATGTTGTCTTTTCAACTTTTAAAACTTCTTGTTGGAAAGGTTCAATGGAGTTCATCGTCCAACAGCTTGGAAGTTGGCTATATATTGTGACCTGATCTAGACAGATTAGAGGTAGGTGCAACTATGCCAACTCTCCAGAATACTGTCTTTTCAACTTTAGAATTTTTTTTTGCAACTATGCCAACTCTCCAGAATACTAGAAATTTCTCGTGCAACTATGCCAACTCTCCAGAATACTGTCTTTTCAACTTTAGAAATTTCTCGTTGGAAAGGTTTAATGGTTTCTCACGATGCAACAAACCCTCCAGCCTGTAGAAATATGATAACCACCATTGAAACTATCATTTTGAGGAAGAAAAAAAACATCAAATCAAAAGAATTGATTGATTTAATGTGTAAACACCAACCTGTAGTCTGATGTCACATGTGAGTTCCATGTAACTTCCTTTATTTCATCTTCTGTAAACACCATTTGCAAACATATGTATCTGCCTGTTGCATTCTCACATTCAAAGGCAGCAACATGTGCAAGAGCAGCTTCTTCCACTTCTACATATGCACATACACCATTCTGCTGTAGTGCCTTAGATCCTGTGATTAACAAATACCTTTTTTTACATAATGTTCATATGTAATGCAACCTCCAAAGAATACTGACAATTTTAGGCATCTATGTTACAGTCAAGGATAGCGATTTACCTTTCAATTGGTTCAAAATGGTATGTGAATTAGGATTTGAGAGTTGGGGCCCAATGACTGAAGCAGGATTTACTACTACTAGATTAAGGTCTCTGTCATTTGAGAGTGCCCATACAGCTTTCTCTGAGAGAGTCTTTGCCAATGGAGACCACAACTACACAAACACAGAAGACATCTGATAATGAGTTTGAGTTTTTCTTTCAAGTTAGGGTAAAAATTAGATTCAGAGAGTAAGAGTGAATCTGCTTGCCTGAGTTTTCCTGTAATTTAGGACAAAATAGATTTAAATACAGAATTATTAAAGTGAAAAGACTTGCCTTCTTTTCACGGCAGAATTCAAGATTGGTCCAGCACTTCTCGTCCAGAATTTCTCCATCGCCATGATTGCCAGTCGTCCTCCCACAAATAATGGCCGAAACAGAGGAAGTGAACACCAAACGCTTTACACTCTCTGCGGCAGCGCAGGCCTCGACAACATTCAATGCACTTCGAACCTCGTAGTCTACGCTATCAGTCTACAGCAACAAAATAAAACTTCTTGAAACCCTTTGTTTTCCCATAAATTTATCCAAAGTCTAAAATACTTAAATTCATAAATTACTTCATACCGGATATTCCTGCAATCCATCGAGATGATCGCAGGGCGCAGGGACGTGAAAAACTCCGGAGCAACCATTGATGTTGCCGAAAACGCTGCGATAATCCAGTAGATCGGCTTGGCTTACCTCCAACTTCTCCGATAACGCATCTTCAGACTCCATAAGCGAGCCGGCCTCTTCTGTAAATTCGCAATAATTTCAACATCATTTTTAAAATATATTCATGATCAGACCTGGATTTGCTAAATTTGTCGATTCCATGATACTAGATGTTCGGTAAAACTATTTTGGATGCACTCGCTTACATCAACTAAACTGATTTAGACTTCTGTTGAAATATTTTGACTGAGATTTACGGTTATGATCTTTTTATTTACTATAAAGATGCTATTTTGGTTAAGATAGTTTAGATGAGCTTCATTAATCTATACTTATGGATTACTCTAAAGATGCTATAAATCTTTAGATTTCCCTGGAACTACTATAAAGATGTTACAAATCCTTCGATTTCCTCATCAAAGCTTTCCTCTGAACAAATAAAACTCTTTAGATTTTAACACACTCAAGCTCAGATCTACATTAATCTTCAACATAGTCATGCTGAGTAACTCACCTGGCGTTACTGGAATTGCGAAACGGACTGAGTAACCCCGGCCGAGCAGCATTCTTGCGATTTTAATACCCAAGAAACTCCAGCCCCCGGTAACGCACATCAATTTCTGAGAATTTGAAGCGCCATATCCATTTTCTTCATGATAACTATCCATTTTGAGGAAATGGAGATAGCAGAAGCTCTTGAACTACGGGATGGGGGAGATCAGAGAAGAGAGGGCTTAAAGCTCTGATCACAGCGAGGCACCATCTTCGTGTCATGCAAGTAATATATATAAATATTACCTGGGAAGTTGTGTGGGTAGTAGGTATGCCTCGTGTGCTTTGAGGCTATAAATCCAAGAGGACGCCGGGAACGGGCGGCATGAATGGTAAGTATAAAATCTACACGTGATTGAACCGGAGCCATACGTATTTTTAGTAAATGAATTTAGAAATTGATCAATAAAGTAAAATTCTGAAAGGTTTTCTTTGGCAGGAATGTTTGGGATTTTTTATCCACCCTGAAAACACAATTTTATAGGTTAGAAAGTTGTTTCATAATTACAAACATTCTTCATCTTCATTATGTTCTCTAATCTATAATAACCAAACTTACTATAGCTTTCAAAAAACAAAGATCCATAAAAAGAGAAAAAGAATTGGTACTCTTGCCAATAAATAGTTGTAAGAGGCTATTATTAACCTTAACAATCACAAAAGAAATCTAAATTTAACTTAATTATCCAATTTTTATCTTAGTATTTTTATGAAAAAGTTCCCAAACCATGATCCCATTTCCATACCCAATTGATTACTTGGAAATACAGGTTCACCATAAATGTGGCTGAAAGGTATCTGTTGAAAGTAGCTAATAAGTTTCATGATCTGTCGTTGCAATGTTCTAACTCGATGTTTTGCAATAAATGTTTCTCATTTTCCCAATCCACAATCATCTATGAATCCTCCAAGATCAAGAGCTCATGTATATTTTTCTCCTGTGCAAATCTAAGCAGTCCCCAAAGAGCCAATAGCTTAGCTTTAATATTTGTTCCCCTTCCAATACCCATTTTCAACCTGTAAGAGATATAGGGCATAATATATATCATCATCCCAACCCCACACTTACCTCCCTGTTGTGCTCCATCAAAATACCCAACCGTGGACATATTTTCTATTTGCGGTAAGGGAGTAATGCAAGCCTTATCCTTATTATGAAAGGATCCATATGAATGTAACCACACCAAATCCTTTTGTACAGGATATCTGTGGATCCATGATACCTTGTTGAAATAGCACATGATTGCAAGCTCTCCACACCACCCATATGATGGCCAAGATATAATCAAACGAGAATGAAGAAGACTTTAAACAAAAAGAGACATTTTCATTCAGGATCCCCTTATCCCCTAGTAAAGGTACCTTCAAATGATCGCAAAAATCATCCAAACCCATTGCAAGTAATAGCAATTCCCAAATACATGTTCCATTGTTTCCACCTCATGGCAGCATAAGCAGCAGTATCCAGGACCCTATACACCACGTCTCTGCAACCCATCCCATGTCAAGATTTTGTGTTGTAAACATAACCACCCGAAACATTTAATTTTTAGTGGTAGCTTCCCCTTCCATGGTCTAGATAACAAAGGTGATGGTTGTTGAACCAATAAAGTGTCAGAGAGATATTTATATACCAGCTCAGTCGTAATTCTACCTGACTTCTTATTGTGCTCCCAGATAATGCGATCACTTTCTTCTGTCAATGATATTCCTACAATACTTAGACTTTCGACAAAATTATCCCATTCCTGGGTCAAATCCCTGCTTAGGCAAAGGTCCCTCGAAGATGTCCAACAAAACGTTGAATCTCCCACAGAGGAATAAATGTGAATGAGTGCAGAAATGTTATGATCCTGCAAATGCCTTAGTAAGCAATAAGACATAGTATAATTCTCTCCCATACCAACTATCGGGTCAACTCCCACGAAAAACTTGATTACCTCTGCCAACCTGCCAGCTAAAATTGGGTTTTATAATAGGAAGAGTACCCAACAAAACTGCGCCAAATCTCTAATCCATTCACCATCTGTGTTTGGCCTGATCTCAGCCACAACACCACAGGAATTATCCTCAAATATTTGCATCGGATAATCCTTCCCCACAAGCCATTATTTGTAAGCCCTCGCCATAAACTTTTAGCACACAACGCTTTGTTGAATAAACTTGGGTGCTCAATTCCCCATCCACCAGATCCTATAGGCTTAGAAAGGATTTCCCATCCATCCAAATGATATTTAGCTTCCATCTTCTTCCCCTGCCACAAAAATTTAAAAATAAATCTTTGGATAATACACTTTACTCCCTCCGGAACATATAGTAATGAAAACCAGAAAATCGAGACGGACTAAAGCACATAGGTGACTAGCATTAATCTCCCCCCAAGTGATAACCACCGCGACATCCAAGCATCCAATTTCCTTTGAAATTTCATCAGTAACCAACGCCAGTCCTTCTTATAGCTATTAGATTTAAGAAAATAGACCAAATATTTCAAACCATCATCAATATGTGATGCCATGATGCCAAAATATATTTATAACTTGAAATACCTGTGTAGCCACATTACAGTTATGACATAAAACAAATTTTCATGCATTGATAGATAATCCTGAAACTGAGCAAAATATATCCAACAGATCCTTAATGTGACTCCACTGAGCCATGTTTCCTTCACCAAAGATAATAACATCGTCAACAAATAAACTATGGGTCAAATAATAACCATTCGATACCTTAACCCCTTTGATACGACCTTTTTCCTTTATTGACTGGAATAGCCGACTGAGTCTATCAATGGTTAGTATAAATAGATAGGGAAAAAATGGGCACCCCTGTCCGATCCCCCGGGCCACGTTAAAGAAAGGAGAAGGACTTCAATTTACCAAGACAACAAAACTCAAAGTAGAAACACAAGACATAATCCAAGATTGAGATGTCATGAGATAGACCTGACTGTAACAGGATAAGATGAAGGAAAGACCAACCTATCTTGTCGTATGCTTTTTCTAGATCAAGTTTCAGAATGGGATTACTTCATGGGAGCTTATTTATAGTAACGTTTAATTATAGATTTTTTTCTACAATTAAATCCATTTAGCTTGCTATATTATTGGCAAAATCTTAGCAAATATTGTGTATTATGAACTATTCCATGCTTACACCCTGTAACACAAATTTTTACAATAATATCAATATTCATATTTTTCAATTTAATTTTATTTAAAATTTAACTAAACATTAAAAGAATTGATCTAATTGCATTTAAGGTTAGGATTTATGATGTTTAGTTTGATTGGTTTGTGTAGAGTTAGATCATTAAAATGATAAAAATATGAAAACCAAAGTCAATTATTTTGCATTCAATGGGTAACCAACACAAAAATCTACCAAGGTGGTAAAGTACAATTTTATAATCTTAGTAGCATTGGGATTGACTATTCATGCTTCATATGCCATGAATGTTATGCCAACACCAAGGCTTTGGTTGGTTGAATGTAATGAATGCTAATTTATTAATTATAACCATAAATGTGAAGTTTGTAATTGTAATATTTTTTAAAAGTATGAAAGGAAGATTGAGCAAATCTAGAAACTTTTTATAATTTATATATTATAATCTTAAAATTAAAAGCAATACACCATACTCTATCATCTTCATAAAGCTAGTATTTATTACATTAAGATCATGGCTATGACAATGTACCTAATGTACAAGCACAAGACAACTAACATGAAAGATGAGTCGCTTTTTAAAATTGCCTCAAACTCTGGTCAAAGTCACCTATAGCTTAAGAGGGATTGACATAAAGATTCTAAGTCTTTATTAAATAATTGAATTGTAGAGAAGGAGACCACTTATAAAATAATGATACCATTAAAAACATTATCACGTCTAAATTTATCAAAAAAGAATTGTGATGAAATAAGAAATAAAGCATAAGAGAAAATAAAAATAGGCATTTACACAATCTAAAAGATCAAAGGTATCTATATCTATTTTTTATAGGAGATCAAAGGTACATACCTATTTGTTATAGCTAGAGCTTAAAAATTAAATCCAACATTCTTAAAATAATAAAAGCGCTCACTATCTTCACGGTGAAAGAAGGCATTGGACTATTCCCATATTTATGATATTCAAAAGATAGAGGATGAAAATCAATTTCTCTTATAATTTTGTGCTTATGTCCTCATTAAATCTCAATTTCAAAATATTTGTAAGAATACCGACCTTCCTAACATGTTAACTCACAAAAATTATAGAGATGTTGTAAAACTTATTTCCATTTTTTTTTCATTTAGAAATAAAATTTTAAAGCAAACCAAATAATTCTTTACCATTTTTCTTAAAATGTAATAAATCAAAGTTAATCTTTATATAAAATAGCAATCATCATTATCGTATCATAACTTTAAATTGACATTATTAACACAAAATTGTGTTAGCCCCGTGGGGTTGCTCATTTGGTTGGAGATTCAGAGTCCAAGATCGTAGTTGTCGAGGTCGGAGGTTTAATTCTCACAAATCCAACTTTCTAGGTCCTTCGAGGTTAGGCTCCCAAAAATGGAGTCAATAGGGTAAGGCTCCTTGGGGTGGACCCCCTAGCATTAATATTTAATATTTTTGAGACCTGAGGGGTAGCTCAGTTGGTTGGAGTATGAGTCTAAAGATTGTTGATATTGAGGTCAGAGGTTCAATTCTCATGAATCCAATAAACCGAGTCCTTCAAGGTTGGGCTCCCAAAATTGGAGCCAATAGGGCGAGGCTCCTTTGGGTAGCCCCCCCAGAATTGTTATTATGGATGTAGCCAACCTTGACCATAATTTTTGAGCCTATGAACCAAGTGAAAAAAACACAAAATTGTGCCTATGTGTGTGTGAGAAAGAGGGGGAGGGGGGAGAAAAACTATATTTCCTTCGCACATATTGAATGAATTTTATTTTATTTAAAATATACCAACACTGGTAACACCTAAAAATGTCCAACCATGCTCACTTCCTAGCTAGCATCACTTCATTCTTTATTTCCCCCCCCAAAAGTCTTCACTAACCTACAAAACCTAAGTTCAAAACCCATATTTGATTCAAACCTATTATTTCCCCTCAAAAATAGGGAAATGTGGCTTAATTTCCTCTTAAAAAGAGAAAAATACTCAAAATTCCCCAAAATATGAAAAAAAAAGAAAAAAAAATGGGAAAAAATTCAAAACAACTGAAAATTAGGGGAAAATGATTATAAATAAGGAGTGAAGGCTCCCATTTTGACATATCCACTCTTACCCTATCGTCACTCTATTGGAGTTTCACCAAAGATTATTGAATACCCCTGGTTGAGTTCTCATTTCTCCCATTTTTGAATTTCGACTGCCCTTTGTTATTGTTGTGTGTGGAGAGTACCTGAAGCAGCTTGGAGACAATAACCAAGGACTCGGAAGCTTCCACCATCTACAAGGGCCCTACTCGCATATAATGACTAATCTACAACCATTTGTATTTCATTTTTATAAAATAAATAAAAAAACAATTTTTTTTTCTACCCCCTTTGTGTATGTGAAAGAATGAAAATGTTATCTTAATCTTTGTTTTCAATGCATTTGTTTTACATAGGATAAAATTGTTTTTACTTGTATTTATTGTTTATTGTTTTTTCTCCAGATTACCACTGCACTTCTATACCATTTATGATCTACTACCAAGGCTTCCCCAAGTCTTAGTAAGTGCATTCTTGCACTAGCGAGAGTGAATAACCTAGCTACAAATTTGGCGAAAATACTGGGTTGATCCCTATCTTCTCAAGTAATGGTTTTTTATTCTCTCTGTTGCATTAATATCTTCTCTATTTTTCTCTTAGTTACATAGTGACTCTTCTACTTGATGTCCATTGCAGGAATTAAAACTTGTCTATTCCAACCAATTTGGCCTTTGCCAATGTGGAATCATTTAAATTTTTTGTCATTTCAGCGTATGTCGCCTTTGTTTTTCCCTTTGGAGCAACTCAATATCCCATTTTGGCCTGGACAGAGTGAATCAATTTCTACTGAGAGCTCGAAAGGTGCGACCATCCTCTCCAGGTTTGGGTCACTCCCTTTCTACCAAAGAGAGTGACTTAGTGCTTTGTTCTGCCAGTTCCAAGCGACTCAATTGCCTTAAATTCCCTGAAAGGAAGGACCTGCCCCCACAGGGCCGGTCTCCCTCTTTTTTTTCTAAAGAGTTATCAAGTCACCTTGTTTTCTCCAATAAGGGTGACCTAGTCGCTTAGAATATTTCGACAGGAGTGACCTACCCCTCCAGAACCAATCGCTCTATTTCCTTGTCTTAGTGCAGCAAAGTCGCCCAGATTTTCTCTAAGTGAGCAACTCAGTGTCCCCCCATGGCCTGATAAGAGTGAATTTCCTCTTTTCGGCTTCTGCCCTATCCAGTCACACTTATTATGTAGAACTATGACCCACAAGTCGCTTCTACCTCTTCGGTAAGAGAGACTAAGTCTCCTATTTGGCTATTTGGAGTTCAAAACTTCGGTTTCTGTGTCTAAAATGTTTTTTGTGTGTGTACACAGTAGGGTATGCTCTCTCTCTCTGCACCTAGTGTAATCTGTAGGGATCAAAAGCTTGTTGGTTTATAGTTTGGAAAGTGTGGTATGTTTAATGGCTTCTATTATGTTTGCAGATTGTTTTTTCATGTTGTAGCCAATTTTTAGATATGTTTCTAATGCATTTTTCATTGTTTCATTAAGTGGTATCAAATCAGGATTCTTTTTTGGAAAGTTAGATGTTTGACCATTATTAAAAGAGAAAGAAATTTTTTAGTTCAGATATTTAATTCAGCATTGTTATTTCAACATTTAGTTTCCAGTTATACTCACCTCACTTGAACACAACATACACCTCAATAATTACAATGCTTGGTTCATGGCCCCAAGCTGTTCCGAAAATTAACCCTAAATTAACACACACTAACATCACTTGAGGAATTAAAAGAACATTGTAGTTAGGTAGGGAACTGGGGATAGGCATCCAAACAATCCCCCTTTTCCATTCACATTTGAAACATAGTTGTTGACTTATAGGGTAGCAAAATCCCATAGTATTTTTGGCATAATTGATACCAATTTATTGTAGGGATTTTCCCTTAGGAGGGAAAGTCGCAAGACTGGTTCCAAAAGTATGGGTTGAATGCTTCTCTCCACCTAGTATCAAAGGAACCATACTCGTTGTCCTTGTTGCACATACTGGAGGTCATACTAGTTGTACAACGACCAAAGGACTGAAGAGACAGATTTACCTTTCTAGAGGTGCCTTAAACGAGATAGCCTAGTTGTCATTCTTCTAGAGATATTTTACCCAAGATCCCCCTCGATAGGGAGATATCCTTTAGCCATTCTTTTCTTCCATGATATATCGTCTGAATACGGATTTCATCACCCTGCAAGGGATACCTCATAGTTAGTGAGTCATTTTTAGTTTTAGGAGTGATTCCTATTGGTATTCTAACCATTTTATTACTGCTCATTAGTTGTAGTACATTACTGCAGTCGATTTTTTGAGCTTGCCTTTTGTCCTGGGTTCCTAGTTGTCGATATCTATCCTTCTTCACACTAAGTTGCATTAGGATTTTTTAGAGCACTCTTAACCCTATTTAGTTTTCACCAACTTGTCACTATTACTCCTCCAAGGTACTCTCATAGACATTGGGGGAAATCGCATCAGCACGTATCCTTAAACCATTCTCGTCAGACCCTATTATGACATCGTTTGTTGTACTCAAATCCATTTTTTGAGAGATTTGAGTTTGAGTATGATTACTATCATTCAGATCCCTCACCCATACACAACCCCATGGCTTGTCACATCCCTCCATCCAATGGCGGTAGACCTAACCCCTTTTTCATAGGGCTAGTTGGAGGTGGATCTTGTAGAGGTCATGTCCCCACTTGGAACCCTCTTACATCCAAAACCTCCACAGGAACCCTTGAATTGTAAATCCATCTTCTAGGAACCCTTTGATAGGGAACTTGTCCACTGGAAACACTTTAATGGGGAATCCATCAACTGGATACTTCTCCATGGGGAACCCACCCACTAGACAGCCTAGCATAGGGAACCGAACCATCGGTATCCCTTTGACCAAAACCCCCCTTTTGGGGAATCCTTCTACTGAGATCTCTCCGATAGGGAATCCCACCTGAGGAATCCTCCACTTGGAGATCCCAAATCTATGATGTTTGCATTTATGGCTAGTCTAAACCTCCCATATTTGGCACAATTGATCAATGATCCAATCCTCCACAATCCCAACTGGCCTTCGATGCCCACCAAAATTCCCTTCGACATCTCCAAGTTTGAACTGAAGAGAGGTGAGTATCCCTAGAACCACATAATGTTGTTCCACTTATGTTATTCCTCCAACTCCATAATGGATGATTCCATTCGATTACATCTCTTATAGATAACCTTTACCATTGTTGCAGCTAAGTGGTACATTGGCCAACCCATGGGACACACCCTACCTTTGCATCCCTAGCGTCTACCTTCCTGTAGTTATTCTAGTTTCCTGTTAGGTATGGAACTGGTGTTGAAATTCTCCTTTCGTGCAAACAAACCACCACCACCCACATCATAGACCAAATTCATGAGTGGCATAGGTGGCGCATTTTTATGCAATATCAAGCTAAATGATCGAATTTTCATAGACAAGCTACTAAAGTCCCTCATCCCTATCATTTCCAAGTATGTAGCCTCCAAGAACCCACAGACCGAGGAGGAATCTATCCAGAAATACTAACACTTTGACCTTATTTATGTGCAATTAAGCTACCAATACACTATCCTCCTTAACTCCCTTCACAACAACTCTTCTGAGAAAGATACATTGGGGGCATCGCATGTTGCAAATGATGTCATTGGCATTACCGTATCTATTGTTCACCGCTACATAAATCTCCCCCTGGAAATACTCCTACATATGGAAATTCCTCGAGTGTTACACAACCCTCGAGGAAATCCTTCCCACTGCGACTTGTGCTCCTAATTTTTCTGGGGAAACCTTTCATTCTCAAGTGACACCCTCTTATGTTCCTCTAGTTGCGACTCCTCATGTCCATGGCCCAATTTATCAAAGACTTACTTACAACGGTCCTCAACCTTATTACCATGGTCCATTACTAGTCCCTCCACCACAAGCCCCACCTCAAGCTCCTCCCTCTCCATAAGGGAAATTTTATGCCCAACAGAACTAGACACAACCTCTAGCAGCCCCCAATAACCAGTAAGGGAAACCTAATCGAAGATGAGGTCAGAATTGTATCAACAATCAACACCAAGGAAGGGAAAGACCACCTCCTAACCCCTTAGGAAACAATGGATCCAATTCTGCCAATCAGGACCCTAATCAAACCCTTAAGTAAGGAAAGAACCCACAGTTGAGGACTAACCACCCTTGTTCTTTCTGTAATGCCTATGGAAAATACACACATCATCCCCCCCACTTATCCAGATCCCGTCAGCTTTGGAATGAGGCTAACTGTCATAATGTTATGGCTTCCCCCTAGGCACAAGATAACCCACCTCAACTAGCCCAGCCTCCCATGGTGTTACAAAACCATTTGCCTACTCAAAGTGTATACAAAACCCAAGCTACGGTGCAATATGACGCCTCCTCAATTCAACCTATTGGTTATGGGGTTCAACACCCTGTTACGATGGAATCTAAGGTTAACCTCCAGACATGCTGCAACCAGTAGAGTTTGATCCCTAAGACCATTTCCATTGCTAAGCTTAGTGATTCCATTCATGTGGACCCGTGTTTGCAGTTACCTCAACCCCCAAATAAGGGGAATCCCAAAGCGTTGAATTTTTATTTGCGTTGTTTCACAAACAATTCCAATGCTCATGATGCAACTAACTACAACACTATGGATGATTTGGAGCAGTCCCCCATAGCCATGAACACCTTGGAAGTTCTAGGGAGTTGTCCCACACAACACAAATCCCTACTGTATACATTAGGCACCATTGATCCCAATGATTCACACATCATGGATTTCGATTTTCATCAGTCTGAACCCAAGATTCCCTCATCCATTTCATTCCAAATACCTATCACAATTCACAACCTAGTCATCCACTGATGCATTGTTGACGAAGGAGCATCCACATGCATCATGTCCACCTTTGTCTAGAAGAAGTTTGGGTCACCCAAGTTAGAGCCATCCTCGACTACCTTACACTCCTATGATGGTCGTGTTACCCAACCCTAGGGACTTCTCTCGAACGTACCTATAGAGACGGCCTACAAGACCATCTTGATTTACAATGAAGTGGTTAACACTCAACTCGATTATAACCTTCTCCTAGGATGCAGATTCATGTATTCCATGAAAGTCGTTGCTTCCATAGTTTTCCAACTTATGATGTTCCCTCATCATGAGAAGGTCATATAGATCAATCAGCTAACTTATTACTAACCAAAGGGACAGACCACTCTAGAAAAATGTCCTCATTATGGTCGACCACTCCATCAACTATACATCCATCCCCTCACTTTCTTCCATAGGGCTTGACCTCTTCTGTGAGGCCCCCATGACCACTACTTTTTGGGATTTTCCTCCACCTCCGCCCGTTGCATAGATTTCAAACATGTTCACCATTTTGTTTGAAAAAATTACACCTGCACCTCAACCTTAACCCTAGACACATCTGAAAGCAACAATTTTGATACCCACACAACTACCCAGAAATCGATGGGGAGCTACTCCTATTCATCAAATCACTTTCTTGTTTCCAATACCAGGAATAGTCAGTACACTACTGATGACAACCTTAACCTTCCCTGGTTAACCCTAGGCATCCCTATTTGGTACCTCACCCCTCCAAACCCTCCTTCGACCCCATAGGTCATCTTGACACCAGTCTAACCCATTGATATTGTCAACTAAGCACCTACTAGCATGTCCATGTTAGAGCCCTTGGTTCCTGCATCCCATTGGATCCCGTCGAAGGATTCTCCTAAAACCCCCCCACATCCTCCCAAGAAGAAGGCAACAAGAAACCTAAACACACCACCCCATCCACTACCCAGAGAAAAGTCTTAAATACACCTTCTATTGCCTCAGCTCAGACACCATGCTTTGTGCTTTGTGTGATTTTATGGGTCACACTACTCAAAATTGTCTGTGGTTTCATATCTTACGCATGCACATCCAAACACTGGATGACGAGGAGAAATTCTACGTGGTTCAGGTACCTAACCATACCCAACCAAATAAAAATTCCCTTTGGAGAAACCATACGTGTGCAATCTATGGTCTTTACGACCATTATTCTCATCATTGTACCAAATTACCCGAGTATAGATTTGTCTGAAATGACTTACATAAATTCTCCTTGGACTCAGAAGTCACAGTTGTCGAAGAGATTCACCCTCCAACATCCTCTTAGAATGAGGTAAACACCATTTATGTTATCTTACCACATGATCACCCATCCACGTCCTTAGCCGTTGTCAACCCTTCTTATCTCACCACTCAACTTTTTTGCAGCAACGAATAGATCCTCGAAGCTCTAATTGTGCCTGAATTCCCTCAGGATTACATGCACCATCGTGCATATTTTATTCCCAAGGAGTCTAGAGCACCTACATTCGACTATTTATCTATAAATTCAAAAGACTTCGTCCCTCGCTGTAATGTCGATTGGTTCAAGCACACAATCCCAACACTTGGTTCCTGTGAGGAGGGGAACATGGCCAATATCTTTCCTACTATATAGTTAGATATCTTAGTCAAACTAGGCATCATATAAAATATCATGTTAGGTGCCTCATGCACCCCTAAAGAGGTCACCGCTTACAAATCACTCTTCCAATAGTTTTGTGATGTCTTTTCTTGGTCCTACACTAAGATTCCCGGTCTCTACCCCGCTATTGTTGAGCACCAAATTGACACATGGATCGATGCTATGCTAGTCCACCATAAAAAATACCCATCCATCCATCCAAAGCACCGGTTTTCAAATCCAAGATCGAAAAGATCCACCAAGTTGGCTTCATTTACCTAGTTTCATACACCACATGGGTTTCCAACCCTATCCTAGTAAACAAAAAATAGGGAACCGTTCACATTTGTACTGACTTTCATGATCTGAATTTTTCATGTCCTAAAGATAATTTTTGGATCCTGTTCATTAATCAGTGCATTGATGCTTATGCAGGCCATGAGGTTTTGTCCTTCATAGATGGATTTTCTAGATACAACCAAATTCAGATTCGAAAAGAGAATTAGCATAAAACTTCCTTCACCACCCCTTGGGGCACATTCACTTACTGAGTCATTCCATTCGTTCTAAAGAACATTGGAGCCACCTTTTAGTGGGTTATGAATTTTTGTTTCCATGATTTGGTCCACATCATCCCGATCTACTTGGATAACCTCATGGTTGATTCAATAAGCGTTCCCAACATTTGGAAGACCTATGAAAAGTTTTCCTACGATGTTGAAAGCATAACATTCACTTGAACCCCCTCAAGTGTGTCTTTTGTGTTCCTTTCATCCAATTGCTAGGATTCGTTGTTTCCCAAAAGGGTATCACGGTTGATCCCTTGAAGGTTCAATCCATATTTGACCTTCAACCCCCTTGTACCCTATGCTAGCTACAAAGCCTTCAAGGAAAGGCTAATTTCCTACAATATTTCATTTTGGATTATGCTACCAAGGTCTGTGTATTCTTGTGACTGCTTCGTACCAACATCCCTTTAATTGGGGATGAGCTACCACAAGCCTCCTTTGATGTGTTAAAAAACAGACAGAATTTTGCTCCGTAGATTTCACCACCTAATTTCATGAAGTATTTATGTTTCGACATATGAACATGATATCTCAAGAGTCTTAGCCCAGGAAAATGTTGCTCGTTAGGAACATGTCATCTACTACATGAACCAAACATTATGTGCTCCACCATTGTGTTACCCCTAAGAAGAGAAAATGGCCTTGGTCATCATTTTTTTGGTTCAAAAACTACGCCATTATATTCTTATGAATCGAACTACAGTCGTATTTGATTCCAACATGATGATCTACCTCTTGATTCATTGCCTCATCCAAGGTCATATGGCCAAGTGGATCGTTATTCTTCAAGAGTATGATTTTTATTTTGTCACACCCAAAAGTACTAAGGAATTAGTTTTGGAACAACTCATGATCGATCTACCATCCTCGTCTACATCACCAATGACCCGCATCACCTTTCTCGATGAGCACTTGTTTACCAACTCTTTAGATTTTCTATGGTACGGGGATATACTTTTCTACTTGTGTACCTAGAAATTTGGAACTCACCTCAGTCGCAACAATCGACGTTGCATTCTACACCAAGATTCTTGATATCTCGTCATCAACGATGTCAACTATCAACGTAGCATCGACACCATTATGCTTAGATTCCTTACCCATGACAAGGTTGAGATAGTCTTAAATGAATACCACAATGGAGCTTGTAGTGGTCACCTCTTTGGTATGGCCGTCTCCCAAAATGTTATCCACGCTAGTTATTTCTAGTCAACCCTCTTCACTGATTGCATCATGGAGTCCAATCATTGCCACAATTGTTAACTTTTCATATGCTTAGCTAAGACATCAGTACTTCATTTCATTTTCATAACAAAAGCATATAAACAGGATCACTGAAAGATAGACAAGCACAACCATACAAAAGGAACACAAAGATTTATCCTGGGAAAACCCTAAAGGGAAAAAACCCAGCAAAAGCTTCCTCAATATAGATGCCCCAAAAAGATAAAAGATAAAAGATAAAACCAGCAAGGAGATCAAAGCCTGATCCTCCTCCTTCTCCAGCTACTTCTCTTCTCCACTAATGCACTACACAAGTGAGAGTGTGTGTCTCAAATGAGGAGAGCTACATCTCTATTTATATTCATCCGTTCACTTTAATTAACTCATCCGACATGTAGGCTCGAGTTAATCATGTAGGCTCGAGTTACACATGTAGGCTCAAGTAACCACACTAGGGTGCTAATGACCCACCTTTACAATTAGAGGGGACAACCTCATGACTCTTATTAGTTCTTCTGATTAGAAGCATCGGGGTACAAGATAATACAAGTGGTTCTCCCAGTAGGACCATTGGGGACCACAAAAGATACATATAGAATATTCTTCGAAGTTACAATATTTCAACACTCCCCCTTAACGAGAAGGGTATTCTACAACAACATCAACAACAACAATAGTAGGAGAGAGATAGAGGACATCATCAAAATCATCAAGGTAATAAATCTATAAATCATTGGAAGATTTTCAACATTATGTATTCTTCATCTTCAATCTTCAATCTTCAGTCTTCATCATCATTAATACTTTGACTGCTTCGATCAACAACATCTTCAGCACTTTAACCTTTCGATCAACAACATCATCTTCAGCACTTTGACCTTTCGATCAACAACATCATCTTCAGCATTTTGACCTTTAGATCAGTAACATCATCTTCAGCGCTTTGACCTTTCGATCAGCAACATCATCTTCAACACTTTGACCTTTCAATCAACAACATCATCTTTAGCACTTTGACCTTTCGATCAGCAACATCATCTTCAACACTTTCGATCAGCAACAACATCATCATCATACTCTGATCTTTTGATCAGAAACATCATCATGAAAATATCATCATCACCAAAACATCATTATCATCAAAACATCAACATCATCATCATCAAGACATCAACATGATCCTTCCTTTCGGAATTACGGGATCAACATGTTTGTGGTACTTAGACGATCCTTCCTGTCGGAATTACGGGATTTAGGTATTTACAGAGTTACTAATGAGCCTTCCTTTCGGAATTATAGGATCAACACATCTGTGGAGCTCAGACGATCCTCCCTTTCGGAATTACGGGATCAAGTCTTTACGGAGCTACTAACGATCCTTCCTTTCAGAATTACGGGATTTAGGTCTTTACGGAGTTGCTAACGATCCTTCCTTTCAGAATTATGGGATCAACACATTTGTGGAACTCAGACAATCCTTCCTATTGGAATTACGGGATCAACACATCTATGGAACTCAGACAATCCTTCCTGTTGGAATTACGGGATCAAGTCTTTACGGAGCTACCAACGATCCTTCCTTTCGGAATTACGGGATTTAGGTCTTTACAGAGTTACTAACGATCCTTCCTTTCAGAATTACGGGATCAACACATCTGTGGAACTCAGACAATCCTTCCTATTGGAATTACGGGATCAAGTCAATGATCCTTCCTTTCGGAATTACGGGATTTAGGTCTTTACAGAGTTATTAATGATCCTTCCTTTCGGAATTACGGGATCAACACATATGTGGAACTCAGACAATCCTTCCTCTAGGAATTACGGGATCAACACACATTCTCGAGTGCCGAAGTCACTGGATCCGTTCTGAACCGAAGTTCAAGGATGATACAATCCTACCACATTCATGGGGACCGAGATCTCCGGATACATTTTGAACCGAAGTTCAAGGATGATACAATCCTACCACATTCATGGGGACCGAGATCTCCGGATACATTTTGAACCGAGGTTCAGGGATGATGCAATCCTACCACTTTCACGAGGGCCAAGACCTCCGGATACATTTTGAACTGAGGTTCAGGGATGATGCAATCCACCACTTTCACAGGGGCCAAGACCTCCAGATACATTTTGAACCGAGGTTCAGGGATGATGCAATCCACCACTTTCACAGGGGCCAAGACCTCCAGATACATTTTGAACCGAGGTTCAGGGATGATGCAATCCACCACTTTCACGGGGGCCGAGACCTCCGGATACATTTTGAACGGAGGTTCAGGGATGATGCAATCCACCACTTTCACGGGGGCCGAGACCTCCGGATACATTTTGAACTGAAGTTCAGGGATGATGTAGGCCTACCACATTCACGGGGGCCGAGACCTCCGGATACATTTTGAACTGAAGTTCAAGGATGATGCAATCCCACCACATTCATGGGGGCCGAGACCTCCGGATACATTTTGAACCGAAGTTCAAGGATGATGCAATCCCACCACATTCACGAAGACCGAAGTCACCAGATCACTTTAGGGCAGATTCCCAGGGATGATACAATCCCACTGCAACATCACTACTCCCCCTTTCGAGGAAGGTTCTTCCGAACCTCACTAAGCTTGTCTCGAAAGTGTTCGAACTTTACTCAAGACAGAGACTCCGTTAGCACATCAGCAACCAAACCATCATCATCTACATATTCAGTATGTGAATACTGAACTATCACCATCTGTATCTCCAGTATGTGAATACTGAAAGCATCATCATCTATATCTTCAGTATAGAAATACTGAAAGCATCATCATCTCTATATTCAGTATAGAAATACGGAATCACCATCATCTGCATCTTATCTCGTATGTAGAAATACCGAATTTCTATGTGTTACGACGGAACACAGGGTTCTCTGTCATCACAACTCTAGTTATCACATAGAATCATTGTAGTATCCATCTTCAGTTCAAAGAGACCTGATATAAGCTTCCGAAGCCATATGGATTCACAACTTAGCAGAGCAATCTGCTATGTATCTTGCTTCAACCATGCTACGAGAAACATTGGACTGTTTCCTGCTAAACCATGAAGTCATAGCAGACCCCAAACAAAAGAATCTACCTAATGTGCTTTTCCTTTCTGAGATACTTCCAACCCAATCTGCATTTGTGTAGCCATACAATCTATACTCATGGCTACCATCATAATATAAACCAAATTCTATAGTCCCTTTCAGATATCTCATCACATGTTTTGCAGTTACTAGGTGAACCCATCTTGGTTGAACAAGATATTGACTTAAGGTGTTCACAGCAAAGCAAATGTCTAGTCTGGTATTTGTTAAGTACATCAATGACCCAATGATCTGTCTATAATGAGTCATATCCACTAACTCTAATGAGTCATCAGCTAACAGCTTCAGGTTGGAGTCCATGGGTGTGGCCATGACTTTTCATTCCAACATATTAAATCTCTTCAATATCTCTACCGCATAATTTCCCTGGTTGAGAAAGATTTCTTCTGAACTTTTCCATACTTCCAGACCTAGGAAATAATGCATTAACCCAAGGTATTTCATCTCAAATTCTTATGCTAGTTTCTTCTTGCTTTCCATGACCTATTTCTCATTTCCTGTCAAGGATAAGTCATCCACATATAATAACAAGATGATAAGTTCATCTTCTACAACCTTGAGATAAAGGTTAGGATCAGCTTTACTTTTGGTAAAGCTCATGCTCGACAAGAAACCATCTATTCTTTCATACCAAGCTCGAGGAGCTTGTTTAAGACCATATAATGCCTTCTTCAGCTTGCATACATGAGTATGTCTATCTTCAACTTCAAATCCTTGTGGTTGTTCTATGTATACTTCTTCTTTGATCACACCATTTAGAAAAGTTGTTTTCACATCCATCTGGTGTAAGTCCCACTTCATCATGGATGCAAGTGCCATGGTAGCTATAATTGAAGTATATCGTGCTACTGGGGAAAATTTCTCTTCATAATCAATTCCCTCTTTCTGAGAGAAACCTCTGGCCACAAATCTTGCTTTATACTTCTCAATACTCCCGTCAGCTGCATGCTTTATTTTGCATATCCATTTGGAGGATACTATACTCTTTCCTTCTGGTTTGGGAACTATATCCTAAACATCATTCTAGATTCTTTCATCATAACATCTTCCATGAGTTCGTCTTGTCTGGTCATCAACATATCCTAGTCTTCTGCATTAAAGGTTGGAACCCTCTTTACTCTTGGTAAAGTCTCGATCCAGCAGGAAGTTGTCCATCATGTCATACCATGTTGAACTTAGATATCTTCCGTAGTCACTCCCCCTGAAGTGGAGTATCATATTCCCTCTTCATTCTGTACAGGTGGCTCTATGCTTCATATATACTTGTCAATAGAGTATGTCATGTCATAGTCTATTCTTTCTAAGGAAAATCATGAACCTTTGCTTTGTAGACTTGTTCTTGTAGATCCATATGGAAGATACTACGTACTTCCCTTTATGTTTCGAAATCATATCGTATACATCATTCCCCATGATCAACTGTTATTCTTTGATCATAGCATTCTTTTCTTCATCTTGAGTTATCTCTTATACCCATGGTGGTATTCATCCTTCGAGGTGGATCTACCGCTCTCTGAAGCTCTTTCTTTCATCATGGCGTCTCTGACCCTGGGAGCTTCAGATTCATGTTTATTGAATTGTCATCACTTGTTCTTCGGAACAAGTCTCATCCTTGTTTTCTTGTAGGAGGTTGTTTAGGACCTTTCCTACAATTCAAATGCACCAATTGCATGGTTAGAACTATTTCATAAAACATATGCATAACGACAAATTCTTATGCATCATGCAACTATTTAGCCAATACAACATTCATCCATATCTCACAGAAACTTTCTAGATGACATCATTGAGATTGTGCATTGATCCAATGTGTCATGTAAAGAGGTTTCATTCTATATAAGTAGAAATGGAGAGATGTATAGCACCATGAGATACTTACTGATCACATGCATATTAGTAGTATACAGTCATTAATGCAAACAATCTATCATGCATAATACATCAACTGAATATGCATAACAAAACAATATCATTAAATGACAATTGAATACTTATCTTTTGTTTGTTTTGTGGGTAGACTCCTTCTTGATCATTCTCCCTCATCATCTTCTCCATTCATGAAATCATCATTTCTTATCCAAATGATAAGATGGATAAGAGGTTCGTCAATAATTGAGTTCTTAATATTCCTCATCGCTTGAGGGATCTTCTTTGAATGGTGAGAGCTTGATCTTCAATTCGCTCCCATCTTTCTTCTTCTCTTCTTATGAGACGAGCTTCTTCTTCTTCCCAAAGTCAACTGAAAGTAATCACTTCCTTCTGGCACACATTCCTCGCATGAATGAATCCCATGATCATGGGAGGCCATTCAAGGTGGCTATCACCACTTCTGCATTCTCTGCATCTTCTTCTACTGCTTCAAGATGTTATGCATTCTGGATCTTCACATTCTTCAACTGTTTTCTCAAATCCATCTTCTTATCTTCAAATAGCTTGATCAAGGAATCAAACATATTTGGTGTCTTTAGGGAAGACACTTGTGGTACAATTTGATCCATTATTGAATCAACAGTGATCTTCTTGGACTTGATCAAGTTCTTCTTGTGTAAGGCTTTGAGGCTCATCTCCCTCTAGAATTGGAACCTCTCTACTCATGTAGGTGTCCAATTCATTTTCTTTAGAGGGATCAAATACTTTCATGCTTGGAAGTTTTCAACTTCACCAAGCTTATCATCAAGCTGATGTGATAGATCACTTTGAAATGAGAACCTCAAATGCAAATAGCAAAAGATTAGATCTTACCGATTTGAGGTGTCCGTCCTGCTTCCGGAGCTGGTTGATCTAGGGTTTGTCAAAGAAACCCTAACTTTAAAAACTTGGAATCTTTTAGATCTGATTGGATAGAAAGATAGATCTCTTCAAATGGAGCTTTCCAATGTACTCCTTTTCTGAAAACAGTGGAGGGAAGCTCCCGGAACAGGAAGCCCTAGTTTTCCAATTTCTTCTGCATAAATTCCTGTTACTGTTTCTGTGATATCTCCGAAGTTACTACTCCTTTGTGTCTGAAATTTCTCACTGAGATATCCTCGCATGTCCCTGATCCAACACCATAGGTTTCATTATAATTGGTTTCACCAATTGGGATTTATGATCATTTTCCCAAGGTGACCTGTTACAGGACTATTCAGAACAGTGAAGTTGTATGGCATGCCACGTGTCACTGGTTCATCTTCAGGTTCGTAAATTTGTACCACAGAAAGTAACATCCATGCTATTTTTGGAGCATCTTCAGGAATTCCATTTGGACCTCTTTAGCCCAAGCTATAGCAATTTTCCCTAGGTTTCCTGTTTAGGGATGAATTCTGGAAGAGGCTGGAACCCTAACTTGGAGGGATCTTATATCCTAGAATATAGCGAATCTGAGGCTGAATCATCAGGATTATATCTTTGATTTCTGCAATTTTCATCTCTTGAACCTTCTCCAATATTGGGATATAGTGAATATACCAAAACTTAGTAGTTTTAGTATTTAGGGTTTTTTTAGCTCCGGGTCAAACTAGGGTTTGATTTTCCTGGAGTTTCACCCAACCAAAAATCTTGATCCAGGTCTCTAAGCTTCAATTTTGATTAGGAGAGAAATCCTATGTTGGGCTCACTCAAAAATTCTTCTTCTGCAAGAATCCCTAATTTCCCACACCGAAAACTGAAAATGCTCGGAATCGAATTCCGCTTCGACAGAAAGATGTGCCCTTCAATGGAGAGTCAGCCTAGCCTTCTTTTGCTAATCGATTGTGGAGAGAGAACCAAAAAGTAAGAAGCCCTAGATTCTGTAGTTGCACAATGCCTTCTTTTCAGGGTGGCTCTGATATCATGTTAACTTTTCATATGCTTAGCTAAGACATCAGTACGTCATTTCATTTTCATAACAAAAGCATATAAATAGGATCACTAAAATATAGACAAGCACAACCATACAAAAGGAACACAAAGATTTATCTTGGGAAAACCCTAAAGGGAAAAAACCCAGCAAAATATTCCTCAATATAGATGCCCCAAAAAGATAAAAGATAAAAGATAAAACCAGTAAGGAGATGAAAGCCTGATCCTCCTCCTTCTCCAGCTACTTCTCTTCTCCACTAATGCGCTACACAAGTGAGAGTGTGTGTCTCAAATGAGGAGAGCTACACCTCTATTTATATTCATCCGTTCACTTTAATTAACTCATCCGACATGTAGGCTCAAGTTAATCATGTAGGCTCGAGTTACACATGTAGGCTCAAGTAACCACACCGGGGTGCTAATGACCCACCTTTACAATTAGAGGGGACAACCTCAGGACTCTTATTAGTTCTTCCGATTAGAAGCATCGGGGTACAAGATAATACAAGTGGTTCTCCCGGTAGGACTATCGGGGACCACAAAAGATACATATAGAATATTCTTCGAAGTTACAATATTTCAACAACAACTTCCAGTTCTTTTCCCTAAAGGAGAGAACCCCTCCCACACCACTCCACCTTGTCATCACCATTGGTCCATCCTACAAATGGACCATTGAATTTATGGCGTGCAATCCTACCTCAGTTGGTGTGCATTAGTACATCATTTTGGTTGTTGACTATTTACCAAATGAGTTGAAGCCATGCGAACATTCAGTTGCAAAGATAATACCACAACTCTATGTATCTTTAACCATGTTATCACTTGTTTCAGGATCCCCATCTATCTTGTCTCTGACCACGACAAACATTTTGAAGACATCTTTGGGAAGGATATCTATAACTTTTTGAAATTTTATCACCAGTACAGTTCATCTCACTACCCCTAGGGAAATTTCAAAGTTTAGGTTGTTAACAAGATCCTCAAAACCATGCTCCAACTGTAATCACATGCTCTTTCTAGCCTTATGGTCTTATCTCACCTATGCCAATACCACCATGGGTTTTAACCCATTCCATTTAGTCCATGGTGTCAAGTCAACCCGACACATCGAGTCCCAAATCCCCGCCTTGCACATAGTTGTTGAACTTCTACCCAATACCTTTCCCTTAGAGCAACACTTTCTCGCCCTTGAGAAAGCAGACAAGGATCATCGTAACAATATCTAGATAATCGAAGCTTCAAATAATTGGTGTAGATCCCACTATGATGTGCATGTTTGTCCCCTCATTTTGAAGACATATTTTAGAAGGATCTCTCTACCTTTTTGAATTTTTATCACTAGTACGCTTTGTCTTACTACCCCTAGGGAAATGGCCAAGTTTAGGTTTTTAACAAGATCCTCAAAACCATGCTCTAACTGGAATCACATGCTCTTTCAAGAATTATTGGATTATCGCACCTCTGTGAATACCACCATGGGTTTCGCCTGATTCCATTTAGTGCATGGAATCGAGTTAGTCCTAGACATCGAGTACCAAATCCCCGCACTGCACATAGTTTTTGAACTTCTACCCGATACCTTTCCCTTAGAGAAACATTTTCTCACCCTTGAGAAAGAATACGAATATCATCGCAACAATATCTAGATGATCGAAACTTCCAAGCACCGATATAAATCCCAATATGATGCACATGTTCATCCCCGCACTTTTAAAGAAGGCAATCTTGTCCTTGTTTATGAACAAGCCAATGACAAACACAGGAAAGGGGAGTTTGAGTGTATGTAGCAGGGCCCATACATCATGCACCAGTGCCTCAACAAGGGGGGATACCTCCTAGATGACTCTTAAGGTCATCTCTTGAGAAACCCTCACAATGGGTTGTATCTCAAGCGATTCTACCCTTAGCATGATCGGACCCACTATTCAGTGTGTATACTTTTTATTTTACACCTTTTTCAGCACGAGCCTTATGGTTTGTTCTTTAAATTTTATTAGATGGACCTTGTTCCATATTTTCATGTCAGTTTCATTGATGGAACACGTAGGTGTTCCTTGAATCTCGCCTCAAACGCATGGGTCATATACTCCCCTTCCCATGACTTTCTTCATCTCGATGGAGTGTGTTTCAGTTTGGTCACCAATAACCAGGCTGAGTATGATGCAGTGATTGGTCTCTTAATGACCACCCTCCATTTCAGTATCCTTCACTTTAATGTCTTCCTAAACTCCCAACTTCTTTTTTCGCATTTGAATAACCAGTATCGGGTACGTGATCTATACCTCTTTAGAAATTTCCTACGCACTAAACAGTTGGTTGGGAAGTTTGAGTCCATTTCATTCACTCGTGTCTCAAGATGTTTCAATAGTGTTTCCAACCAAATGGCTATTGACATTATAGAGTGGCATATTAATCATCACATCTAATAAATTAATAAAGCATTCACATGCATGTTCATATTATTTACATCCACATGTATATAAAGCATAACATACAACATAATTATACCCTGTAAGGCTCACAAACATCAAAAACCACAAAAAGTGCATTTACGAGGATATATATATATATATATATATATATATATATTGTCATGTCATAAAATTCAAATACATAATTTCCATGTACACATAGAGGAGCCCCAATAGCTTCCTTGAAAATTCATAAGTAAGTACATCAACCAAAATTCCCCATGCCCATAGCATTGAGGGGCAAATTCAAAAGTTTCCTACTAGTCATCTGAGCCATAGGGCTTTTCCTCCTTGGTCTCCTCATAAGTATCCTCCTCTTCCTCCTCCTCCTCTTGGAGGAGTGATTCACCATGCGTCATATCTCTCACAGCAAGGCCTCCACTTAGTTTGTGCCTTATAGTAGATGGCAATTATATCATCATCCAATTACTAGCAGTCGTTATCGATGAACCCATCTAGTAGTAGATCTATATGAACCCGTAGTGCATCCATGATCACCTCAGTACTATCCACAAGCTACATACTTGATTCCCTCAACTCTCCCTCTATGCCGTTGATAGCCCATTAGGGTCATTGGTCCAATTTCTGCACACACATGACTAGTCATCAATATCTACATCATGTACAAAAATCTAGCTACCATCTATGCTAGTAATAAAAAACATGTCTATTCATAAAAGTACAACCATATACGTGTAGTTAGGCTCCCAATCCTGACCAAGACGAAGAGGGAGTTCTGCATATCCATGGAATTCCATGCTAATGTATGGGTAGTCCTCAATAACTATTGGTAACTAGAACCATTGCATGTACATCTCCTTGGTGAAGAACCTTCCTACGAGGCCCCCTCCATTTTATATCATCATCTTACACCATCATCTCATCCTTTTACAGTAATGTAACTTTGGAGGATGTTATATTGTACTCTTATTGTAATCACATTCAGAGATGTTATTCCTCCCTTTAGAGATGTCCTTGATGTAATTGATCATGTAAAAGTCATGAGGTAAACCCTTTGTCATAAGTAAGGGAAATAATACCCACAAAAGTAATATATAAAATGTATTTTTATTCTCCCTAGTTAAGTCAGCTCTAAGTAGGGAACCTAGCCGACCTAGTTATTTATTTGAGTCACTTGCCTAATGAATATTAATAGGTGAGGCGCCTCTCTCATACTTACACACCTTACACTCAAGCATTTTGCAAGAGAGAGAGAAAGAGAGAGAGTCTACTCTTAAAGATGAGCAATTATTCTTGTTGCTATGGTTTTTACACTGGACTTGGTTGAATTCTATATGGAAGAATTTTTGTAGGGTTTTCTCCCTTGTGGTTTCCCTGAGGAAAATCTTTGTGTTCTCTTTTGTTGTTGTACTTGTCTTTCTTCCAGTGATAATTTTCTTTGCTTATGGTTATGATGTTATAATTCTAAATGTTTTATATCTTGTATAACCATTAAAAATATAACATGGTATTATATCCACCCTGAAATAAGTCTTTGTGCAGCCGAAACACTACTACAACTACAACTATTGAAGATTAGGGTTTCATGCTTGAAAACCCCTAGAAGGAAAAAACTAGTCATATTGGATCTTTCGCTATAAATCAATTTTGGAGAAGGATCATGAGCTGAAATTTTGATAGGACAAATATGAAATATTTTTGTACCTTGTGTGAAAGTTTCATCTTCAAATTCGCTATAATATAGGAGATATTATTCCTCCAACTCAGGGTTCCAACCACTCCTTGAATTCATCCTTAATAAAGTGACCGAGGGAGAATTTCTATATATCGGGATACCAAGGTCCAAATGAAATTTCACAATATTTTTTAGATAGATAATGAAATTTAGTTTTTTAGGTCAAATTTTCAGACCCTAAAGGTAAACCAGTGACACATGGCAGTCTGTACAAGTTCGCAATGTTGAATAGTCCTAAAATAAGTCACATTGGGAAACTTCGCATAAGTCCCACTTGGTGAATACAATTATGCTCAAACCTGTGGGGTTGGAAAGAAGACATACTAGGCTATTGGAGGATTAATTTTTGGACCTTTAGAAGGAGAAAATTCAAAGCTATAGCAAAAACAAGATGAGTCAATTTTGCAGAAGAAACTAGAGAAAAACTAGGGCTTCCTGTTCTGGGCACTTCCCTCCACCAATCAGTTGAAGAAGGAGGACCATCAAAATCGACCTAGGAGGGATCATATTTCTATGTAAGAATTTTCTCATTTTGTGGAATTTCAATTTTTGACCTCACACTTTTGCCGAAGAAAACTAGGGCATCAGATATTTTGCAGTTCTGTCCACAGTTTTGGGAAAATAAGTATGCTGCCCACCTTACCTTGAGGAGGCACATCTTTCTATCCAATCAGATCTGAAAGATACCCGAGTTGAAAAATTAGGGTTTCTCTATTAAATGCTAGTTCCACTAGAAGTAGTCTTCCAGAAGAGCTTTCCTCTGTCAACGATATTCCTGCAATACTTAGACTTCTGACAAAATTATTCTATTCTTGGGCCAAATCCCTGCTTAGGCAAAGGTCCCTAAAATATGTCCAGTGAAACGTTGAATCTACCACATAGGAATAAATGTGAATGAGTGTAGAAATTTTATGATCCTGTAGATGCCTTAGTAAGCGATAAGACAGAGTATAATTCTCTCCCAGACCAACTACTGGGTCAACTCCCACGAAAACTTGATTACCTCTGCCCACCTGCCAGCTAGAGTTCGGTTTTATAATAGGAAGAGTACTCAACAAATTGTGTCAAATATGTGATCCATTCACCATTTTTGTTTGGCCTTATCTCAGCCACGACACCACAAGAATTCTCCTCAAATATTTGCATTGGATAATCCTTCCCCACAGGCCATTATTTGTAATCCCTACCATAAAATTTTAGCACACAACATTTTGTTGAATAAAATCAAGTGCTTAATTCCCCATCCACCAGATCCTATAGGATTAGAAAGGATTCCCCATCCATCCAAATGATTTTTAGCTTCCATCTTCTTCCCCCGCCACAGAAAATTAAAAATAAATCTTTAGATAATACACTTTACTCCCTCCGAAACATATACTAATGAAAACCAGAAAACCAGGACGGACTGAAGCACACAGGTGACTAGCATTAATCTCCCCCCAAGTGATAACCATTGCAACATCAAACCGTCCAATTTCCTTTGAAATTTCATCAATAACCAATGCCATTCCTTCTTCTTATAGCTATTAGATTTAAGAAAATAGACCAAATAGTTCAAACCGTCATCAATATGTGATGCCATGAAGCCAAAATATATTTATAACTTGTGATACCTATGTACCCATGTTGCAGTTATGACATAAAACAAATTTTCATGCATTGATAGATAATCCTGAAGCTGATCAAAATATATTCAATAGATCCTTAATGTGACTCCACTCAGCCATGTTTCCTTCACCAAAGATAATAACATTGTCAATAAATAAAATATGGGTCAAATAATAGCCATTCAATACCTTGACCTCTTTGATATGACCCTTTTCCTTTACTGACTGGAATAACCAACTGAGTCCTTCAATGGTTTGTATAAATAGATATGGCGATAATGGGCACCCCTATTTGATCCCTGGGGCCATGTTAAAGAAAGGAGAAGAACTTCCATTTACCAGGACAACAAAACTCAAAGTAGAAACACAAGACATAATCCAAGATTGAGATGTCATGTGATAGACCTTACTGTAACAGGATAAGATGAAGGATAGACGAGTCTATCTTGGCGTATGCTTTTTCCATATCAAACTTCAGAATAGGATTACTTCATGGGAGTTTATTTATAGTAAAGTTTAATTATATACTTTTTTCTACAATTAAATCCATTTAACTTGCTATACTATTAGTAAAATCTTAGCAAATATTGTGTATTATGAACTATTCCATGAGATTTCTATATTATTAGCAAAATCTTAGCAAATATTGTATATTAGGAATTATTCCATGCTTACACCCTGTAACACAGATTTTTACAATAAAGTAACTCACATGGGTTCTAAACATGTTATACAATATCAATATTTTTGTCATAATTTTCAATTTAATTTTATTTAAAATTCAATTGAACATTAAAAGAATTAGTCTAATTGCATTTATTATTAGGATTTATGATGTTTAGTTTGATTGGTTTGTGTAGAGTTATCTCATTAAAATGATAAAAATATGAAAACCAATGTCAATTATTTTTCATTTATGGTTAACCAACAAAAAAATCTACCAAGGTGGTAAAATATAATCTTATAATCTTAGTAGCATTGGGATTGACTATCCATGGTTCATATGCCATGAATGTTATGACAACACCAAGGTTTTGGTTGGTTGATTGTAATGAATGTTAGTTTTTAATTATTGCCATAGATGTGAAGTTTGTAATTGTAATATTTTTTAAAAGTATGAAAGGAAGATTGAGCAAATCGAGAATTTTTTTATAATTTATAATCTTAAAATTAAAAGAAATACACCATATTCTATCCTCTTCATAAATCTAGTATTTATTAGATTAAGATCATGGCTATGACAATGTACCTAATGTACAAGCACAAGACAACTAACATGAAAGATGAATCGCTTTTTAAAATTGTCTCAAACTCTCTTCAATGTCACCTCTAGCTTAAGAGGGATTGGCATAAAGATTCTAAGTCTTTATTAAATAATTGAATTGTAGAGAAGGAGAACACTTATAAAATAATGATACCATTAAAAATATTATCACATCTAAATTTATTATAAAAAAAATTCCGATGAAATAAAGAAATAAAGCATAAGAGAAAATAAAAATTGTCATTATCACAATCTAGAAGATCAAAGGTATATGTATCTATTTTTGTATAGAATATCAAAGGTAGTGTATCTATTTGTTATAGCTAGAGATTAAAAAGTAAATCCAACATTCTTAAAATAAGAAAAGCACTCACTATCTTCATAGTTAAAGAAGGCATTGCACTATTCCCATATTTACGATATTCAAAAGATAGAGGATGAAAATCAATTTCTCTTATAATTATGTGCTTATGTCCTCATTAAATCTCAATTTCAAACTATTTGTAAGAATACCGAACTTCCTAACATGTTAACTCACAAAAATTATAGAGATGTTGTAAAACTTATTTCCAATCTCTTTTTTTCATTTAGAAATAAAATTAAAAAGCAAACCAAATAATTCTTTACCATTTTTCTTAAAATCCAATAAATAAAAGCTAATATCTATATAAAATAGCAATCATCATTATCATATCATAACTTTAAATTAACATTATTAACACAAAAATTGGTTGGTCCCAAGGGGTAGCTCAGTTGGTTGGAGTTTCAGAGTCCAAGATCGTAGTTGTCGAGGTCGGAGGTTTAATTCTCACGAATCCAACTCTCTAGGTCCTTCGGTGTTAGGCTCCCAAAAATGGAGTAAATAGAGTAAGGCCCTTTGGGGCGGACGCCCTAGCATTAATATTTAATTTTTTTGAGACCTGAGGGGTAGCTCAGTTGGTTGGAGTATAGGTCTAAAGACCATTGATATTGAGGTTAGAGGTTCAATTCTCATGAATCCAACAAATTGATTCCTCCACGGTTGGGATCCCAAAACTGGAGCCAATAGGGAGAGGTTCCTTGGGTATCCCCCCTAGAATTGTTACTGTGGATATAGCCAACCCTAACCATAATTTTTGAGCCTATGAACCAGGTGAAAAAAACACAAAATTGTGCCTATGTGTGTGTAAGAAAGAGGTGGAGGGGGGAGAAAACCTATATTTCCCTTGCACATATAAATGAATTTTATTTTATTTAAAATATACCAACACTGGTAACACCTAAAAATGTCCCATTATGATCATTTCCTAGCTAACATCACTTCATTCTTTATTTCCGCCCCAAAAAGTATTCAAGAACCTAGAAAACCTAAGTTCAAAACCCATATTTGATTAAAACCTATTATTTCCCCTCAAAAATAGGGAAATATGGCTTAATTTCCTCTTAAAAAGAGAAAAATACTCGAAATTCCCCCAAAAGATGAAAAAAAAGTAAAAGAAAAAATGGAAAAAGTTCAAAACAACTGAAAATTAGGGAAAAAATGCTTATAAATAAGGAGTGCAGGCTCCCATTTTGACATATCCACTCATACCCTACCGTCACTTTGTTGGAATTTCACCAATGATTATTGAATCCCCCTAGTTGACTTCTCATTTCTCCCATTTTTGAATTTCGACTACCCTTTGTGATTGTTGTGTGTGGAGAGCACATGAAGCAGCTTTGAGACAAGACCAAGGACTCAAAAGCTTCCACCATCTACAAGGGTCCTGCTCACATTTACTGACTAATCTACAACCAATTGTATTTCATTTTTATAAAATAAATAAAAAATCAATTATTTCCCTACCCCTTTGTGTATGCGAAAGAATGAAAATGTTATCTTAATCTTTGTTTTCAATGCATTTGTTTTACATAGGATAAATTTGTTTTTACTTCTGTTTATTGTTTATTTTTTTCTTCAAATTACCATTACGCTTTTATACCATTTATGATCTTCTACTAAGGCTTCACCAAGTCTTAGTAAGTGCATTCTTGCACTAGCTAGGGTGAATAATCTAGCTACAAATTTGGCAAAAATACTGGGTCGATCCTTATCTTCTCAAGTAATGGTTTTTTTTGTTTATTTTTGTTGCATTAATCTCTTCTCTATTTTTCTCTTAGTTACATAGTGAATCTTCTGCTTTATGTCCATTGCAGTAATTAAAAACTGGTCTATTTCGACTAATTTGGCCTTTGCCGATGTGGAATCATTTAAATTTTTTGTCATTTATGTGCCGATCGCCTTTGTTTTTTACTTTGGAGTAGATCAATTTCCCATTTTGGTCAACCAGCCTCCCCAGGTCTGGGTCACTCCCTTTCTACCAAAGAGAGCGACTTAGTCGCTTTGTTCTGCCAGTTCCAAGCGACTCAATCACCTTGGATTCCTCGAAAGGAGCGACCTGCCCCCACAAGGCTAGGTCTCCCTCTTTTTTCCCTAAAGAGTGATTTACTCACCTTGTTTTCTCCAATAAGGGTGACCTAGTCTCTTAGAAGCTTTCGATGGGAGTGACCTACCCCTCCAACACCAATCGCTCTATTTCCTTGTCTTAGTGCAGCAAAGTCGCCGAGATTTTCTCTAAGTGAGCAACTCAGTGTCCCCCTATGGCCTGATAAGAACGAATTTACTCTTTTTGGCTTCTACCCTATCCAGTCGACTTATTATGTAGAACTATGACTCCCAAGTTGCTTCTACCTCTTCGGTAAGAGCGACTAAGTTCCCTATTTGGCTATTTGGAGTTCAAAATGTCGGTTTATGTTTCTAGTGCATTTTTCATTGTTTCATCAAGTGGTATCAAATCAGGATTCTTTTTTGGAAATTTAGATGTTTGACCATTATTAAAAGAGAAAGAATTTTTTTAGTTCAGTTTTTTATTTCAGCATTGTTATTTCAACATTTACTTTCCAGTTATACATACCTCACTAGCACACAACACACACCTTAATAATTACAATGCTTGGTTCATGACCCCAAGCTAATCCTAAAATTAACCCCAACTTAACGCACACTAACATCACTTGAGGAATTAAAAGAACATTGTAGTTAGGTAGGGATCTGGGGATAGGCATCCAAACAATTCCCCTTTGTCATTCACATCTGAAACATAGTTGTTGACTTATAGGGTACCAAAATACCCTAATATTTTTTGGCATAATTAATACCGATTTATTTTAGGGAAAGTCACAAGAATGGTTCCAAAAGTATGGGTGGAAAACTTCTCTCCACCTAGTATCAAAGGAAACATACTCATTGTCCTTATTGCACATACTCAAGGTCATGCTAGTTATACAACGAAAAAAGGACTAAAGTGATAGATTTACCATTCTAGAGGTGCCTTAAACGAGATAGCCTAGTTGTCATTCTTCTAGAGATATTTTACCCAAGACCCCCCTCGATAGGGGGATGTCCCTTAGCCATTTTTGTCCTCCATGATATATCGTATGAATACAGATTTCATCACCCTGTAGTGGATACAGTTTGTGAGAAATTCCAGTTATTATTTAGGTGTTTTACCTCATAGGTTAGTGAGTCATTTTTATTTTTAGGAGTGATTCATGTTGGTATTTTGACCATTTAATTACTACTCATTAGCTGTAGTACATTACTGCAGTCATTTTTTTAAGCTTTCCTTTTGTCATGAGTTCCCATTTGTTGATATCTCTCCTTCTTCACACTCAGTTGCATTAGGATTTCTTAGAGTACTCCCAATCCCTATTTATTTTTCACCTACTTGTCACTATTAATCCTCCAAGTACTCTCATAGACATTGGGGGAAACCGCCTCAACATGGATCCTTAAACCATGCTTGTCAGACTTTAGTATGACATCCTTTGTTGTATTCAAACCCATTTTTTTAGAGATTTGAGTTTGAGTATGATTACTATCATTCATATCCCTCACCCATACACAACCCGATGGCTTGTCACATCCCTCCATCCAGTGGCAGTAGCCCTAACCCCTTATTTGGAGGTCTAGTTGGAGGTGGATCTTTTAGAGGTCATGTCCCCACTTGTAACCCTCTTACATCCAAACCCCCCATAGGGGGCCAACCCATAGGAAACCATTCCATTGGAAATACATCTGCTAGGAACCCTTTGATAGGGAAATCATCCACTGGAAACACTTTAATGGGGAATCCATCAACTGGATACTTCTCCATGGGGAACCCACCCACTATATAGCCTAGCATAGGGAACCCCATTTAGGGAACCAAAATATCAGTATCCCTATGACCCAAAACCCTCCTTTGGGGAATCCTTCTATTGATATCCCTCCGATAGGGAATCCCACCTGACGAATCCTCCACTTGGAGATCCCACGTATACGATTTTTGCATTAATGGATAGTATGAACCTCCCATATTTGTTATGATTGATCAATTATCCAATCCTCCACAATCCCAACTGGCCTTCGATTCCCACCAAAATTCCCGTGAACATCTCCAAGTTTGAACGGAAGAGAGGTGAGGATCCCCATAACCACATCATGTTGTTCCACTTATGTTATTCCTACAACTCCATAATGGATGATTCCATTCAATTACGTCTCTTATAGAGAACCTTTATTGGTGTTGTAGCCAAGTGGTACATTGGCCAACCCCATGGGACGCACCTTACCTTTGCATCCCTAACATCTACCTTCCTGCAGTTCTTCTAGTTTCCTGTTAGGTACAACACTGGTGTTGAAATTATCCTTTCATGTAAACAAAACACCACCACCCACATCTTCGACCACATTCATGAGTGGCATAGGTGGCACATTTTATGCAATATTGAGCTAAACGATAGGATTATCCTAAACAAGTTACTGAAGTTCCTCATCTCTGTCATTTTCAAGGATGTATCCTCCAAGAACACACAGACTGAGGCAAAATCTATCCAAAAATCCTAGCACTTTGACTTTATTTACGTGAAATTGAGCTACCTATACACTATCCTCCTTGACACCCTTCACGACGACTCCTCTAAGGAATATCCACTGAGGGAATCACATTCTGCAAATGATGTCATTGGCATTGTCGCATCTGTTGTTCACCGCTACGTAAATACCCCCCAAGAAAGACTCCTACATATGGAAATGCCTCGAGTGTTACACAACCCTCGATGGAATACTTTCCCACTGCGAGTTGTGCTCCTAATTTTTCTGGGGAAACCTTGCATTCTCAAGTGACACCCTCTTATGTGCCTCTAGTCGTGACTCCTCATGTCCATGGCCTAGTTTATCAAGGACTTTCTTACAAAGGTCCTCAACCTTATTACCATGGCCCATTTCTAGTCACTCCACTACAATCCCCACCTCAAGCTCCTGTCACTCCACAAGGGAAATTTTATGCCCAACAGAACTAAACCCAGCTTCCACCAACCCTCAATAACCAGCAAGGGAAACCTAATTGAATATGAGGTAAAAATCGTGTCAACAATCAACACCAATGAAGGGGAATACCACCTCCTAACCCCTTAGGAAATAATGGATCCAATCTTGCCAATCAGGTCTCTAATCAAACCCCCAAGTAAGGAAAGAACCCACACTTGAGGACTAACCACCCATGTTCTTTCTGTAATGCCTATGGACAATACACATGTCATTTCCCCCACTTAGCCAGAGCCTGTAAACTTTGGTATGAGGCTAACCGTCGTAATGTTATGGTTGACCCCTAGGCACAAGATAACCCACCTAAATTATCCTAGCCTCCCATGGTATTACAAAATTGTTTTCCTACTCAAGGGGTATAGAAAACCCATTCTAGATTGCAATATGAAGCCTCATCAAGTCAACCTCCTAATTCGAGGGTTCAACACCCTTTTACGATGACATCTAAGGTTAACCTCCAGATGTGTTGCAACCAGTAGAGTTTGATCCCTAAGACCATTTCCATCAGTAAGATTGGTGATTCCACTCATGTGGACCAATGTTTGCAGTTACCTCAACCCCCAAATGAGGGGAATCCCAAAGCATTGAATTTTCCTTTGTGTTGATTCACAAACAATGCCAATGCTCATGCCGCAACTAACTACAACATTGTGGATGACTTGGCATAGTCTCCCACTGCCATGGATACCTTGGAAGTTCTAGGGGGGTGTCCCACACAACACAAATTCCTACTATCTGCATTAGGAACTATCAATCTCAATGATTCACACAATATGGATTTCGATTTGGATCAATATGAATCCAAGATTCCCTCATCCATCTCCTTCCAAATACCTGTCACAATTCACAACCTAGTCATCCATCGATGCATTGTTAACAAAGGAGAATCCACATGCGTCATGTCCACCTTTGTCTAGCAGAAGCTCAGGTCACCCAAGTTAGATCCATCCTTGACTACCTTACACTCATATGATGGTCGTGTTACTCAACCCCAAGTAGTGCTCTCAAATGTACCTATCAAGATGGTCTGCAAGACCATCTTGATGAACATTGAAGTGGTCAATGCTCAACTCAATTATAGCCTTCTCTTGGGATGCAGATTCATGTATTCCATGAAAGTCGTTGCTTCCATAGTTTTCCAACTTATGATGTTCCCTCATCATGGGAAGCTCATATAGATCAATTAGCCAACCTATTATGACCCAAAGGGGCTGACCACTCCAGAAAAATGTCCTCATTACGGTCGACCACTCCATCAACAATACATCCATCCCCTCACTTTCTACCATAGGGATTAGCCTCTTTTGTGATGCTCCCATGACCAGTACTTTTTAGGATTTTCCTCCACCTCCTTCTGTTGCATAGATTTCAAACCTGTGCACCATTTCATCTGAAAAACATGCACCAACACCTCAACCTTAACCCTAGTTGCAGCCGCAACTGCAACAAATGTTGATACCCACACAATTACCCAAAAATCGGTGGGGAGCTACTCATATCCATCAAATCACTTTCTTATTTCCACCGAAGGAAATAGTCAGTACACTAGTGACAACAAACCTTAACCTTCCCTGGTTAACCCTAGGCATCCCTATTTGGTACCTCACCCCTCCAAACCCTCCTTCGACCCCACAGGTCATCTTGACACCGGTATAACCCGTTGATATTGTCAACTGACCACCTCCTCGTATGTCCATGTTAGAGTCCTTAGTTCCTGCATCCCCTTGGATCCCGTCGAAGGATGCTCCTACAAACCCCCCACCTTCTCCAAGAAGAAGGCATCAAGAAACCTAAAAAAAACCACCCCATCCACTACCTAGAGAAAATTTGTATAGAAACCTTCTACTAACTCAGTTTAGACACCATGCCTTGTGCTTTGTGTGATGTTATGGGTCACACTACTCAAAACTATATGTGGTTTCCTATCTTACACATGCATATCCAGACACTAGATGACGAGGAGAGCTTCTATGTGGTTCATGTACCTAACCATGCCCAACCAAATAACAAGTCCCTTTAGAGAAACCATATGTGTGTGATCTATGGTCTATACGACCACTATTCTCATCATTGTACCAAATTATGTGAGTATATATTTTCCTTGGATGACTTACGTAAATTCTCCTTAGACTCAAAAGTCACAGTTTTCGAAGAGATTCACCCCCCAATATCCTCCTAGAATGAGGTAAAACACCATTTAAGTTATCTTGAAACATGATCACCCATCCACGTCGTTAGCCTTTGTCGACCCTTCTTTTCTCACCACTCAACTTTTCTGCAGCAACGAATAGATCCTCAAAGCTCTAGCTGAGCCTAACTTCCCTCAGCATTGCATGCACCATCGTGCATATTTCATCCCCAAGGAGCCTAGAGAACCTACATTTGAATATTTATCTATAAATTCAAAAGACTTCATCCCTCGCCATAATGTCGATTGGTTCAAGCACACATTCCCGACACTTGATTCTTTTGAGGAGGGGAACATGGCCAATATCTTGCCTACTATATAGGTAGATATCTCAGTCAAACTAGGCATCATATAAAATATTATGTTAGGTGCCTCATGCACTCCTAAAGAGGTTTTCGCTTACAAATCACTCTTCCAATGGTTTTGAGATGTCTTTGCTTGGTCCTACATCAAGATTCCCAGTATCAACCCCACTATTGTTGAGAACTGAATTGACACACGGAATGATGCTATGCTAGTCCACCATAAACAAATAACCATCCATCCATCCAAATCATCAGTTTTCAAATCCAATATCGAAAATATCCACCAAGTGGGCTTCATTTACCTAGTTGCATACACCACATGGGTTTCCAACCCTATCCTAGTAAACAAAAAATAGGGCAGCATTCAGATTTGTACTGACTTTTGTGATCTGAATTTTTCATGTCCCAAAGATAATTTTTGGATCCCATTCATTAATCAGTGCATTGATGCTTGTGTAGGCCATGAGGTTTTCTCCTTCATGGATGGATTTTCTAGATAAAACTAGATTCAGATCCGAAAAGAGAATTAGCATAAAACTTCCTTCACCACCACTTGGGGCACATTCACTTACTGAGTCATGCCATTCGGTCTGAAGAACATTGGAGGCACCTTTTAGTGGGTTATAACTTTTTGTTTCCATGATTTGGTCCACGTCATCCTCATCTACTTAGATAACCTCATGGATCAATCCAACAAGCATTCCCAACATTTGGAAAACCTATGAAAAGTTTCCCTACTATGTCGAAAGTATAATATTTGCTTGAACCCCTTCAAGTGTGTATTTTGTGTTCCTGTTAGTCGATTACTAGGATTTATTTTTTCCCAGAAGGGTATCATGGTTGATCCCTTGAAGGTTCAATCCATCTTTTACCTTCAACCCCCTCGTACCCTATGCTACCTGCAAAGCCTTCAAGTAAAGGATAATTTCCTTCAGTGTTTCATTTTGTATTATGCTACCAAGGTCTATGGATTCTTGTTCCTTCTTCGTACCAACATCCCTTTCATTTTGGATGAGCTAGCACAAGCCACCTTTGATGTGTTAAAACACGCACTGAATTCTGCTCCCTAGATTTCACCACCTAATTTCATGAAGAATTTCATCCATTACGTTTCGACATATGAACATGATATCTCAAGAGTATTAGTCCAGGAAAATGTTGCTCGTTAGGAACATATCATCTACTACATGATCCAGACATTATGCAGTCCACCATTGCGTTACCCCCACAAAGATAAAATGGCCTTGGCCGTCACTTTTTCAGTTCAGAAACTATGCCATTATATTCTTATGACTTGAACAGTACTGTATTCGTAGTAGATTCCAACATGATGATCTACGTCTTGAGTCGCTTCCTCATCCAAGGTCATGTGGCTAAGTGGATCATTATTCTTCAAGAGTGTGATCTGGATTTTGTCACACCCAAAAGTAATAAGGAATTATCTTTGGAACAACTCATTATTGATCTACCATCCTCATCTACATCACCAATGACTCCCATCACCTTTCTCGATGAGCACTTCTTTACCAACTCTTTAGATGATCTATGGTACGGGGATATTCTTATCTACTTGTGTACATAGAAATTTGGAACTCACCTCAGTCGTGACAATCGACATTGCATTCTACACCAAGCTTCTTGATATCTCCTTATCGACAATGTCAACTATCGACATAGCATTGACACCATTCTGCTTAAATGACTTACCCATCATAAGGTTGAGATGGTATTGAATGACTACCACAATGGAGCTTGTAGTGGCCACTTCTCTTGTATGGTCATCTCTCAAAACGCTATCTGTGCTAAATATTTCTAATCAACCCTCTGCATTGATTGCATCATGGATTCCAATCACTGCCACAACTTCCAGTTATTTTCCCTAAAGGAGAGAACCCCTCCCACACCGCTCCACCTTTTCATCACCATTGGTCCATCCTACAAATGAGCCATTGAATTTATAGAGTGCAATTTTACCTCAACTGGTGTCCATAAGTACATCGTTCTAGTTGTTGACTATTTACCAAATGAGTTGAAGCCATGCCAACGTTCAATTGCAAATATATTAACACAACTTGATGTATCTTTAACCATGTTATCACTTGTTTCAGGATCCCCATCTAGCTTGTCTCTGACCACGACAACATTTTGAATATGTATTTGGGAAGGATATCTATACCTTTTTGAAATTTTATCACAAGTACGCTTCGTCTTAATACCCCTAGGGAAATTCCCAAGTTTAGGTTGTTAACAAGATCCTCAAAACCATGCTCCAACTGGAATCACATGCTCTTTCTATCCTTATGGGCTTATCTCACCTCTGCCAATACCACCACGGGTTTCAACCTGTTCCATTTAGTCCATGGTGTTGATTAAATCCTATACATCGAGTCCCAAATCCTCACCCTGCACATAGTTGTTGAACTTCTACCCAATGCCTTTCCCTTAGAGAAACACTTTCTCATCCTTGAGCAAGTAGATGAAGATCATCGCAACAATATCTAGATAATCGAAGCTTCGACGCACTGGTGTAAATCCCACTATGATGTGCATGTTCGTCCCCTCATTTTGAATATGTCTTTTAGAAGGATCTCTCTACCTTTTTGATTTTTTATCGCAAGTATGCTTCGTCTTACTAGCCCTAAGGAAATGGCCAAGTTGAGGTTGTTAAAAAGTTCCTCAAAACCATGCTCCAACTGGAATCACATGCTCTTTCTAGCATTATGGGAATATCGCACCTCTACCAAGACCACCATGGGTTTCACCTGATTCCATTTAGTGCATGGCGTCGAGTCATTCCTACACATCGAGTCCCAAATACCTGCCATGCGCATAGTTTTTCAAATTCTACCTGATACCTTTCCTTTAGAGCAACATTTTCTCACCCTTGAGAAAGTAGATGAAGATCATTGCAACAATATCTAGATGATCGAAGGTTCCAAGCATCGATATAAATCCCACTATTATGCGCATGTTCATCGCCACACTTTTAGAGAAGGCGACCTTGTCCTTGTTTATGAACAAGCCAATGACAAACACAAGAAAGGGGAGTTTGAGTGTATGTGGTATGGCCCATACACCATGCACCAGTACCTCAACAAGGGGGGATACCTCCTAGATGAATCTGAAGGTTGTCTCTTGAGAAACCCTCGCAATAGGTTGTATCTCAAGCAATTCTACCCTTAGCATGATCAGACCCATTATTTAGTGTGTATAGTTTTTTCTTTTACACCCTTTTTCAGCACGAGCCTTATGGTTTGTTTCTTTAAATTTTATCAGATGACTCTTGTTCCATATTTTAATTTTAGTTTCATTTATGGAACAAGTAGGTGATTCTTGAATCTTGCCTCAAACACATGGGTCATATACTCCCCTTACCATGAGTTTCTTCATCTCGATGGAGTGTGTGTCAATGTGGTCACCAATGACTAGGCTGAATATGATGCAGTGATTGTTCTCTTAACCACCACCCTCCATTTCACTATCCTTCACTTCAATGTCTTCCTAAACTCCCAACTTCTCGTTTCCCATTTGAATAACCAACATCAGGTACATGATCCATCCCTCTTTAGAAAGTTCCTACGCACTAAACAATTGGCTGGGAAGTTTCAGTCCATTTCATTCACTCATGTCCCGAGATGTTTCAATAGTGTTGACATTTTAGAGTGGCATATCAATCATAACATCTAATAAATAAATCATTCACATGCATGTTCATATTATTTACATCCACATGTATCTAAATCATAACATACAACATAATTATACCCTATAAAGCTCACAAACATAAAAAACCATAAAAAGTGCATCCACCTGTATATATATATATATAGAGAGAGAGAGAGAGAGAGAGAGAGAGAGATTGTCATGTCATAACATTCAAAAACAGAATGTCCATGTACACATAGAGGAGCCCCAATAGCATCCTTGAAAATACATAAGTAAGTACATCAACCAAAATTCCCCATGCCCATAGCATTAGGGGGCAGCTTCATAAGTTTCCTACTATTCATCTGAGTCATAGGGATCATCTTCCTTGGTCTCCTTGTAAATATCCTCCTCTTCCTTCTCCTCCTCTTGGAGGAGTGAGTCACCACATGTCATAGCTCTCACAACAATCCACCGCATGCTAGGCCTCCACTTAGCTGGTGCCTTTGTAGTATATGGAGAGTAAATTATCATCCAATTACTAGAAATCGTTATCCATGACCCCATCTGGTAGTAGATCTATATGAAGCCGCAACACATCCATGATCACCTCAACGCTGGACATAAGCTAGGGAATTGATTCCCTCCACTCTCCCTCTATGCTGTTGATAGCCCGTTGGGGTCATTGGTCCAATGTCTGCACACACATGACTAGTCATCAGTATCTACTTCATGTACAAAAATATAGCTACCATCTATGCTAGTAATAAAAAATGTGACTACTCATGAAAGTACAACCATATACGTGCAGTCAGGCTCCCAAGCCTGTCCAAGACAAAGAGGGAGATTTGCATCTCCTTGGAAGTCCATGCTAACATATGGGTAGTACTCAATAACTATTGGTAACTAGAATCATTGAAAGTACAACTCCTTGGTGAAGAACCTGCCTACTAGGCCAGTCCCCTCTTATATCATCATCTCACACCATCGTCTTATCCTTTTAAAGTATTGCAACTTCAGAAGATGTTCTATTGTACTCTTATTGTATTCTCCTTCAGAGATGTTATTCCTCCATTCAGAGATGTCCTTGATGTAATTGATCATGTAAAAGTCATGAGGTAAACCCTTCATTGTGAGTCAAGGAAATAGTACCCACAAAAGTAATATATAAAATGTATTTTGAATCTCCCTAGTTAGGTCGGACCTTAGTAGGGAACCTGGCGGACCTAGTTAGTTATTTGAGTCACTCACCTAATGAATATAAATAGGTGAGGCGCCTCTCTCATTCTTACACACCTTACACTCAAGCATTATGCAAGAGAGAGAGAAAGAGAGAGAGTCTACTCTTAAAGATTAGCATTTATTCTTGTTGCTATGGTTTTAAACTGGACTTGGTCGAATTCTATACCGAGGAAGTTTTGTGGGGTTTTCTCCCTTGTGGTTTCCCCTAGGAAAATCTTGTGTTTTGTTGTGTTGTTTTACTTGTCTTTCTTCTAGTGATCATTTGCTTATGGTTATGATGTTATTTTGCTAAATGTTTTAGGTCTTGTATAACCATTAAAAATATAACATGGTATCAGATCCACCCTGAAATAAGTCTTTGTGGAGTCAAAACACTGCTACAGCTATAACTATTTAAGGTTAGGGTTTCATGCTTGAAAAACCCTAGAAGGAAAAAACTAGTCATATTGGAACTTTCACTATAAATCAAGTTTGGAGAAGGCTCACGTGCTTAAAATTTTATAGGATGAATATGAAATCTTTATGTGCCTTGTGTGAAGTTTTCATCCTCGGATTCACTATAGTATAGGAGATATGATTCCTCCAACTTGGGGTTCCAGCCACTCCTTGAATTTAGCCTTAAAAAGGTGACCAAGGGAGAATTACTATATCTCAGGATAGGAAGGTCCAAATGAAATTTTGCAATATTTTTCAGATATATTACAGACTTCAATTTTTTTGGTCAATTTTTTAGACCCTGAAGGTAAACCAGTGACATGTGGCAGTCTGTACAAGTTCGCTATGTTGAACAATCCTAAAATAAGTCACCTTTGGAAACTTCGCATTAGTCCGACTTGGTGAATACAATTATGCTCTAACCTATGGGGTTGGAAAGAAGACATACTAGGCTACTGGAGGATGAAGTTTCAGACCTTTAGGAGGAAAAAATTCAGAGCTATAGAAGAAACAAGATTAGTCAATTTTGTAGAAGAAACTGGAGAAAAATTAGGGCTTCCTGTTCCAGGCACTTCCCTCTACCAATCGATTGAAGAAGGAGGACCATCAAAATTGACCTAGAAGGGAGCATATTTCTATGTAAGAAAAATAGGGCATCAGATATTTCTTAGTTTTGTCCACAGTTTTGGGAAAATAAGTATGCTGCTCAGCTTACCTTGAGGAGGCACATATTCCTATCCAATCAGATCTGAAAGATACCTAAGTTGAAAAATTAGGGTTTCTCTGTTAAACCCTTGGTCCACCAAAAGAAATCTTCCAGAAGAGCCTTTAAGCAAGAATCAAGTTGAAGCAATCTCACGGGTAAGTTATATCCTCTCTATTTCCATTTTAGGTTCTCAATTTTATCATGATGAAAAACAGTATCAAGATTGAGGACAAGCTTGAAAGGGTCAAGAACATCTAAGCATGGAAGTATAGAGTGCTTCTCATACTTGAATAAGCATGACATGGAGAACTATGTCAAACAAGAAGCTGTAGATCTATACAGAGATGAAGTCAAAGAAAAGCAAAAGAAGGACCTAGTAAAAGCAAGATGAGTATTATCGTCTCCATTAGATATCACAAGTATCATCCTTGAAGACTCCCAAGGATATGATCAATGCAATGAAAAACTTGCATGAAGATGAACTTGAGAACTCAACTCAAGGATGTGAAGGTGCAATGTCAGAAAAAATTCAATGTTACTTCACAAGGAGATATCAGCTCAAGGAGCAAATAGAATCCATTAGAGACAATGTCAAAGAAGCACAAGCATAGATAATTTTGAATGGTCTTCCAAGTTCAGTCAAGAGATTTGTTCTAGTAGGAAGATCACCTATGGAGGAATGCACGTAAGAAGAATATTGATTGATGGCAAAAGAAGAAGAGATGATAGTCAAGCCCTAACAACTCATGCCAAGCAGAGAAAGAACAAGAAGGAAGAACATTCCTGCCAAGAATAGAAGGACATCTTACAACTCAATAGTTCAGTTGTGATGAGAAAGGACACTTTGCGAAAGAATGTCCCGAGAAGGAAGAATGGAAGGATGATATGATCTAGAAGTACCAGTCGATCATACAGAATGATGTTTGGATATGAGTTCAAGACATGAAGGGAAGTTTTGTAAAGTATTCCAAGTATATCTATAAGATCAAGTATACAACAAATCAAAGTATCAAAAAATACAAAGCAAGGTTTGTTGTTTCTATTAGAAAGAGAGAGTCGATTATGGCAAGAAACTACCCTAGGGGATAGACACACCTCTTTGGTGGATGGTATTACACTAAACAGATAGTGTAATCAAAGTAGAAGAATAGATCGAACAACCCATATGGTTTAAAACTCTCTATATAGAACCACCTATGCACAAAGGATTTGTACAAAATCATTGGATAAAAACATACATGGAGATACCAACCTTTGAAGATATAATCCTACAAAGGACGAGAAGCTCATAGATGGGTGCAAGAAAAAACTTACAACAAAGTTCGATATGGAGGATCTTGATATCTGATGACCTCGACATGTGACATAGATGGATACAAAGAAGACTAGTAACGGGGGAGGCTACCTGTTACTCCAATGCCATAATGTAGATGCAGAGGGAGGATGGTGCTCCACCTCAGAGGGGGTGACTACGGTAGATCTCAAAATTCGAGAATCTTGATATGATTCTTGGGATTAGAGGTATGACGAAATCCAAAGGACATTTTTTTTATCCAAGTAAAATATGCGAAGAAAATGGTGTGGTACCTAAAGGGTACTATAGATATATGATGACTTTAATTCAGTAGGTAGTGCTACGAATAGAAAGATCACTCCAACATATTGTAGAAAGAGTAGTGTTTCTCTCAGTGCAATCAAGGATGAATATATTATAGCTGAGAAGAAAGCAGTAAAGATTCCTCAAGTAATGAGGAATATGATTGAGAAGAATTATACCGATGAAGATGAATATTATACTCTTATCCATTTCATCGTTGGATAAGAAGGGATGCACTGGTAGGACACACATACACAGTTCTATGTGATTTGTGGTGTAAGAATACTTGCTCAGTATTTTCGATCATCAAAAAGATAGGAACAAGTCCTTTGAATCAGACGATGAAGTTGAACACATTAGCAAAGACTCCAGTAATTCAAGAAGACAGAGATCAAGACAGAGTCTACCAAACAAACAAAAGATAAGTATTTGTATTGTCATTTCCTATATATCTAGTTGTTCAAGATGTGTACATAGATATGTTTCTAGATTCAAGAAATGTATTGTGCATATTAGAATATTTGTAGTTTACTACTAATATGCAAGTGATGGGTAAGTGGCTTATGTTGTTGTACAACATTTCATTGCTACTTATCTAGAATGAAACCTACTTGCTGGCATAATGTTTTGGAAAGATGGAAGGCATATAGAAAGTTACTGTATTTATACGGGATATAGATTATTGTTTCATTAACAGAAATAGTTGCATGATTATATGACATATATCTTTATGCATAAGAATTTGACATTATGAATATGTTACGAAATGTTTCTAATCATACAATTGTATTTGACTTGTAGGAAGGAATGTATGCAATCACCCACAAGAGAAGAAATGATGAAGTTGCAGATGTAAAAGAGAAGAATGATGCACTTATAGATGGATAAAAGAAGAATGATGCAAGTTTTGAATGTACGATGCAGCTGCAGATGTATAAGAAGAGCATATTAAAGAATAAGTTGTAGAAGAGAGTTGTAAAGCTCAAGTATGTTCCTACAAAGAAACATGTGACAGATGTGTTGACAAATCCTCTATCTCATGTAAAGTTTGAATACTTTCGAGACAAGCTTGGCATAGTCCAAAAGGACCTCTCTCAAAAGAGGGAGTGATGGTAGACTGTAGAAGGATGTAGTGGTGGTAGCTCAGTCTAGAGTAGGGTAAGTATGGCTAGGCTTGTTGGCCCGAAAAGGTTAGTAAGTCAGACGAGACCTGTTGATCCTAGGGGAATTAGTATGTATGGCTAGACTAGTTTAACCCAAGTGGGTTTGTAAGCCAGGAAAAGACTTGTGAGTCCCTAGGAAGATCCATCTGCCTAACTAGGATTGTTGACTCTAAAGGGTTAGTAAGTTAGACAAAATTCCCGGATGGATCCACCAGAGAACTCACCATGGTGCTGCTCCAAGATGGTAAGAGGGAAAGAAGTGGTTGGAATGTCTGGCTAGGATTGTTGACCCATAAGGGTTAGTACGCCATATAAGGCTTGTTTGGTCTCCAAAGAGATCAATTTGTTTGACTAGGCTTGTCGGCCCAAAAGGGTTAGTATGTTAGACAAGATGTTGTTGTAAGCGGTTTTAGTATTTTCATACTGATGTTATTGAGATGATTGTTGAGATAGTTTTAGTATTCACGTATTGATATGATAGATTCAGAATTTTCATATTGATGTTGATGTGGCAAGTTCAGTATTTTCATACTGATATTGAAGTGGAAAATTCAATATTTTCGTATTGATATTGATGTGGCAAGTTCGGTATTTTCATACTAATATTGACGTGGAAAGCTCAGTATTTTCATACTGATGTTGATGTGGCAGGTTCAGTGTTTCTATACTGATGTTGATAAGACAGTTTCAGTATTTCTATACTAATATTGCTGGTGATGTTGCTTCAACATTTGTATGTTGATGTTGATGATGTGGTTGTGGTCCCAACACATTATGTTGATGATGTTGATATGATTGTGGTCCCAACACCCTGTGTTGATAATATTGATGTGGTTGAAGTCCCAACACTTTGTGTTGAGGATGATGTTGTTGTTGCAACATTTCTATGTTAGTTATGATGACGATGTTCCAGTATTTCTATGCTAGTAATGCAGATGATGATATAACATTTATTGATGATATTGATTTAGCACTAACATGTTAATGATGTTGTTGTTATTTCAGTATTTACATACTAATGATGCAGATGATGATGTTTTAGTATTTACATGTTGATGATGTTTCAATATTTACATACTAATGTTGCAGATGATATTTCAATATTCACATACTGATGTTGAAGAAGAAGATTCAATATCTGCATACTGATGTGGCAAAAGAAGATTCAGTATTCACATTTTGATGTTACAGAAGAAGGTTCAGTATTAAGAAGATGATTTAGTATTCACATATTGATATGGCAGAAGATGATTCAGTATTCACATACTGATATTGAAGAAGATGATTTAGTACCTACATACTGATGTTATAGAAGATGATCCAGTACCCATAGAAGATGATTCAATATTTACATACTGAGATTGCAGAAGATGATGCAGAATTCTCATACTAAGATTGATGATGAAGATGCATGATGTTGTTCCAAAACTTCCTATGACATATAGAGATTCACCAGTTAGTTGTACAGTTGTGATGATGGTCGTTGTTGATGTAGAATACCTTCCTAGTTAAGAGGGAGCGTTAAAGTATTGTAACTTCAGAAGATATTCTATTGTACTCTAATTATATTCTCCTTTGGAGATGTTATTCCTCCATTCATAGATGTCATTGATGCAATTGGTCATGTAAAAGTCATGTGGTAAACCCTCTATTGTAAGTTGGGGAAATAGTACCCACAAAAGTAATATGTAAAATGTATTTTGATTCTCCCTAGCTAGGTTGGCCCTAATTAGGGATCCTGGCCAATCTATTTAGTTATTTGAGTCACTCACCTAATGAATATAAATAGATGAGGTGCCTCTCTAATTCTTACACACCTTACACTCAAGCATTGTGCAAGAGAGAGAGAAAGACAGAGTCTACTATGGAAGATGAGAAACTATTCTTGTTGCTAGGGTTTTATAGTGTACTTGGTCAAATTATATACTAAGGAACTTTTGTAGGGTTTTCTCCCTTGTGGTTTCCCCGAGGAAAATATTTGTGTTCTCTTGTGTTGTTGTACTTGTCTTTATTTAAGTGATCCTTTTCTTATGATTATGATGTTATGATGCTAAATTTTGTATATCTTGTATTACCATTAAAAATATAACACATCCTAGGCTCTGAAAGGCCCCCGTCATGCACCACTAGGTGCATCCATCCACATATTCAACACTCAATTGAAGAAAAATGAGGACAAGAATGATGTGAAACAAAAATCCCTCCAAACCAGCTAACCTTGTTCAATGATTGTCGAACCGCGGCAAGGTACATATGCACTCAACCAAAATATGTATTGATTAGCACCCTGTCCACAAGCATCAGTTTTCCACTAGAGATCTTGTGAGGTCCACTCGATCCCATCACGCATAATACTATCGCAACAACTGCCTAAGTCTCTAAGGTCTATCTATTGAAGATCAGAATATAGGAGTCATGCACCCATCCCATCCAAACAAAATTATGCCCCAACAAATCCCACATTGACACATCTATCGGTCGCCTCGGCTATGTGTCCTTGATCACTGTCAATATCAAGAGTTCAGTCATAAAGTACACATCCTCAATGGTCATCTCTAGTTGCTCATCCTGTATCAAGAAGGATTCTGCAAAACTCCACTAACTTGTTCAAGATCATCTTCATGTTGCGCATCATTGTGGTCATCGCATACTTCAATGGATCATGTTGATCTAATCTGTCCATCACAACCTAGTATTCCTCGATCCTCCCACAAAGATCGCTCATATCCCTCTCTCCAGCTCCCTCGAGGAATCCTGCATGTCTAACACAGCGGGATTAATACTTGAGTAAAAAATCTTCCCCTGTGGCCCCAAGTCACACATTTTCAGATATCCCTCTCTCCAGCTCCCTCGAGGAATCCTGCATGTCTAACACAGCGGGATTAATACTTGAGTAAAAAATCTTCCCCTGTGGCCCCAAGTCACACATTTTCAGAAAACAGAGTGACCCAGTCTCTCCTGTCCAAAGAAACGATGCAATATAGCTTGCTCATTTCCAGTGAACAGGAGTGACCTGGGTCGCGCGTGTCTCATGTATAGGTGCAAACTTGGTTTCTCCTGTCCCTTCAATAGGAGCGACTCAGTCGCCCTTTTTTCTCATGAAAAGAGTGACCTCTCCCAAAAACACCCATGCGGTTCGTTGGGATCCCAAAGAAGCATAAAAACATAAAGAAAATGGATGAAAATACTCATATTTTCATGAGTAGTTACCTAGAAGTTGCAGAAGTTGAAGTCGCAATTCCAGTCGATATAAGTCAACAATTCTTTCATGGATGCCTTCAAATACTCTTAACACTCAAATAGTGAAAATGACATATGCCATGTGGGATCCCCATATTTTGTAGGGCCTTCGGACATTTTTCCTTCTTACAACCATCCTGGAGTCATATGACATCCATTTTTTGCACCGTTTGCACCACTGGAATTAGTATTTTGTGATTATTGAGACCTGTTCTCATTATCATTGCACTTACATCAGACAATTTTCGGTCCCACCTCGATTTGCATGTCATCACATGAGTTGCATCAGATTTGTACTTGTATGCTTTATTTATCTTTGAGACACACATTTAAAATTGGCGGTCCTTGTTTTTGTGTACAGCCATAGGTCATTATGGAGACACTCCTCCTACTTGGTGAGGAATGCCGCCATAATGACCTGTATGTGGTCGTTATGGCGACACTCCTCCTACGTGATTTACATAGAATGTAGTAGTGCACAGATATTTTTTTATTGTTTTTTTCTTGTGTGGTTTTTTATATACATATATTTATCTAGTGGAAGTTGCAACTCCATGAAAACTTAGAAAAATTCGGAAGGATTATGGACTTCCAATCCCTCAATCAAGGATTAGACCTTAATTGAATATTTTAAAATACATTTGCAACTCCATGAAAACCTACAAAAAAGTGGAAGGATTATTGAACTTCAATACCTCGATCAAGAATTAGACATCAATTGAGGGTTTTAAAATACATTTGCAACTCCATGAAAACCTACAAAAAGTGGAAGGATGATTGAACTTCAATACCTCGATCAAGAATTAGACATCAATTGAGGGTTTTAAAATACCTCATCTAGGTCGAGGTATTTTAAAACCCTCGATTGAGATATTTTTGACATATATAATTGATTTTGATTTAAAAGTCTTCATCAAGTTTTAAAGTCCTTGATCGAGGTTTGACATATATAACTGATTTTGGTTTAAATTACCTCAGCTGAGGTATTTTAAAACCATTGATCGAGGTATTTTTCACATCTATAGTTTTTTTTTTAAAGGATCAATCAAAGTTTAGCTTGGCCAAGGTTTTAAGCCCTTAATCGAGGTTCGACATGTTGAAGTAGTGGCTATGAGAGAATCATCATCATAGGTCGACCCTGAAAGAGAACAAAAGTTGGCCTAGAAAAGGGTCAAATTAAGTCAATTTGGCCTAGAAAAGGGACAAATCAAGGAAAGTCAACCCTAGTAAAATTGCCAAGTCGACCCAATTGAAAAAGTGACCTAGAAACTGTATAAATAGAAGGATCCATCCTTCATTTTGACACACACTACAACAAGTTCTCACCGTTCTAAGAGAATTTTTCTAGTATAGTTGGAGAGGAGTTTTCTGGGGTTTCTCCATCTTTGGAGAAGGTTTTTTTTTTCTCATATTTTCATGGGGTTACGCTCCTATGATCTAGAACTAATATATCTCTGAATGATTATTCTCTCTTCGATGGGAAAGATTAGGGGTGAAATTTATTTGTCTATGATTGGGAGATGATCTTTGTGATCATTGTGGATAAACGAGCTCCACTCTTTTTCTTGTGCTTTGATATTCTTCTAGTGATATTGGTTTTGTAGATGTCAATTCTAACATGGCATCAGGGAAGTGTTATAAGAAGTCATTTACGAAGAATAGGGCTCCACATTTTTTAGTGTTTCCCATATCAGATCACCCCCGAAAGGAGCATAGAGAAGCTCACATCTGTAGGGCGCATATTTCCATGGATGCCAATTTTTTATCAAAGAAATTTCAATTTTTGACCTAATCCTGTAAGGTCAAGAACTAGGGCTTCCACATTACTATTGTCTTACCACGAATTTGGATCAAATTTACCTTGTTTCAACTCACTTCAATAGGATGCATTCATCTGTGGATCCAGTTTTTCAATCTTCCATACTTCATCTATGACCTAGATCCTGTTAGGGTTTCTGGTCCAATATTGCAGTCAAGATGATTGGGAATTCTAGGGTTCTTCTTATCCTAGAAGAAAATAATCTCTTGAATTTTGTGAATGAAGATGTTCCAGAACTAGAAGAGGAAGCCGAGAAATCTCGGTGAAAAAGGAACAATGGTAGGTCAAGGAGAATCCATTTGGTTCGTCAAATATTTGAAAAACAAAACCAACAAGAAGCTGTTTATAGCCTTGAGGAATCTATTCCAATATAGTAATATAAACCATGCTCTTTCCCTAAGGAACCAACTATCAAACCTCAAGATGTCAAGATCAAAATCATTTTCCTCTTACTTTATGAGGATCTCATAATTAAGGAATCAACTAAACACTATTGGAGATCCAGTCGATGATAAAGAACTTGTCATGAACACTCTTAATGGTATGCCTCCATCTTGGGAAGTATTCATTCAAATTCTTATTGGGATGCCGATGTTGCCTAAGTTTGATTGTATTTGGATAGCCTGTATGCAAGAAGAGACAAGACTTGTGGCGAGACACATGATACATGAAACTCAACATGAAGAAAGTCAAGCACTTACATCTCATGTCAAGAGAGGAAGAGGTAAGGGAGGGAATTTTCATGGAAAGAAAGGAAAGGGAGAAATATCAAGTACCACTTTAGACCAAAAGAAGAAGAAGGATCTTTCACGTATTTGTTGCTGCACATGCAAGAAACTTGGACAATATGTTAGAGACTGCAAAGATTCAAAGAAGAGGAAGCATGAAGCCTCAACTACATACGACGAAGAAGACACCTCTCAAAATAAGTCAAAGAATGAGGATTGTACGCATTTCTTATTCTAGAAATCCCTATGTTTAGGCAATGATATGAATATCCAAGTGGCGGTGGAATCCCAACAAGAAAATGAATACCAGTGGACACTCAAAGGAGTTAAGAGGATCCCAGCCACAAAAAAACAAAAGATAAGTATTTTATTTTACATGCACTGGTAAATTAGATATGGTTGTTTTGAATATGAATTATGCAAATCTAGATTCCTAGAAGTTGATGAGCATGTATAATGGTTCTTTTATTGATAATAGGCTCATGAAGTATGTGTTATGATTTAGCACATAATATTGCACAATAGTTCATGGATCCCTCTTCGATGACATCTCCTTCTAACATACTTAGAGTAGTGCACACTCCTGATGGTATGTTATAATGGAGACTGCAAGCATCCAAATAATATCCATGTGTGTGTTGTGTTGAAGAACTGGCTAAAATATGCCTACATACTTAGATTAAGTATTGCTATTGCATATAATACATTTGATTATGCAAGTTATTAACCATCTGACGAGATTTGAATTGTAGGTAAAGGACCATGCGATGTGTCCTACACGGATGAATGATGAAACTTGGTCAGAAGGACAAGTGATCCCGTTGATATGCAGATGGATCAAAAGAAAAAATCCTCTAGAAGCATGACTCCCAAACCAGAAAGAAGGATGATTTTCAGTCGAAACAGTTAAGTGGAAGTCATGATAGCAGACAAATGAGTACCAAACATGTGGACACATGACCCACAGGCCTAGATGATCTCATGTAGATATTTGGTGATGGGAAGCAAGAACCTTCTATGGATGTGAGTATTTGTGCTACAAATTTTAGTCTCTTCAACTATTATGGAAAGCAGTTACTTTCTAGTCAGAGTCATGGAAGATGGATTCTAGAGGACAGTTACTCAACCGATTTCTTAGGAAATAGAGGGATTTATCCCTCAAGATGAGGATCATGTCCTGTTACATATGATGGTGTGAAACCCGATGAATTATTTCTATGTTAAGGAAGAGAACAATTGAGATCATGAGTAGATCGAACATGATGAATGTGGCTACACTGATGACATTCTTGTCTTGATCCATACAAGATAGTTGAAGTATCCTTGATGAACCTAGGTGTCACTAGGATGGATACTTACATTGCATCTATGGACTCCTAGAGAGGGACTAGGATGATCAACTACATAGGGAGAAGGATGCTCAGATACAAAGGGAGTAGAATGCTCCAACACAAAGGGAGGATTTTGGGACACCCTGAGATGGGGTGGGGAAACTATATTCTTGATACTCTCTCTCAAGTACATGATTTTAGTGATATGATTTGTTATTATTTTTTCATATCTAGAATAAGGAAAAACATAAATGTCTTCCCCGATATATTTGATGTCTCTACTAGCTGAAATGTGTGCAAGTTCAGGATGGGACCATAAATCCGTGAAGGAGTTGGGAGATTAGTGTTAAGTTGAATACCACGTTGATATTTCAGTATTTTCTCCCGATCATTCCAAGAAGGAGTGAGCATATTGGTCCCATGATTGACTCCCTCAGTTAGATGGAAGGTTGAATTTACTCCCTTACACTCTGTGATGGAATGGGGATATTGGTTCCATGATTATATTCATTACTAAAAGGGTAGGATTATTATACCATTCATTCTCTTTATAATTCTAAGAAGGAGTGAGGAGATGTATCAAACATATTGATATGGCATGGAGAGGCCAGTGCATGATTCCTACATTCTTTCGATCACTCCAAGGAGTGAGGATATATCCTATATATCTTGAAAAAGATGGAGGTTGGCGCACGCTAGTGGACACTAGTATGTTGTATGAGAAAGACCTATTGCCTTCATAAACAACATGAAATAGGGCTGGCTCTGTTGGAAGACCTATGTAGTCCTAATGTGAACACTTATGAAAAATGACGGTGATTCAATACACCTGAGTTCTAGGTACACATATGGGGATTTATGATTCTATACCTATGAATAGTGATGGTGATTATGGGAACACCTGAGTTCTAGGTAAACATTTTTGGGTGAGAAATTTGATGTGGACACTTGTGAACTATGACGGTGATTCGGTATGACTCCTGAGTTATGGGTGTACCCTTATGAGTCATGCAGTGATACTTGGCTCTAATACTGGTAAGTTATGATATGCATAGCTCCAATTCTAGTTATCCATGATGTATGGATTTGTATCTCATTGGTTTAGTAATGGTACATGAATCTGTATTCCCACATGCGTATAGCCATAGTCAAGGTCTCTAAGGACCACGTGTGACTATCTGAGACTCATCCTAGGGATGGAATAACAGTCATAATAATTGGTTCAGTGTGAACTCGTATTCATATACATCATAAAAGAAGGATGGATCTACATGAAGACGTATGTGACTTACATCCTATATGAAAAAGGATTAGCTATGTAAGATATTTCTTCCAATATGAAAAATGATTGGCACTGCTGAGAGCTACATCCAGTATGAAAAAGGACTGCTTAGTGAAACATGGTTGATTATTGTACAAATTTAACAACCTATATCGTTGGGATATTTATGGGTTGTACCCCATACAGATATGATGAAAGTATCACATGAAGTTATGACCTTTATTATCACTCATATGATTTTAGTCCTTTTTTATGTTATGAGGAGGTTTTACCCCGTGATGTGGCGAAGACTCACTTGCAATGATAGTCCTAGTGATATTTTTGGGTTGTGTTGATGCACCTTGATTACATAAATGCTTCCCTGATGAATTGGTTTTAGTAGATGCATGAGTTGAGGAATTGGTGCATGCTTCCCCGATGAACTGGGTTGAGTAGATGCACAAGTTATAGAGTTGGTGCATGCTTCCCCTATGATCTGGGTTGAGAAGATGCATGAGTTGTGGAGCTAGTACTTGTTCTTCGATGAACTGGATTGGACTAATACATGTAGTTTGATAGAAACTTTTCAATAAACTAATATTGTATTGGGATCCCTTCCATGTGTATAGATATGACCGAGATAATCGTGTTGTACTATTGTTATCCAGATAAGTTTCGTTGATGATACTGATGATGCCTCCCTGGATAAGAGGGATTGTTGAAGTAGTAGTTGCGTGAGAATCATCCTCATAGGTTGGCCCTAAAAGAGAACAAAAGTTTGCCTAGAAAAGGGTCAAATTCAAGTCAAGTCAGCCCAGAAAGGGGACAAATCAAGGCAAGTCATCCCTAGTAAAATTTTCAAGTTGGCCTAGTTGAAAAAATGACCCAAAAGTTGTACTTATAACCTAGGGTCTCTGGGGTTACCAATGTACTAAATTAACTTGCAAAAATTCAGCCATTTCAGAATTCAACAAAGAAATATGGAAGAAAATAGGTGTACCTTGCTTATGACTGTCGATCCTAGCTTTCTTCTTCACTTAAAATTGCTTCCACAACTTCTAGGGAATCTCCAACACCTACAAAGAACAATATCTTTCCTACAATATCTTATATATTATATAGATGATCAATGAAACACTATGCTTGCAATGAAATAACAAGACAATTCATAAATCATAATACATAAGAGTATATAGAGACAAATTGAAATAAAGACTCTATTTATTGATAAACAAGTGAGGTAATTACAACCAATATCTAAAACAAGTGCTCCTCTGCTAGCCAAGGACACTAAGTTTTGCTGCTCCAAGATCTCTAAAGGAAATCCACCAGCATAACTTTTCTCTAGAATGAATGATGTTTAGCCTCAACCCCTACATCTATTTATACATGAGGAAAGAGAGAGGTTACGAAGGTTGAGATGGTTGAGGAAGTTGGGATAGTTATGATTAAGGACCCAACTATCCTCGAATAAAGTATATTATATTTTTTAATTTTGATTAAGGCATTCAAGACTATTAATACTAGCAAGTCGCGCATGATACATGGCTTTCATAAGGGAAACTTGTGAATTCCAACCCTACTGATGTATATGTGGGTTGCAATTTCAATGCTCACAAATGATACGCAGGTTGCAATGACAAAAGTCGTGAATTCACCCTAATCACTTTATAAAAAATAGGTCTGGCTGGTAAGAGGATGATGTATCAAAGGTCATGCACATATATATTGTTTTGGCCACTTCTATCCTTTTTTCCTTTTGTGTACCGAAACATTGAGTGTTAGTACTCAGACAGAGAAGTTCCATTTTACAGAATAACAGATGCCCCCTAATGTAAGTCAGAGGGAAGCGATGGCCGAAATACATTAAAAACTTTATTCCTGGAGAAATCAGTTACAAAGGATGCAGGGAGATACCTGAAACAATACATATCAAAGTCATATACAAAATATTATCTGAGGATGCCATTTTCAATAAAGCGGAGCACTAGCTCCTTTACAATATTTGATTATATCATATGATACAGGTAGCAAGGCCACAGATATTACAAAGGTGGATTGAATCCACAATATACAATGATGAGTCGTCAAAAAATGGAAATAGTGTTGTTGAACATAACACAATCTTGCGCAACTTATCCCGCACGAGTGTGGCTCATTGAAGGTTCAATTATTATGAAGTCACTTGTTGTAAATTAGATGTCACAAGATAAAATCCCACCTGGGTTTACCTGTGTCCCATATCTTGCAGTGGGTGTGGGTCACCTAGGAGTATAGTGGTAGCGGGAATGGATCCTTGGACCCCGTGTCAGGAAAGTACCAACCCAGCTCCAGTTGTCAATTCCTCTAGTTACAAAAAAAAACACAATCTTGCGCAACTTAGGTTATAGAGATATGAACCTAAGGTCTTTGTCAGAATCCAAAGGAACCGGTACAATCCCTACCATGTGAATAGATGAAGCTGAAGTCAAACATGGAAGGAACTCAACATACTGTCAGTGAATGAGTGATGCTGAAAACTGAAGTAAAGTAATTCATCAATAATGGTAGTGAATCCTAAGGTACCATCATCAAAAATCCAGGTCTTCATCTTAAGGAGGTGTTGATGAGAAACCATGACGTGAGAGGAAGGAAATGATTCCTTCAACAAATCACAAGAGTGACTATGAAACTGGATGAGGGAAGGTAGACACAAAGGAAACTCAGAGATGATAATGATGGGGATCAAGATAATAAGATAAAGGTACTGATCCTTGAACAATGAGCACGACACAAAGATGACCCAAGGAAGCTTTTGGCTTGTATATAGGACAACCAAACGTATCTGTTATGTGCAAATTCCCCATGTTTAAAGGACAAGTGGAGGAGTAAAAACTCGAAGTAATAGGTGAGATGGAAGCACGGGGTCTTCACTTAGTGAAACCATGCCATAGCACGTTCGTTTATGGCATATGAAACAATACCCCTATTTTCAAAAATATTGGAAAATACCTCCCAAAATCATTTTCTTAACCCCCTCCCAATATGCCTTCCCGATTTTAAAAAACCCCTATTTTCACTATATATTGCATGTATCCATTTTTCATTTACATTTTTTTATACCCCTTTATATTTCTACCTAGTATATTGACATGATACCCCACATACATTCTCCAATGCACCTTGCTTCTTTCGATGTATATTGTGGATGCACATTACTTCACCCACAATGATCAACATCATAGAGATCACATTCATTTCCTAAATTAACACTAGTTTGTCACTCTTCCTTTGACCCTTTTCCTCTCAACAATGGACAGTCACATCAAGGTTCTACATGATATCTAAAACATGGCTAAACACTCACTACTTGACACTACTTGACTATTTTTCAAAATCAAGAGAAAAAACACCAAAGGCTTGATAAAAATCAGAGTATATCTACACAACTATTGTTAAATTCAGTTGACAAATAGAGATATGTTTTTACATTTTTCCTCTCAACAATGGATAGTCACATCAAGGTTCTACATGATGTCCAAAACAATTTCAAGTACAAGTTCAGAAAACCAAATAACTAACTACATTTTCTAACCATTTGTCTCACATTTTTAACCAAATAAGTAACTACATTTCTAACCATTTGAAAACCAAGTTCAAGATATTTGTTTAAGCCTACATCATTTGCAATTTTGTTTATTATTTTATGGGAATGTCATGTTACATAACGTTACACAAAAAAACACTTTCAACATCTCCCCGTGCTAGGTTGTAAGCACCTCCCTACTCTCAGTGCAATAAACAGGTTTAGTCAAATATTAATACAAAATAAACTAGTAAAAGGGTAAAGTATTACTGTTAACTACTAACAAGAAGATTATACCTTAGTACGAAGTTCATGAGGAAACATTGCAAGTATTGAAGCACTATCCATATCAACAGGTTGTCCATCAAAGAGATGAGCCTAAAGCAATCTTTGTGCTTGTTGTTGTGCAAGGACCTATGTTTGTATATCTGGAGGAAGGGAAGCAAGGAATTCTGGATCAATCTCCTTAGTAGCTGGTGGCTGATTATTTATAGGTTGTGCCACCTGATTCTACTAGGAAGCAAGAACCTCTGTTCTTAACTCTTCGGGAAGAGTCTCTAGGAATGTAGGATCAATAGAATTAGATCCCGCCACCACAGTATTTTGCTGCTGCTCACTGGGAGTATGAGTAGGAACATTTTGACTGCTCTCCTTGGCAATTTCTGGCTGGGCTTGTTCTCTATTACTATTTTCATCTTGCACACCTTCCATATTTCCTGATGCATCAATATGTCCGAGGTTTCCAGTTCCATTGGCACTTCTAATTTCTACTTCCAAGCTATGAACGCTTTCACCTAATGTAGCACCACTACCACTACTATCTTGGCTCACAGCTTCAACATCACACATGACTCGCTCATTACGCTCATCTTGCATCTCAAGGTCATGGTGAACAACACCTATAGTCTGAGTTCCTTTCTCCAAAGAAGCTTGTTGCAAAGGTTGAGTTGAAATAGTGTTGGTATTATTGGCACTATTATATTCAATATTGGATTGCCCATGTTCCTCAGTTCTCTGTATATCATTTTCCTGTGATTGTATATTTTTTGTCATTCCAGTACCATCTTCTGCAGCTTGTGAAGTAGTAGATTCACCTTTTTCCTATGATCTGGTGGTATCATGGGCCTGATCTGATGGAGTATCATCAACTGGCTGAGCTCTCTTTAACTAAGAAATAAACTGCTCCTCAATCCCCAATGCTATGGTAGTGCCACTCATTCCTCTAATCTGTTGACTATCATCAACCCAACTACTCGAACGATTTCCTGGCCATCCACTTTGAAGTGTTCAGAAAATCAAATCCATATGGGATGGAGCTGAAGTAGTTTCAATATTACTCTCAGTGACAACCCTATCATTCTCTGCAATCATAGTCTCCATGATTGATAGCTCTCTCCCACAGCTTGTAAAGGTAGAAGAATGGCATGTTGGCTCACAAAGATGTCAAGAGTGCAATTTATATGCTACATAGTTGCTTACAAGTTATTTATTTTTTAGTCATTTTTTGCATTTCTTTTTGTAAATATTTTTCTGAGAATATAGGATGTATTTTTCAAAAAAATAAGGTAGGGAATGTTAATTTGCATTTGCAGCTTGTTCCATTACATTCAGAGGCAGAACATGGAACATGCCAAGGTGTTGATGACAGAGAGAGTAAACGAAATCTAGATGGTATTCCAAATGGAAGATCTCACACATACATTTCATTCGTCAATTGCTCACATTTACTCGAGTATGTCTACAAAAGTTAGTCTTTTAGATATTGCATTTGAGCTAATATTTCAGCTTATCCACAATTAGTGCCAAAGCTCATGAATTCTGTATACATGACATGATTGTCTCATAAATTCTATCTTATCTCAACTTCTAAGGATTATATCTAATAGTTTCCTTGAATATGAAGGTAACATAGATTACAACTTGAAAAAGGTTGAAGTTCCTCTACCGCAATTCTACTCCTTAAGAATGAAGTATTGGAACTTCCTCTGCTACAAGACGCTAATCATCTACCCTACTAGAAAATGCAAGATACAAATTGGAAACATTGAGACTTTGTGCTAAGACAGCTTGATAATGGCCTTATTTGCATATGGGTTTGTTGAGATCATTATGTGAGCAGCTCATTTTTGTGATGTTTTATGTTTGTGTTCACCTTTAGTCCTCCTTGAGGCCTACCTGTACTATAGGACCTCTTCTTAGAATGAAAATTGTAAACAAATATAATCAGGAATTTGATCAAAGATGTTGGGTTTTCAAGACCTTGTTTCTATGGTTGAATAACTCAGCTATAAAATTTCCTAGTTCATTTCAGTTTTCATGGGATAGCCTAGAGAATTTTAGACACAAATGCTTTTGTATTTCTTTCTGGTGGGTTCGGGGCTATATAGGATGAAATGTTTTCCATCCTCTATGGCTTGAGTTATGCAAATTGTCCCTGGGCAGTTTTCCTTGGGGTAATCTGACCTTTGAATTATATTTTCATTGGGAATTTAGGGTGCTCAAAGTATACAGTTTGCTTTTGTCCTTTTATAGTTATAAGCATTGTAAAATGTTACCGTTTCATGCAAGTTTGTGAGTACAAATTTTCTGTAAAATAGAATTCTGAACTAGTTTTATAGCTGCTTACAATATAGACAGGCAATATTATTTGGAGTAAATGGGAGGTATAACAAGGCAAAAGGGATTACACCAATCCTAAAAAACTAATAATTGAAGAATTCAGTGACCAACTAGCTCTTAGAGTAATATAAGCTCCCAACTGATTTCTCATATTTCCCCTTTTATATCAGAATTCTCAATAGTTGTCAATTGGGTTGAAATGCATATGAGGTTACCTCTGCAGTTGTTGGAAATGGTTTATTCACACAAGGGACCCCAAAGGTGAGACGAATCAGTCCAGAAAGAAATCATGGTCTTCCCAGGGGTGAATACCTTGAAAGGGATGAATAGTCTATATATTGACTATGTAGGAACACTCCTTACACTAGGCCTACTTCACCCTGATAAAGTAATTAGAGATGATGGTAGTAGAGTGACTCTCATGAAATACTCTAATGCATATACTGAGGCTTGGGAAATTCTAAAGATATTTTAAAATGGTTACATGCTGCTGCTATTTCCTACATGCTGGGCCAGTAATTTCTTTATAACTAACCAATTCAATAATGTGAATGGACTTTTATTCAATGTTAGAACCAGAGGTCTGAACAATGCATTGTATTGGTTGGCCCAGATAGTGGGCTCTACAAGTATTGGCTACGTTTTAGATTTCAGCTGCAAGAGTAGAAGGAAGAGGGGATTTTTGGGTCTCAGCATAGTGGCATTGTTGGGAACAACCATTTGGGGAGGCGGCCTTGCAAATCAGCTAAGGTATTCTTCGAATAAACCATTAAAGGAGTTGGATTTCAAAAAATTTGGCTCTGCCTATGCAGGACCAATGGTATTGTACTTCTGCTATGGATTGATGGATGTTATGTTTCATACCCTTTTCTATTGGACCATTGGAGCTTTGGCAGATGATTCACAGAATCTGATTTGATACAGTAGTTTCTACAAAGGTGTGCAGAGCGCAGGAGCAGTTGTGGCTTGGCAGATTGATTCTCAAAAGGTTTCATTGCTGGCACAGGTGCTCATCGATTGGGGCCTGACTACTATAGCTTACCCTCTGGTTTTTACTGTTATTTCCTTGTCAGTAAAGGATGAGAAGTCCATTCCTATACCTGATTAAGATAATGGCTCGAATCAAAGTGTGAACCCTAATTTTACTGCCACCTAGATGAGCTCAACCAAATCTCATGAGGATAATGTAGATAGATCTGTAAGTGCCAGTCCAATTGGATATCTTTGAACTAATTCTCCTAGTAGGTGGCATTTCTTTCATTAATTAGGTATTACATTAATTGTCACTAAAAATTAGACAAAATTTTGTTGTCTAGAATTATACTGATTCTTGTTCTTGAAGCCTATAAATGGCTTGATTCCAGTGTATGAGTTTCCCATTCAAAAGGTTAATATATACTTATTAAAACTTAATTTTTGTTACAGAAATATTGTACCATACTCCAATATTCTCATTTCTCCCATACAAGGATCAAGAGCTAGTGAAGACCCTCACGTTTGGAAAATTTCAAAAAACTCAGAAGAAACTATGGAATATAATGAGAAAGATATAGGGTCCAATTTAAAATTTTAGTTCTCAATTAGAAATGTCAGAGGTGAAGAACCAGTGAACAACATACCTCTTTTAATCTATGTCCACTCTCCATGGTTTAGCTTCTTAGGACCTTGACACATTTTTGTTTGAATTTGATGTCTTATGTCATAGTTATGATTTTTTTTTTATGCATAGAAGTTGAATTTGCTTCTTGCCACATTGAAGAATGCAAGAAACAACATTGAGATGACTCATGGGACTTGGAGGTCAAACCATTCATACATGGAAAGAAATTAAACAAGATTTCCACCAAAAGTACCAACACTATTGAAACTCTAAATACCTTTGGGAGGATAATTCATGATGTAACAACGAAAAAATGAATACCTAGAAGATTGTGTAGAAATATTTCAATATAATTTGCAAAGATCTAGACATAATAATTTGGACAAAGAAACTCAAAGAAAAATTATGATTAGAGGATTAAAATATGAATATAGTGTTGAAGGTGAGTTGTCATTGATGTCAACAAGAGAGATCTATGTCAATAATATCAAGCAAAGTAGCATTACAGTTTTTAGAAGTAAACTAATGATGTGGTAGAATAATCATTTGATGACAAAGATGTGGATGTTGAAAAGGAAGTGTACAAGATTAGTAGTGCTAATGAAGATAATATGACCACTATCAAAATTTGGTTTTTACAATCAACTATGACAAGATCAGACCTTGCAATCAACGGTATTCTATATGGAAATAAGGAGTTCAATAACTGGAATATTTAGGTATTATTGACAAGAAGCAATGATTGTCTAAATAATTTCAATATTAGAATATTGATTCATTACTGGAAGAGAATGAAATGGCTACAGGAAACAAGATTTGGTACTACTGAAATCAAAGAGACATAACTATAGGAACTTAAAGTTTTTATAATCGCATAGTGTGGACAAGACTCACTCTAACTACCAAAATATGCTACTCAGTGTTGCCTTTGCAATATCTGTCCGACTAACACTAGGATTTTAACCAAGGCCTAGACCATGCCAAGAGACAATATAGTTTATATGTGGACCTGCTAGTTTCAATGTGGGCCAAGATCGCTCAAACACCATTCCTATAATCCATAAACTCAGCACGTTGACCAAACTTTGACTAGAGGGTAGCACTTGAGCGGTGACACTTGGAGATGATCCAATGGATGAGATCCATGTCGATCCATGGGCACACAAAACCAACATGCCTGATTTCCAACAAGAGGCACAAAACTATGTTAATGTATGAGGATGAGTATCGAAACTGAATAGGGGTACCTGAACTGCTCTGCTTCAATCTTAAACAGGCACTCCATAACCAAACACCTTTCAAACTGCCATGAGACATCATGAACCTATCAAACTCTTCACACCGACTGTCCAACTTGATTAACCATCATACCTTGATCATACGATTGTTGTCATACTACACAAACAACTTGTCATCAATGACACTATGTCAAACAATCTTCCATTACGAGGTTGACATCAATGACACCATAAATTTATCCATGTCCCACAAGTGACCACAAACAGATCAATGGGACTGCTAAGTGTTAATTTTTCTAATACCGTCCACCTAGATAATTATTTCCTAGTGATTTCCTTCAATAATTAAATCACAACTAATTAAATAATTTAAACTGACTAGAATTTGTTAACAGATATAAACAGCGGAAGCAAAATGGAAAATAGACCTTCTCAATAACACATACAAAAAAATTATGTCCTTCAAATTTGTTTTTTATTAAAATAATATACAATCATGCAAGGGATCCCTTATTGGGAAAATGGCCCAATGAAGAAAATACAATCTACAACAAATCTAGCAAATTTGTCCCCTTGAGAAAATATTCTTGCTGCAAATCTGCCCCAAAAAGAACCCCTGCACCTGCTGCTGCCCTATACAGCCTACAGAAAATGGCCTAAGGTTTGTTGTATGACCAACCCTATATGACTGTCCCTACAAGTCTGAAACCTCCACCAATTTCGCACAGCCTCTTGCAACAGTTTCCTGGTCGTTGTACTCTTCTTCCTACCAAATCTAGATATTAAAAGTCCTTCTCTACTCTCAGGAATGAATCACTTACTCAATTCTTGTGTGTTAGTGGAATGTGTCTTCTCTCACCTTGGCTTCCTTTTTATAATATTGATCCAAAACCCTAACCTCCTAAGTGATCAATGGCTGAGATTAGATCTCCCCCTCACTTGAAATAATGGCTAAGATTCATTTAATTAACTCAAATCACTAATGCCAAAAACTTAGGCATTTTATTGAACTAAACTCAATTAATTCTAAAATGACATTCACTTTAATAATTAAATTAATAAAATTTCCAAATTACTGAGAGGTATTAATGATGAATTCCTCAAGTTAAACACAAACTCATGTGGAAATACATGTCCCAGCTACAAACTTCAACACAAGTACATCAGTGAGATAACAAAGTTGGAGCGCTAAAGTGATGAGAAATCTTTAAAGGATATTGAAGTTCAATGAGAGGAGCTCTATTTTCAAGATTTGTTAACATTTACAAATGAAGATCACATGGCTAAGGTTTTTGTTTTAGAGGAGAAGAAGAGGGCCTTATAGGATGAAAAAAGAGGCAGCTTGGTAGTTATAAAAGTCAAGTACTTTGGCTGAAAAATGGTGATGATAATACCAAATGTTTCCATCAATTTGCAAATTATAGAGAAATATAAATACTATTTGGAAGTTACAAGGTCCAGGTGGTTCTATGGCGACCTCTTTTGAGGACCTGTCCAGGGTTGGGGTTGCCCTTTTCAATGGTCTCTATAAGGAACATAATAAAGCTACAATAGGAGAAGTTTAAAATGGCAACTCTGTTCCCTAGCTTTGTCTCTGAGGAGGACATTGTAACTTTGCTGGAGAAGGTAACAAAAGATGAGCTTCAGGAGATTTTGCATTCTTTAAAAAAGACAAAAACCCCAGCCTAGATGGATGGCCAATAGAGTTTTTCTAAGATTTTATGAGGTGTTGGTAGGAAAATATCTTAAGGGTTCTCAAGGAATCTGGGGTTTCTAGTAAGATGCTGTCAGCTTTCATGTCCACTTCTATAGCCCTCGTCCCTGAGTTTGATAATCCTATTAGTTCTGAAGAATTCAAGCCAATTTCATTGTGTAAATGTATCTATAAAATTAGTTCAAAAGTAATTGCTAAATGGATAAAGGCTCTACCATCTAGGTCCATTCTCCAAGAACAGTTTAAATAGTTCACTCAATGGTATATTCATAAGGTTGTAGGGGTGGCTCAGGAAGCTTTTCATTCAATTGAGGTAAAGAGGTAATGTGCTATGGTGATAAAAGTTTACCTGTCTAAACCATATGATAGGGTCAACTGCCTCTATTTGAGGTTGTTGCTCATTTACTAGGGGTTTGATCTATACTTTGTTAATTGGGTTATGAATTTCATTTCATTGGTTTCTTTTGTTCTGTTGAAAAATATTCAAGCCTGTTAGGGGTTTGAGGTAGGGCTTCCCTCTTTCCTGACTGCATGAATTTATTTTGGGATTATATATCGAGATTTATGTTTCTGTCATTTATATTTAAAGTTTACTTCCATGGTCTTAGGTAAATACTTGTAGTAATGTTTATTTACTTCTCTATTGTAATAGGCTTATCGTTTGAGTTATGCCTGAGTACATCCCCATGCTTGCCTTGTTTTCACTCTAAAAATGCGCATTTAATCCATTCATCTCTCTATCCATGTCTATGCCTTTGTTGTTTATATTAAAAAATTGGTCCCAATTGGTCATATAAATTACTTTTGGCTTGGTTGGATCCAAATATACATATAAATAGAGGGTGACTGACAGATCTTTCCTACCATTATGCCAGGCTATACTGAAGGAATTCTAACAGGCTACACCAGCTTCGATTGAATATGGAATGCCATAAAAAACAATGTGATCAAAACAAAACTTAAATCTAACTACCTTTTAAACAGAACAGACTCAGAATTTTGATAAGATCTGTTTTTAACTATTGCCATCTGCTAGTGGAGAAATGATTTCATTGACATGCGTTGGAAAATAGGAAATGATTTCTGTTTTTAAGCTCTGTTTTAGCATGAGAGTTAAGAATATTTTATTCATCTTGTGTCTTAGTACCATCCATATTTTCTTTACCCAGGATTTTCCTTCTGCGGGCTGAACCATTATTGGACTGATCCTTACTTCCCTTCTTTCTCTTGGAAGATATTTTGGTTGGCTGACTACTTCCATCTTTCAATGTCTCCCACTTCCTGTCTGCCTTACTCTCTCCTGAAAATTCAGAAGCCTGAGCTTCACTTAAATCTTTGTTGGTTTTATTAGATTTTTTCACATATTTTGAAGGAGTACTCTCCACATTTCTGGCAGAGAACAGTGGGCACTGTGGATTTGATTCTTTAATTCCCACATTTTGATGAGTTCAAAATAAAATTGTCAGAATCATGCTTGAAGTTGCATCCTCCTTTACCAAATATCACTAGAGAAGCATGTCAAGGCTCAAAACCAATTTGACAAAGAATTCAAGAAACGTGAGAAATATTTTCTGATGTTAGAGGTAAGCATTTCATTTATGTTTATAGCAATATATAGGTCATGATATATAAAATCTGATAACTATAGATGATAGATATGAAACTTCAATGAAAAGAGGGTAACTTCCTCGGTTACTACTAGTAATTAGATAATCCTTTATACTAATTACTAAAACAATTTGCATATGCTTTTTTCCTTCCATTTGCAAATAGGCATAGTATAGTAACTAGTATTTCTAACTAAGTTGCCAAGGGAAAATAAAAATTTTCTAATTATTCAGCCTTAATAGATTGATATATTTAAGGGCCAATTTCATCATGCACAGACCTAATTCTAAAAGAGAAGAAGAAGAATGAATTCAAACAAGGCACTAAAAAACCATTACTCAATTGACAAACAGTACTAGGGGTTATAAAAGATTAAAATCATATGAATATTTATTTCAGGTTGGGTGTTGAATAGTCCTTTTCAATACTCACACTTGAAGGGAACCAAGGTAGAGGAACATGCTGCAAAATAGGGGAAATTTGTGTGAGATTAATGAAAATCACTTATCAATGACCTATAGGAGCCAAAAGTAATTCCCAACCAACATCTTGTTCTAGGGATGCAAAGGAAGCCTCATAAGATAACAACACAAAAAAACTCAAACTTGGGAGCAATCCAAGTTAATATATGTGACTTTAACACATTGCTAAATTACAATCTAAATTTATCATAAACATAACTCTCTTATTGAAAACCATAATGGGAGATTCTAACATGTTCTTTCAAGATACTAGACAATCCATAGATAAGACTTTAGTGTAGAATTTAAATTCAAGACTAGCTTGGAAAAACAATAATGATCCTACACCAGACATGTGATTTTTCTCCCACTCTAACAAATAACAAACCAAATCCATATAAGGTAAGATGATCATCATGTCTAAGGACATAATCCGTAAATTAGTTTTATTCCGCTCTCTATAGAAGATTTGCAAAAGAGTCCAAAGCATTTTAGTGAAAAAAATACTTAATATTAGAACAATTGAAAATATTTATTGTTGTAGACCATGAGTTGCTACATTAAATAGAAACTTAACATTGAAAAACATGGAAACAACACAATACCAGATGGTACCAAGAAAACAGAGGAATAATGCCTACTTCATGAATATTTTTTTGTTTAGTAGCTACTCCAAGGTCACTGCATGCTTACATCAATGCATCCAACTTCTCCACTAAGTCAACTTGAAATGTGAAAAAATATTTTAGGAATATATATTTTCAAATTAACATTAAGAGAGAAAAAAGCAACAGAAAACAATGATGATGCCCCAAATCATTGCAATTTGACTCATTTTCTAAAAATCTATTGTGTGTTGATATTAGAACTTAATACGTTTCTCACAAGTTTGAGCATAAGAAGAAGCATTTTGAGGTAAATGTAATGTGAATAACAATCAGAAGGACCTGTCCTATAATGTATAAGTTCTAGGCATGGCTTATTAGCATTTTGGGCACATTCCAAGTAAATTTGTGCAATCTTAGCAAGTAAACATCCATAATCCATTATTTGGTTCCTGCATATGGGTAGGATTACCCTCCTCACAATCAATGTGAAGTAGATCTAGTCATAGTATGAGTAATTATGAGAATGCAATAAGCAATTCTGGGAACTTTTCAATGTTAAAGGAGGACAAAAGAGAATTATGTTCAAAATAACAACCCCAAATCATGAATTCTAGGCACATATTGGAATGCAACAATGGTCCTTTTCAAGTTCTCAAAAAGGGGGGTGGTGGCTCAGAATCACAATAGCAATTAATTGTTAAGGAGTTCCAAGATCATACTTAAATAATCAATCTGCGTGGGTAATGCTTCAGAGGTGTAGTGCACTATGTATGCAAACTACATGAGTCTAATCTATCAATGAGGTTGCAGCTAAAACAAATAACTAACTGTGAGCAGATCACCTAGAACTTGTTCCATTCATTCCAACTTCCAAGTGATTGGATTTGGGCACCCACGTATTCTAACAGTTTGCTAGTGGTCAAGTGGAGCCATACCAATCCTAGAAGATTGCAAAACAAGGGAGAATGATCCAAAAAATAAGAAATCACTATATACTACCTGTATAACAGATTGTGGCAATAACTACAACAATAACATGATGCCCATTAGGAATTTAAGATGTAAGCCCAAAGTGCTTGCTATTATAAACTAAAGGAATGAAGCAACAGAAACATATATGCTGGAAAATTATTAAAGTAAATAAATTTGCTGATAAAATAGTTTACTAAAGAAAACAATGGGCATAGAATGAGTAGATCATGGAAACAAAAGAAAAACAACATAGTAAGGTTCTGGTCTCTTCACTTGAGTGAGCCCTACCCAAGGGAGTTCAGAACCTCGAGGGAAAAGTTGTTACAACTAAACTACAGTATTATTTATTCAAATATGCAGGAATTTACATTACCTATGGATGCCATAGCTCCTTGCTCTAGAAACTCAGAAATAATCACTACAGGAAGATATAAAATTGAAATGAAAAATCAGGAAGAATATTTATCTTTCTCTTTCCTGTCTAAATACTCAGTTCTCTTCTAAAAGAGCTGCAACTGACCCAATCAATCAGATCCCTGATTGATTTTGTTTTGTTTTGTTTTGTTGGAGGGGGGTTGTCTACCCTTTTCCCCTTACCCAGAAGCAACTCAGCATTGGGGTCCTTTAATTTCTCTTGTCGTCGGCTCTAATTCACATTTCAAATAGATTTGGGGAAGATTGGTAGCTTGTTCAATCTCTTCCATTAATGTTGTAGACAGGATCCCCCAAATTCAGTTCCTTAGTTCTTTTGATTTGAGTTCTTGGATTCTAAGGGAAACATGTTGGGTCAATTCTCTCTGGGTTCATTGTTCAAGTTTTTGATGAAAGCTGCAATAAACTTTTCCTCATTGACAAAAAAATCATTAATACATGAAAGAAAATTCAAACCACAAATTATTCACCCAAAAACACTTTAGACACCAAACATTATTCATATTCTTATGAAAATAAGCCAAATTCATTCATTCATTAGAAATGCTAGCAATAATTTAAATGGCAATTGGAATTAGAAAAGCTCAAAAGGTATTTAGTTAAATAGGTATATTAAAGGTATTTAGTTAATTAGATGGTGACTGGATGACAATCTAGGGGTCCATTATGAGGTCTGGTGAAATGTTTCACCAGACATCCCTCCAGTCTTCTGATTTCTAGGTCATATTACAGTTTTCTATTTTAGTTTCACATCTTATGGGGGAAAACATGAACATGCTGATATTTTCTGAAATAATTTTGAATAGATTCTGTACAAGTTTATGGTTCTGTTCTAGAAAGGTATGCTCATTTTGCAATATCAAATATTTTAAATGTTTCTTTTTGACCAGTTTTTAATGTTTACAATATATATAAATGATAAAACCCAAAAAATTGCACATTTGTTCCCAGAAAAATGCTCCTGGGAGATTACAAATACCTGTGACTTTTGTGCACAAATTAGGGCAGGTCAGTTGTTGTCCAATTGTAGGCGAATTTTTGTTTGGAATTTTGTCTGCTAGAATTTTTTTACCTAGGAGAGCTGTGAAGGCATTTCCATTTGTTCCAAGAAGTGTAGTACATTCATTTGGATGGAAGCGTTGTTCATACAATCCCGAACTGGGTAAACAAGCAGTGCACCAGCTACCTCAAAATATCCTGCTGGAAGCTAATAAGCAACCCAAATAACATAGGCTTAAAGCATGGATGCTACCCAACAATAAAAGGCCATAGGATGTACAAAGCAATCAATCTAGTGGGCAACAAAATCTCCATAGGGCTTAGGCAGAAAAAAGCTATCTCACATGGAAGGGAAAAAAGAAAAAGCAATGGGAAACTGTAGACTTACAAGTCACTTTTTCTAACAAATAAATCATAAGTATAACCAAGGAAATCCAGATCTTCTACCGTTCATGCACATAAAAAATATAATACCAACCACCAGAAAAGCAGATAATGTTCATGCACAGAAAAAATATAATACCAACCACTAGAAAAGCACAATTGATATCTCTAAGAGTCACAAGTTTTCAATCTTGTGACTCTTTACTTGGATCTTCAACTTTTCATTCAACTGAAGGCATTTTTCATCAGATATTAAACACAGTATAGCTTACCTCCAAGAATGCTATGCAGTGGCTCTCCAATGTGCCTCCTCCAACACTGCTATGCACCAAAGATACCCACCACAAACCCACGACCAGAAAATGATGAATAAATGCCCTCGTTTTCCAGAAAACACTGCTACCACTGCTACGATTTGAAAAAACGCCCTGTTATCTAGCCAGAAAACACGATGGAGAAAATGTGGAGAAAACCCACAAAAAACCCAAGGACCAAAACGCCCTTGTTATCTAGAAAACCCAGAAAAACGATGGAGAAAACCCATAGAAAAGCCAAGGACCAACATGCCCTTGTTATCTAGAAAACCCAGCAAAATGATGGAGAAAACCACTTGAAAAATCTACCCAGCATATGCAGGGTGCACTTAGACCACAAGCAGATGCAGCTCGCAAGCTTGGATCACTGGTGAACGACGCGAGTAGGAATGTTGAATAAAATATCCCCCAGCATATTGGATATTTAAATAGTAAAAAAAAACCCTTTTTACCCCTAATATACCCCCAATATATTGATTTTTAATTTTTTAATTTTAACCCCCCCAATATGAATGGACGTGATATCATATTGGTCCCTAGGTGACACCCCCGTGGATGGAAGTATAAATTGAGACATGAGTAGCGGAAAGTGTAGAGAGTGATTTGTTCAAGGATGACATGCTGCCACTATTTATAACCCAAACAGAGTAATTATTCCTTATCTTTCTTGTTAAGTTTTAACGAGTCCAAGAAAGTCAACTCGAGTCTCTCTTCATTTTTTACAAGCTAGAAGAGGGGATATAATAATGCTTTATATGCACTGATTCATGGATTTTACGAGCCTGAACTAGTACATGCTAGTTGGTGTTTTCATATTTCGAAATTCTAAAAACTCCGAAGAAGACTCTAGGGGGGTGTTTTTTCATACAATTTAGTCTCCTGAGGCCGAAAAAGTATAAAAAAATCCACAAAAGAACTCTCTTAGCTCCCGGAGGACTAAGGTATACCTTTTTCGTACTTAGTCGGTAAGGTCTGAAAAAGGGTAAACTAAAACTAGACTAACACACCTTTAGAAGTGACATGTATCCTGGGTTTAACTAGTGTGAAGGAAGGCAAGATCACTCAGAAATATCCATTTGATTCTGAGAAATGGGGATTACAACAATAAAATCGATGCGTTGTTATTTAGTTTTTGCGAGCATGACAAAGACATAAAGTACACTCAGAATATTTTTCATGTTTGGGTCCATAGCATGAAAAAGAGAAAACTAAGCTCATACCGGGTGTTCATTTTCTGTAAATTTATTCCCTCGAGTCTAGAAAAGAGATAAAATTATGCTTAAAGATACTCTTCTCAATTCTGTAGAAAAGAGAGTATTCCTTTCGCTTAAATAATCTATGTGGTCAGAGAAAGAGATAACTTAACACCAATGTAGATTCCTATTCACTTATTGTTAACGAGTCCGAATGAACAAGTTTACTCGTCAGTCTAGTCTGTTTTGAGGAGTCGGACCAGGGGCTAAAGAAACCCACATTAGTGCAGGGATCCTTATAAATAGGGATATCTCGTAAAAAGATGCAAAATGAGGCTAATTTTGTCATGAAAAACAACTAAGAACACTCCTACAAACCCAACACAACTACGACATGGGTACTAGAAGGACGATAAAGTGTTCTAAACTAGGGTACCCATGAGAAAGAGGCCCTATCCACAGAGGAACAATGATGTGTACGAGGTAAAAGTGGTTTAACACCATAGTCCATGGACGAAAAAGTGATCCTAGGGTTTAATGATAGGTAAGGTATAAGTGCAAAGTATGCAATAAGGACCAAATCCTAACCTACATGCGCCGAAAAACAAATTTTCGATGATCCAAGACCTATTGCAGGTAGCAAAAAGACCATGGTATTACTCCATACATTAAAAACTAATTTTAAAATATAGGCAATGGGTAAAAATTTGAAATTTTTATTATAAATATTTCAAAAACCCAAAATAGACATACCATTTGGAAAATTACTATATTTGGAAAAATTTACCTTCCAACTTCAGGTGATCGTTGTGGACAAAATGTTGAACGAAATCCAATTCCGCAAGTTGCAGGTTGGTTATCCCTCTTTTCTCCTCCTTTCCATCCATTCAATTTTTATTTTTAGTGAAAAAATATATGGTTTTATGCATGCCCTAAGATCTCTACGCAGCATTTGTGGGTCAGCTTAATAACAGTCACGAATACACATTCTATTCACGGGTTGCTGCACTGCAGCCCGCGTATGGTTCGTGTTGTGCTAAAAGCACAGTCACGAATATTTTGCAACCTCAAAAAATTGAAAACAAACCCATAAGAATAATTTTTTATGGATTCCAATAGTTAAATATGTTCACTTGACAAACACAAAATGGTTTTAGAGTGGAGGGAGAGGGAGCATGAAGATATGGATCGAGAGGCAATGCAGAATGCCACAACTTTGCAAGCATTACAACGAAGTGGCTTGCTTAAATTATACTGTACATCCAACATGAGAGCGCAAGTACGCTTACTGGAAACTCTAGTAGACTATTGGTACCATGAGCTCGGTCTCTTTGACCTTCAAGGAGAGACACTGGAACTTACAATAGAAGACATTTATTTCATCACAGGGATTTATTGTAGAGGCATACCTATGAACCTTGATGGAACAATATTACATTGATACATATTTCCTACGTGGAACACAGAAATCAGGGACGTGTGTCACAATTTCGCAGATAACAAACTTCACAATGAAAGTGATGGTGAGCACTATAGCGGTGGTTGTTGGTTATTATTCATTACACTTGGCCAAACAGACTCACATGCAGGTTGTAGTGGAATGCATATGGGGCACGTTGTTTGATTGGTGTTCGAGGATGATCTCTATCATGAAGAAATAGCTATCTGATTGTAGGAGGGGCCGAATGAAGAACTTCGGATACACGAGCATCTTAGTAGCATTCTTATTTGAGAGGGTTCCTACCCTCAGCCACGTAGTACCATTGTCACCGCTCTCACCTCTTCAGCATAGAATTATGAGATGGGGTGACATATTTCTCTTCTAAGGTTATGGAGGAGGGGTCCAAAGTGGTTATGATGATGATTTCTATACCTAGTCAAAAAGATAGGTCCCTACTCTCGAGTAGTTTCCATACGTCAAATTAGATTTTCGAGGAGACCTTGAACTTGTCCTCCCTCAAGGGGAGGCCTGGGGAGAGATAGGTAAGTTTTTATTTTTATAAGTTTTTGTTCATAAAAATGATATATACATATGTATAAAAAATTTGACCCTCTCTATATTTTACATGCAGATGTAGGACCCGTGCGCCTCGATGGGAATCCTAGGACATATGTGCGGCCCATACAGGGTGGGGAGTATCGTTTACTCCGTGTCATTGAGGGGAAGCTATCCAGGGTTACCTAAGATATACACTGTGGATAGACCGAATCCCCATGATCATGCAGGAGTATGTTGTTGGGGTTCCTACCATCTAGCTACGCCTTCTCCAAAGGGTAGCTAGAGTCGTTGTTCATTACAGGGAGGCTATGGAGGGAGTCGCAGCCGGGGAGGATGAGGAGCAGGCCTATACTTATACATATATATAGATGATGATATTTTTTTGTATATTGATACATTTATGATAGGATCTATGGATCAAAAAATCGATATATCTATGGACATATTTTACACACACACACGAATATATATATATATATATATATATATATATTTGCTTCTGGTTATGGACATGTGTTCCAAATGTGTCTGTTGTATTTATTTTACAAAATGTGTGTTAAGTGCCAATCCAATATGTAATTTGAATATACATTAGTACTTTAGTTTTCATTTCTTGAAATATGATTGAATGAAATATACTCAAAGTTTCTTTCAAATAATCTAACACATCAAAAATGACGTAGTAAGTTAGGGTTTTGCACCTAATCACCACTAAGTTGGGAAACTACTAGCTGAGAGTCAAGTATGACTTCCAAACAAGAAATGTCATGTGGTGTAGCATCCCACAACAACTCAATAACTGCATTGTACTCGGCCACATTATTAGTCGCAATACCCAAGAAGGAGCTACTAGAGGAAACTCGTTGTCCTATGGGTGAAAAGATAACCCAGGCGACTGAAGCCAGATTACAAGTATGGGGTCTAGGGCCATCTGCAAAACCTACGAACCACTCGGATGACATCTGAAACAACCAACATACTATATAAGAAACACTAACTAGCTAATGACCTATTGTACATAAAAATACATACAATAAAAATACAAGAAAAAGCACCATGCCTAGGCGTAGTACTTCTCCAGGTAGAGCCTATTTCTAGGCTCTGAGAATTTATTTCCATCATAATCAGTTAATTCATAAGCTCCCTTCTTCAAAAAATTTGACACCACGTAGGGACCTAACCACATCGAATTAAACTTTCCTGCCCCTAGGGGTTCTTTGTTTTGATCCCATAGCAAGACAAGTTCTCCCTTGGAGAAAAATATTGGTTTGATGCCTTTTTCATATTGGTTCTTGACCCTATTCTTGTGAGCTTCATTTGTATTTGACGCATCTCTATGCTGTTCATCTATATTTTCTAAGTGAAGCAAACGTTCTTCTAAATCTCTAGTATCGGGAAGCACATGAATAACTATTTAAGGGGATGGAATTTCGCACTCAACCAGTGCGATTGCTTCCACTCTGTGAATGAGTTGGAATGGTGAAAATATAGTAGCAGTCTTTACATTATTCCGGTATGCGGAAAGTGCATGATACAACATAATGTGCCAATTTGATCAGCTCACATTAATGGCGTGCTTTAGAATGGTTTTCAAGGTTTTGTTAACTTCCTCTACTTATCCATTTTCTTGAGGGTAAGAGGAAAATAAATGATCTTTCCTAAACCCTAGCATAGTGGTCAGCTTTGATCATCATGCTTATTTGAAAGTGATTGCCATGGTTAGTGACAATCTATTTTGGTATACCGAAATAAGAAATGATCTAGTTGAATACAAAGTAAGCTAATTTTTCACCATCATCTTTGAAGGTAGGCATTTCCTCTACCCACTTTGTGAAGTAGTCTACAACGACAATGATATATTTGTGCCCCCCAGCAGAAACTGGATTGCAGGTCATGAAATCTACCCCCCACTTGGTGAAGAGCCCCACTGCGATGATGGGAAACAAAGGAGCGGGATGCAACCATATCTTCCTGGTATAAAGCTGACAAGGATGACAATGCTTTACAGCTTCCACACAATCTTTGAAGATAGTAGGCCAGAAATAGCCATCTCGCAGAATATTCTGGGTCGTTGCTAACCCAGCTAAATGACCCCCACACGCTCCACTATGGGAATCATTCAGGAAAATATCTGCCTCCTCGTGGGTGAGGCATCGATGCAAAATATAATCTACCCCTCTTCGATATAAAGTGTCACCGATGAACAGGTAGTTTTTAGCGTTGACTCACAACTTGCATCCATCTTCCCGTGAGAAGGATGCAAGACACTTCAAAGTCTGGAGATATACTAAAATATCTCCATAGCATGGATCTGTTGTTGAAATAAGAAAGATATACTCATCTGGGAATGAGTCTTCTTATGCCGCTATGGTCTCTTTCGTAGGGAATTCCGCATTCAGTTCTGCGAAAACTAAGGACTTTTTTTACTTAGCATATTGAAAATACAAGTCAAACTCTTGAAGAATGGCTATCCACTTATTGAATTTTCCCCCGATTATATGTCGGGATAAAATGTACTGGAAATGATTCACATCTACCACCACTATTGTGGTCCTTAGTAAGATATAGTGTCTAAGTCTTTGAACGGCATAAACAGCCGCCAAATCCAACTTCCTGACATGAGAGTACCTAAGTTCAGGGCCATATAATGCATGACTGAGATAATATATGACATTCTCTTGGATTTTATCATCCTCCTGAACTAAAACTACTCCTATGGTCGACTCTGACGAAACCAGATACAATTAAAAATATCCAGTGTAATGCGGTGGATGTAGTAAAGGAGCCGACAACAAATACTTTTTTAATGCCTCGAATGTGAGTTGCATGGTTTCATCCCACGGAAATGGGGTGTCCTGCTTAAGCAAGCGCATGAAACCCTTAGTTATCTTGGAATAATTGACTATGAAACACCAAAGGAAATTGTATTTCCCTTGTAGGCTCTAAACTTTCTTAATGGAAGGAGGAGGAGAATGATTTGCAATAGCCTCAACTTTCAAAGGATCCACCTATATTCCTCTGTTTGATACAATAAACCCTAGTAACCTCCCCGACTCGACGCAGAGAACACACTTGTGGGGATTCAAGGTATCTTATAATGTCTACATCATTCAAATATCATACAAAGATGATATGGATGTTTCTTCCTCTTGCGAGAATGGGCAGGAAGAACGCCCAAGTAAGGTTTGACGATATTTTTGATATTGTGGAAGGAAAAATTCATTTCCTGTTGAAAGGTAGCTATGACAGTTTTCAAACCGAAGGGAATTTCTTATACACAAAGGTCCCCCAAGGAGAGATAAAGGTCATTTTATGTTAGTCTTCTGACTTAATTTGGATTTGGTTATGTTAGGATATTTAGACACTTAGGAGTTAGTTAAGATCAACTTGTGTAATATATCTGTTAGGTAAAATTGTGTTTCTTTAGTATGCATTTGTAAATATTCTAATCCGACGGTCATGATATGTTCTAGACATAGAGTGATCTGACGATTCAACTTCTCTTAGATCATACCTACCATTGATTCGTGGCTTAACACTCGATTGGTCAATGATCTCTATTTAAAGAGCATGGAGGGCCCTTGGCTAGTTGATTGATTATGAGAAGCTCATGTAACTTTCTTTCTTTTGCATAATAAATTGCTCCAAGTAGCTATTTGGTTGGGGTCATGGACTGTTTCCCCCTCGAGGGTTTTAACCACGTGACAAACATCAATGTGTTGATCTATGATCTATTTGTGTGAAGCGGTTGCTCAAGGTTTTTGGTCTTTTTGGAGTACCCTGTGTACCTAAACATGGTATCATAGCGTTTATGAAGAGCCACTTTCGGTTTTAATCAAGATTTGGAACTGGTGTTGTCGAAACTTTGAAAGGGTTTCTGGTTCTATATTTTCTATGCATTTGTGGCATGTGGGAGCTATTCCATTGAGTTCAGGGCATCGTTTCCATTGGGAAATAGTTTTCATTTCATCGAAAATTGTTTCTGTTTGTTCCAGAAACACCCATTTCGGCAAATTTGAAGGTATAATGTTACAGTGACGGATTTGTTTTATTTTTTTAAATCTCTCATATTTTATTAGTTTTATTATTAGCTCTTTACTGTTTTAGTCTTGGACTATTACCTTCCCTGGCTGCATATGCTCTTTACCGTGCACCTTGCGCGATCGCGGCGAATCAAAAACAGAAAGGGAAAGTTTTTTTTCTCGTCTTCTTGGCTACGTATGCTCTTTGCCATGCACTTTGTGCGATCACGACAAATCAAAAACAACGAGAAAACTTGAAAACATAGAATTTTTGGGTAAGCTAACCAAGGTCTAACCCCATTGTGTGGAAAAAAAAATTTGTTTGCTTCTTTTTTAGGGGGGGGATTTGCAGAAAAAAAAGGCAATCACGGAGAACGAGAGAGAAGAGTAAAAAAAAAAATCCCCCTTTCTCTTTCCATTCTTTTACGTACCTTTTAAACTTAGCTCACTTGGTCCAAAGTTTCTTTATTCCTTAATAGGTCTTGAGTTCAAGTCTTATTAAGCTACTTTTTAGTGCATGCAATTTCTATTTTCAAGTTAGTTTATTGTAAACGTGCATCTCACTTAAATAATATAAAAAGTGAGTCACTTAAGTCTTTTAATTTATTGCCACACTATTTAAAGTAACATTATTGTAAAAGTGAACATCACTTATTCTACAAAAGTGATTCACTTAAAAACAACTTTATTGTAAAGTGATTGTCAAAGGTTGATCTTGGGAAGAGGGGGGTTCTTTATTTTAGTTGGTCAAGTTAATATCTGCCATGTCACTATTGGGGACATCTTCAACATTTTCTTTGATTAAGCATAGCTTCATCATCCAGAATCAGTTTTTAGTGCCGTTTTTTTTTAAACCACATATTTTTTCAAGCTCTTTGCATCCAGACAGTTATTTTTTGTTATTTCAACCATTATTTTACACTATGGCCTCCCCTTGTGATATTATACTTACAAGTTCTAACTATTTCTCATGGAAATATCGTATGGAGGATGTTCTACGAAGTAGGGGACTTTTTAGGATAACCTCGGGGAAAGAAACAGAACCCAGTGATGATGATAAGAAAATTAAATGGGTGAATAGATGTGATGAAGCTCATGGATTTATTGGGATGTCAATCTCTACTGATTTGCGATTCCACATATCTGGAATTGATGAACCTGATCAAGCTTGGGAAAAGTTGGAATCTGTGTTTGGTAAACACAATGAAATTAAGGGTCATCAAATTGAGAATGAGTTGATTTCCATTATTCCAAATGATTTTTCATGCATTCAATACTATTTATCTAAGTATAAAACTCTTAGACTATTATCGAAGCAACCCGCAAATGCTGTCAAATTTTTTCAAAGAGAAAAATGGATGACAGAAAGGTTCTGAACATAAAATATTGAAAATTAAAGGTAAAATCAAAACAAATCACTCACAGGATCAGTCAGGACAAGACTGGTAAGGAAGTCAAAAGAAAGGACCCACAATAGGTTGGACTCCCCAGTTGAGTCGCTAGTTCTTTTGTTCAGGAGAATACAACCTTATAACCTAGGGTCTCTAGGGTTACCAACGTACTAAATTAACTTGCAGACATTCAGCCATTTCAAAATTCGACAAATAAATATGGAAGAAGATAGGTGTACCTTTCTTATGACAGTCGATCCTAACTTTCTTCTTCACTTCAAATTTCTTCCACAACTTCTAGAGAATCACCTACAAAGAGAAAGATCTTTCCTACAATATCTTATATATTATATAGATGTTCAATGAAACAATATGCTTGCAATGAAATAACAAGACAATTCATAAATCATAATACATAAGAGTACAAAGAAACAAATTGGAAGAAAAACTCTCTTAATTATTGATAAACAAGTGAGGTAAGATTACAACTAGTTTATGAAACAAGTGCTCCTCTGCTAGCCAAGGACACTGAGTTCTATTGCTCCAAGATCTCTAAAGGAAATACACCAGCATAACTTTGCTCTAGAATGAATGATGTTTAGCCTTAACCCCTACCCTCTATTTATACATGAGGAAAGAGAGAGGTTACGAAGGTTGAGATGGTTGAGGAAACTGGGATAGTTATGATTAAGGACCCAACTGTCCTCGACTAAACTTACTTATATTTTTTAATTTTGATTTAAGGCATTCACGACTATTAACACTAGCAGTCATGCATGCTACATGGCTTTCATAAGGGAAACCTGTGAATTTCAACCCTATTAATATATACACTGGTTGCAATGTCAATACTCATGAATGATACACATGTTGCAATGGAAAAAGTCGCGAAGTCACCCTAATGACTTTATAAAAAATAGGTCTAGTTGGTAAGATGATGATATATCAAAGGTCATGCACATCTATAGTGCTTTGGCCACTTCTATCCATTTGTCCTTTTGTGTACCGACACATTGAGTGTCAGTACTCAGATGAAGAAATTCCATTTTACAAGATAACACATACCCAAAGGTATTTATCATCTACAAGGAAATGAAGGTGTAATGGTGAGATTGCTTCCTAAATTAAAAATTAAAGAAAATACCATCTAACAAATCAAATTCAATGATAGAAGAAAATGTTTTGTATAAGTATTATTTTATGCTTACAAAAGTTTAAAACTCATATTCAAGAATATTACAAATTAAGACCAAAAAAACCCATTTTCCAAACAATCCATATATCTATTTTACCATTTCTTACAAACAAGTTGTTAAAAAAACATTCCATAGATTACCTTAAGAAAATTTGCAAGCATCTCAATGTTATGCTCATTTCCAAATGTGAACACCCCTACCCCTACCCCTACGCCCCATGAAAACTAAATAGTATATGTGCATGAAATTTTGCATGCATTGTTATTAATATAAATAATAATAAATATATATAATATTAATAATAAATAATAATAATTATTAACAAGTTGCAATTCTTCATAAAAATTCATTCAGATGCTTTTAAATGATTATATATATTAACATATATTTGTGAAATTTTTTTTATATTATTTATTATTATTTATTTTATCCATTATGGATTATTTTTCCTATTTTTATGGATAGCTTATGTGTGAACTAAAGTGGTTCACAACACATTTCTCGAGACTAGGGAATCTAAAATAAACTACCCATATAAGCTTTGATAATATCTATAACTTAAGGACTATATTCTTCCTTGCATTAAATAAAAACTCTTGAATTCTTAGAAATCAAAATTGGACTAAAATTTTATAAACATGGTATGAAAACAAAGAGAAATTTTTCCTTAAATTTCAAAATAAATTACCTCTTCTCTAAAGGTTATCTTTTTCCAAGTTTCTCTCTCAATAATAATTAGTAAATTCCTTTAAATATTTCTCCCAAATCCCTACTTATCAACTAAACTAAATGTTCTAATTCACCACACTATTGTATCCTAAGGTGATCCTAAGGTTACTCTTCTTCCCCTTTAAATATTTCTCCCAAATCCCTACTTATCAACTAAACTAAATGTTCTAATTCACCACACTATTGTATCCTAAGGTGATCCTAAGGTTACTCTTCTTCCTCTAAATCTTGAAGCTGCAAATATTATATGAAGGAGTGTAAAAGTAAAAAAACATGAAGGGCCTGGAAACCTCTACTAGAAATCTATGCATCTCTTCCAATGAGCAATGTGTAAATCCCACCACAATGAGAAGAAGAAGACCTAATACAATTTTTTTTCACAATCAAACCTCTTTCAACCTACTCTCCATGCAAATTTCAGCATTATCATATCCATTTAGCATTAAGGTCCAGAAAGATGTCTCTCATGACCAATCTACACCTTATTTTATAATACTTGTGCACAATGTCACATGCCACTCATGCGTAATTCTTAAATTTTATTTTTCTAATATGCTTATTGTCCATCCACATCTTAACGGTTTTTTTCTCTTTTTTCTCGCCTTCTTCCCCTCATATATTTTAAAATTCTAATGTGTGTAGATAATATTGATTTACCCTTTTTAAATAAATAAAATACTTCTAGATGGAAAGAACTATTTTCCATAACTTAAATGTTTCTAATGCATTTTTATTTCTTTTAATATTTACTTACACATTATAATCAAATCTATTTGTATTCATACATATTAATTTGGATTAAATGAATGTATTTTTTTTCCAAAGAATAACATCATGAAAACTCTCCATGTACTTGTCAATGATTCATGGATGGTAAACATGGTAAACTGTCATCCATGATTAGAAATCCTAACCCTATGGGGATCAAGATAGTCAAGCATATGACCTCCCCAACCTTGGGGGAAGAGATCTCATGTCTATCTCATGATTGCTTGGGATAACCCTTGAAAATTTCAATGAATGCATTCTATCTATATGCAGATACCATTTATAAATGACATGCACAATATACATACCTTTATTTCAAAATGGTGAATCTCAATAGTTCCAATAGCAAGGGTGAGGCCATGATCACTCCAACCCTTTTCTAACTAGTACTAAGGGTGAGAACTTGATCACTCCAACCCTTGTACACACATATTTACATGGAAGGGAGATTAACATTCTATGAGTGGTGTCTTGTTAACTTCATCCCATCTACCATTGGTGAGAGAGTTATCATCTAATAAGGATTAAGGACTTCACACCCTTATTGCATGCCCCTCAATCCTTCCCTGTACAAAACATCCATAACTTATCTTTACATCATAGAAGAGGAATTAACATTCTATGAGTGATGCCTCATTAATTCCATCTCATTTATCATTAGTGAGAGATTCATGATTCACTACATCATATAACCTTTCAAGTGAATATATGTACACTTGAATCCTAGTCTACTTGGAATAAGTTGCTAGTAGGTATATATGAAAAACACATTTCCATATGGCACACATGTTACACCTCCACTATACAATATTTACCCATGTGTAGGCTAAGTTGATAACACGATCCCATATGCTACACACATCTAGGAACATGAATCAAATAACATGGTCTAGTAACCAATATAAATCAAAATGACATGTTTGCAACATAGCGTTTAAATTGATATCTCAAGTCTCTTGACCCCAACTTGAGTCTAGATATCTTGACTTGATCTCAAAGTTCATATATATGTGTTCCATACCTATCACACTTAGTAAATAAATTATCAATAATAACGCAATATATAACAATTCAATTGCGTATGTTATACATGACCATCATGCCAAATCATAAGTCTACGAATAGAGTTATAGAACTCAACTACATCAAGTAGGTCTCAATGTACACATCATATAATCATAAATGATCATGTCAAACCAATTTTTTTTGTTTGTGTAAAGCACATAAAAGTGTATCCACTAAACAATACTAGGATGAACATACATCTATAACACCCTCAAAGTAATAATAGGTAATACTATGACGATGACGATGGTAATTAACATCCATTAAGACCAACTTTGGTCTATCAAAACTTTAAAATTACAAGAAAACACTTGGTTTTCTTTGTAAGTTATTTTTGTGCACAAAAACCATTAAGAGAAGCATTACTAGATCACCATAGTTTTGATGAGTTAAAAGGATATAGGAATTAATAAGTCTAGTAAATTAAAATGGGGCATTTCAAGAATGGATACAAAATATAGATTACAGGCGTGTGGCATTCCATTCCCAAAAATTCCATGAGCGTGGGAATCTATTCAATGATTGTCCTCTAAACTTAGTTGTCCCAATAGAAAACAATAGGGAAATAAATAGAAAAATAAGGTTTCACAAAAGTCCAAAGAAATTAGAAGTAAAAAAAAAAAAAATAGAAATCAATTTTCAACACTAATCTAAAATACACAAAAAACTTCCAATCACTCACAAACAACACATAGAAGAAAGAAAAAACATCCATGTAAATGCACATCAATGTAGAATCCAACCATAAGTCAAAATCAAGTCAGAACTAAGAGACAAGGTTTACCCAAGGAGAGGTTAGTATGGAATAAAATATGGACCCCAAATGAAGGGGAAAAAAAGTGGAGGTAACCCAAAGTCAACAAGAAATTATGAAAGATAAGGAGATGGAAGGACCAATTGGAAAGGATGAGGAATTAGAGGAGGAATTTATTGATGAACAAGGTGAAGGTATAGATATCATAACATTCTTAAATAAATATTACCAAGACCACCTAGAGAACCGGACAAAGAAAAAAATTCAATATCTCCAATAGGAATTATCTAGGGGTAAATACAAGACAATGAATATAAGCCAAGTAGTAGGGAAACAACATGGTATAGGTATCAAAATAAATAACCTCAAAATCTAAGGAAGGAAGAAAAGTTAAAAATTCCAACGTTCACTAAAGCATAAGGTAGAAGAATAGGGGCCCAACTAGTAGATTCTTGTAAAACCATACTAACTCATGGATCGATACACATTTTCTCAATCCCTAGTTTATAATGGTGGTTAAACATTCAATATTGTGCAATTTAAATGCATAAGGGAAATAAGGAATCTCGAGAACAACTTAGTGAAGGAGAAACCTGAAATTATCATGATTAAAGGGACTAAATGTGACAGAGAGAAAATCATTTCTTTTGCAAAGAAAATTTGGAGGGGTTGTGAAGTATATCTAATGTGATCTAATGAGCTCAAGAGGTTTCTTAGGTGGAACCGTTCCACTAACCCAATATATTTCAAAATATCGAACACCTTGATAAACCACTCACACAAACAAATCATAGATCAACACATCGACATTATACGTGGTTAAAACCCTCGGTGAGGGAAACATTCCATGGCCCCAACCAAATAGATACCTAAGGAAAAATATTAATTCAATGGAAAAAAAAAATTCACATGAGTTTGTAACAATTGATCATCAAGTAAATGACCCTCCATGCTCTTTAAATATAGATCATGTACCAATCGGGTTTTAATCCATATATCAATAGCTGTTAAGATTGAGGTGAAGATGAACCATCAAATCACTCTATGCATATAACATATGATGACCATCATATCACTCTATCATGTATAGAACGTATCATGACTATTAGATTAAATGCATACTAAAGAAACAGACTTTAACTAAAGACTTTATACCAAGTTGATCTTAGCTAACTACTAAGTGTCTAAATATGCTAACACCACCCCTTAAGAACATCTTGGGATATGAATGAATGAATTACAAAAGGGGCACATTAGGAGAATGAATGAGGAGTTAGATCCTATCCCCCCTTAATGACAAATTCCTCAACTCCTAGCATATATCGAAGTTTAGAAAAAAACACTTTTGTAAGAGACTTTGTGAATATGTTTGCAACTTGATCATCTATAGGGAAAAAGAGCACTTTAAGAATGTGATCCTGGACAAGCTTTGATATGAAGTGTATATATGTAGCTCAATGTGTTTTATGTTTTGATGTTGAACTGGATATTTGGAAAGCTTGATGGAACTTTGTTTGTCACACCAAAGGGTGGTTGGATGTTGATGCTGAAATCCAAACTCTGGAAGGATATATTGAAGCAACACGACTTCCTGACTTGCATTAATTGTGGCTCAATACTCTGGATCTGTTCAATAAAATCAAAATACTGTTGTTTCTTACAAATGATAGGTTCGGAACCATGACTGAAATTTTAACCTCTAGTGGAATTTTGATCATTGGGGTCAGTGACCCAATCTAAATCAATGAAACCAACCAACAAATGAGTCCCCCTTGAACTATATATAATGAATCCCAAACTAAATTGTACCATGGATATACCAAAGTATCCTTTTTACTGTTTTCTAATGGCTTTCATGGGGCATTCACATATATCAAAAGAACAAGACCAACAACAAAGGAAATGTCAGGATTGGTATGGGTCAAGTTCAAAAGACCTCCAACTAGCTAACGATACAAGGTAATGTCTACTTTGGGCATAGTGTATGTGGAAATTTTTTTGACTCTAGACTGAAAGGGAGATGGGGTTGACTTATAATCATCCATGTGAAAGAAACAAAGAAGGTCACAAGAATACTTAGAATGAGAAATACAAATTCCTTCTTTGGTTTGCAAGACTTGGAGGCTAAGAAAATAATGCAAATGTCTTAAGTCCATGATTTAAAATTATTCTTAAGGCTAGATTTCATATGGTTTAAAAGTTTATGGTCACTAAAAATAAGAATAAGGTCATCAACATAAATAAAAAGGATGATGAGATGGTTTACTACTTTATTGGCATATACATTGGGGTCAAAATGACATCCAGAAAAACCAATATCAAATAGAAAGCTATCCATTTTAGCATACCAAACTCGAGGATATTGCTTAAGACCATAAATATATTTTTAAAGGTGACTGATAAAGATGGATTGATGTAAAATTATTCTTGCAAATACCCATGCAAAAAGGAGAACTTGAAATGCATTTGATGGACCTTCCATTTATGTGAAGTGGCAAGGGAAAGAACAAAGCAGATGGAGTTCATTTTGGCGACATGGGAAAAGGTTTCATTGTATTCAATCCCTTCAACTTGGGAAAATCATTTGGAAACTAACCTTTCCTTAATTATTTCAACACTTCTATTGGATACATACTTATTTCTATAGACCCATTTACATCTGACAAGTTTTCATCCTTTCGAAAGAGGTACAAGATCCTAAGTATCATTTGCAATTTATGGAACGATATTATTGATTCATTGTTGTATGCCAATATGGATGGCCAAAAGCTTTAGCAAATTTCTCTTGATCACAAGTCTTTGAACATGTTTGACAATGATCTATGGGGTCACTTACAATATCCACGACTGCTTCATATGTTGTAGTGACACATCTAGGAAGTGGTTGTCCTGGTACAATTAGAGGAAACTAAGAAGGTGGAGGTGGATTTTCATCCTCAATCTCATCATCAAAAGAAGAGTTAAGAGTAGGAACACTATCAAAGAAGTTGGGAGGAGAAGGTGGCATAATTGTCGAAGATGGATCACAAGCCGAAGATAACACAAATGCCAAATTAGGCTCACAACCTAAGATATTTTTATCAAATTTAACATCTCTTTCTAATAATAATTCCATTGGATTTCAGTTGAATTTTTTTATAACCATTTACATCTTCAGAATATCTAACAAATATGCACTTTTCACTCTAAATCCATGATGCTTTCCATTTTTCATCGGGAATGGGACTGCATGCTTCACTAGCAAACACATGAAAAGGGATGACATCTAGTTTATTGTTACTCCGTTTGTCTTCCAGTGTTATATCATTTATATCCTTGATGGGAGTGCAATTGCTATGTAATTGGCACAATTAATGGTTTCATCCCAAAATTGAAGAATCAATCCCTCAGATTGGATCATATAATTAGCCTTTTTTTAATGTGTCATTATTTATCTCAACAACACCATTTTGTTGTGGTGTTTATGGAATAGTATGTTGCATTTTAATTCCCTATGCAGCGCAATAATTTGTAAATTTATTTTTTACATATTCGCTTCCATTATCTATTCTTAACCTTTGTATTTGATATCCATACATTTTTATACAAGGGCATTATAGGCAAGAACTTGTCAAAAAATTCACTCTTAAGTTTTAAGAAGTAAACCCAAGTGCATCTAGAGAAGTCATTAATGAAAATTAAGAAATACTTGAAGCTTGAAAAAGAAGCAAAAGGAAGCGAGTCGCACAAATCATTTTGAACAACTTGCAATAAGGTCGAGGCATGTTTTTCAAAAATATATCGATGATTTTTTTCAAGAAAACATATAGGCAAAACACCATATCTACAATAAATTAGAGGAAGGAAAATAACCATTTTTGTATTACCGTAATTGTTGCAATGAGAGATAGTTTAAATGACTAAATCATTGGTGCCAAAGTTTGCTCAAATCATCGGTATGAGCAATAAAAATTGAGGGAAAATATGATGAACCATAGTTGGTTAATATGTACAACCTGGTAATATCATCAACAATTGCACCTGCTAGTACATGCTTAGGATAATTGAAATCCTTACTTACAACTTGGTGAGGTGTAAACTCTACAATCTTACCTTCACTAAATTGAGTGATTTGATAAACTGACAAAAAATTGCAGGAAATTCTTGGAACACATAATGCATCATTAAACTAACCATCATCTAGTTGAATTTTCCCAAATCCTACAACATTAAGAGATCTATCATCACCAACAAATATATGGTGACATGGGAAAAAGTTTCATTATTACATTCCTTCAAGTTGGGAAAATAATATGGAAACTAACATTTCCTTAATTATTTCAACACTTCCATCGGATGCATACTTAGTTCTATATACCCATTTACATATGACAAGTTTTCATCCTTTCGAAAGAGGTACAAGATCCCAAGTATCATTTGCAATTATGGAACGATCTTCTTCATTCATTGTTGCATGCCAATCTAGATGGCCAAACACTTTTGCAAATGTATCAGGATCATAATTCTTTGAAACTTGATACAAAATAGAAAAAGCTTATAAAAAACGTGAACATGTTTGAGAATGATAACTCATATTATTGACAAGATCAATGGTTTCTTCACATGTTGTATGGACACATATAGGAAGCAGTTGTCTTGGTACAATTACAAGAAACTAAGGAGGCAAAGGTGAATTTTCATCCTCACTCTCATCATCAAAAGGAGAAGTCGAAGTGAGAACACTATTAAACGAGTTGGGAGGGGAAGGCTGCGTAATTGTCAAATATGGATCACAAACCAAAGATGGAACAAATGCCAAATTAGGCTCACAATCCAAGATATTTTTATCAAACTTAACATCTCTTTCAAATAATAATATCATTGAATTTTGGTTTAAAAAATCTATAACCATTTACATCTTTATAATATCCAAAAAATATTCACTTTTCACTTTTATTCCATAATGCTTTCCATTTTTCATCGGGAATGTGAGTGCATGCTTCACTACCAAACACATGAAAAATTGTTGACATCTTTTTTAATGTTACTCCATGTGTATTCCAATGTTATATATTTTATAGCCTTGGTGGGAGTGTGATTGGCTATGTAATTGGAAAAATTAATGGCTTTATCCCAAAATTGAAGACTTAATCCCTTAGCTTTCCAGCATACAATTATCAATTTCTTTTAATGTGTGATTCTTTCTCTAAGCAACACCATTTTGTTGTGGTGTGTATGGAATAGTATGTCGCATTTGAATTCCCCTTGTACTATGGTAATTTGTAAATTTATTATTTACATATTCACCTCCATTATCTATTCTTATCCTTTTTGTTTGATGTCCATACTTTTTTTCTACAAGGGACTTCTAGGCCATGAACTTGTCAAAAAATTCACTCTTAAGTTTTAAGAAGTAAGCCCAAGTGCATATGGAGAAGTCATTAATGAAAGTTGAGAAATACTTGAAGCCAGAAAAAGAAGCAGAAGGAAGTGGGTCACACAAATCTAGTATGAACAAACTGCAAGGGGGTCAAGGCATGTCAAGCGACATGTTTTTCAAAAATATATCAAATGTTTGTCGAGAAACAAATAGGGAAAACACCATCTCTACAAGAAATAAGAGGAAGACCAATCACCATTTTTTATTACATAGTTGTTGCAATGAAAAATAGTTTAAATGACCAAATCATTGGTGCCAAAGTTTTATCATTGCTATGAGCAATAAAAATTGAGAAAAAATGTGATAACCCAAAGTTGTTGAATTTGTACAACCTAGTAATGTCATCAACAATTCTAGTTTCTAGAACATGCTTAGTATAGTTGAAATCCTTTCTTACGACTTGGTAAGGTGTAAACTTTACAATCTTACCTTCACTAGAATGAGTGATTTGATAAACTAATAAAAAATTGCAGGAAATTCTTGGAACACATAATACATCATTGAACTGACCATTATCTAGTCAAAGTTTCCCAAATCCTACAACATTAAAAGATCTATCATCACCAACAAATATTTGTTTGGTGTTACATTCATTTATAGCGTAAAAAATGCTCTATCTTTAGCCATATAATAAGATGTTTCATAATCAATGAGCCACTCATTAGAAGAAGATGAAGAAGATGCATTGAAGGAAAAACTAGAAACACAAAATGCATGTCCATGACAGGTAGAGTTAAAAAAGAATCAAGGTTGATGTTGTTCTTCTTCATTCCTGGTTCCAAGGCTACCATCTTCTTAAAACACTTAGATTCCATATAGCCATATTTATTGAAAACATTGCAATGGTTCCCAGTCTTCTTTCCTTTGAATTTGATTCATTTGTCATCATTGGAAGGATGAGCTAGATAAGAGGCTATGGGACCCTTGTTTTGTTTATTGTTTCAAGGATGTTGCTTCTTGGGTTGCTTAGACTTACCTTTTTTGTGCCACATAATAAGGATTTTATAGATGTATCCACATTTTTATTACACCAGGATGTAAGAGATTATCTTTCCCACTAATCAAGACATTACAAAAGGATTTTAGAGAGGGTCTTGTATAGTTAGTCTTCGAGCTTCTTTCATGGAGTAAAAGGTAGAGACAAAAATAAATTAATCAGGACCAAACTTGGAAATAAAAATATAAATACATTGCTTTTCTGGCTTATATATTGATCATTCTTCAACTAATATTCTAAGGGTTTTAAATTTAAATAGATAGTCTTGAATGCAAAGAAAATAAATTGGATTTAGAGCAATTAAATCATTTTCAGGTTGGTGACCTCGAACCTATTATATTTACCAAATATGGTAGGTCTAACTTTTCCCAAGTCATATATGGTTAGTCAATTACTTGAAGGTGAAATTCTAACTCATTATAAATTGACATCTTGATTAATCCATGGGCTTCATCACATTTATTGTCCCATTTTATTTCCTTATCAACATTAGTGGGGGCAATTCATTTTCCCAATTGGAGTGGCCATATTAGAATATGCAAGTAATATGGCTTCAAAAATAGAAAATGATGGTTTCAATGCAAAGGTATCCAAAAAATAGGTAGTTTTAAAAAATGCACTGAAAATGGGCTTTGGATGCCAAAGTAATTCCTTTTTTAATCAAGGCATAGAATGGAACTAGGGAGACATGTGGTAGGTAGAAGTTGAACCATGTGGTGATGGGTGTCAAAAAAATATGCAATAAGGAATCCCCCTCCTCACTCACTTTGCTTATAAGATCACTTTTAAAAATAAGTGATCCACTTTTTTAAAACAACTAGGAAGCACTTTTACAATATAGCTACTTTATAAATTAAATTTACATAAACTTTTGCAAAAATTAATAAAAGAAGGATTTGAACACAAGACCTCTTACTTATTAAATTATTCTTCAACTAAGTGAGTTAAGAAAAATATTTATCAATATTATGTTGGAGAATGGGGATTACATTGTTGTTGTGTTCTTAGAGCATGCCTACCCAAACAAAACCTTACTTTTTGGCATGAAAAACACTTTACACAACCGCACAAAAACAAAAAGAAAATTTTCAAAAATAGAAATTTCTCAGATTTTGATCCAGGGGGATATTGGTGGCCACCCACCTATTTCTGTTGGAGCCCCACCATTGTTTCTTTTAGTTTTCGAGTTTCCTTAATTGTAGCATAATTTACTATTTTTGGCAGTTTTCAGGTCCTAAACTTCCGGAGCCGTTTTGAGGCCCTAAATGACATTTTTTCGGCATCGAATGGTCTGGCAAATATGAGTCCAAACTCATATTTGTTGTTTATGGATGTAGTCCTTAAACAGATCCTTCTAACAATATATCATGCGCGTCAAACGGAGGTAGTATGCTAAAGTTACGACCCCGGGAAATTGATGTACCAAGTTACCCAACGGGGCCCACATTAAGGCGTTTCACCTCCTAGGGTTAGGTTTTTGAATGTGTAGGGTTTCCATTGTTTCTCAATAATATATAGGCCTTCGAGCCTCATTGTAACATAGAGTTCAGAGGCATGTAGCCACCACATCGCTTCTCAGAGATAAGCTACCAGTACTCTAGCTAGTTTATTTCCATTTTGTATGTAAACCAGTTTCAGTTATTGATTAATGAAATGAAGTGTTATTTCCACTGCATATTTGTTTCTATGGTTATTTGTGTATTCTGTTGTGTTCCTGCATAAATCCAGATCAGTGGTATTAGAGCAATATGTTCTTTCTCAATCCTTCTTTGCATGTCCCCAACGAGGGCAGGGTATAAAGAGTTAGGACTCGATCTGGTTGAACCTTTGCAAGATCAGCCTCGCAAATCCTGACGGCCACCCATGGGGGACGAAAAGAAAGATGAGGGCATATAAGATCTATAAAAATGTTGGTCGAGGAGGCCCTTGAAAAACAAAGGAACTTGATAATGGATACCTTCACCCAGATCCTTCAACGACTTCCCACTGGCGGCGCATCTGCATCTAGCAGCCACTCTGGAGGTGTAACCCCTTTTAAGGTACAAGTAAACTTTGACATTCCCATATTTGATGGTCGAATAGATGCAAACACCGTAGATAGATGGTTGAATCTATTAGAAGGGTATTTCTCGATTCATGACTTTTCTGACCGGGAAAAGATTACTTTTTCTCTACTCAAAGTTGCCCCCCATGTCAAGGGCTAGTGGGAAACCTACTGTGCGAGAAAGGACAAGGAGGAACCCTCTCTGTTCTCGGCCATACCCACTTGGAATTCTTTTCGAGATGCCATAAAGGGACAATATTATCCGGTGGGGAGCTACGAGGACAAGTACGTCCAATGGACTACGCTGCGGCAACAAAGAGATCAAGATGTGCATGAGCTGACGAATATGTTCCATACCCTACGCACCAAGCTGGGTATCAAATATTTAGAGAAACATTTGGTGCTGAAGTACCGTAGTTGTCTGCACAGATACATTCAGGAGGAAATGGATTTCGTCGACATCTCCTTGCTTGGTACGACATATTGAAATGTTGCCAAAATTGAGCAAAAATTCAAACAGAAAAAGCGAGACTTTGGATCTGCGAAACAGAAGCAAGGGAAAGGTGCCCCCAAACCGCAGAACCAAGGACACATCCAAGGCATGGCAACTTAAGAAAAATTTCCAAAGCCGTAATCAAAGAGCAACACTGCAAAGCCGAAGAAGGAAGTGGGAAAGTGGTGCAAGTTCCATAAGAGCCCCACTCACAACACAAGTGAGTGTCGAGCTAAGAAGTCACTGGTGGCCGAGATAAAGGCTTCTGAATTAGATGCATACTCCGACACTGAATCAGAACCTGAGAAGGGGAATGACAAAGGGAAGAAGATTATCGATGCAGATCCCAACGCCACCGTTGCCACCACGAAGATCCAAAAGGAAGAACCAGAATATTCAGAGGAGGAGGAGTGTCTTTTCCACTCCTAGATGTGGGTAAAGGGTTCCCTGCTACAGTTCATTGTCGACAGTGGGAGCCAAAAGAACCTGATTTCAGCAGAGGTCATGAAGTGGTTGGGTTTTCTGACCACAGCACACCTGCAACCATACACCATCGGGTGGCTTCACCAAGGACGAGATCTTTGCGTCAGCCAGCAGTGCCGCCTTCCCTACAGCGTCAAGCCCTTCACCGATGAGGTATTATGTGATGTATTATTAGGTCAACCATACTTATGGAAGCGACATGCTATGTATGAGTCCTGGCATCGCACTGTTATTATTACGTTGGGAAATAATTTGTACAGGATACTAGAGGTACCACCCCCTACAGCTATCTATTTGGTTACTGCAAAACAATGCAGTAATCTCATTTCCAAAACTGGGAAGTTTGTTTTCTTGATGATTTGCCCTTAGGGAAAGAAGAAGATCGTGGACACAACCTCTAGACAGGGCCCCTCCGCATGACAACAACAAACGAACAAGGTTGTGGAGGAGTACCGGGACATATTCACCTCACCCACCGGGGTGCCTCTCCACTGTCAGGTCAAGCACCCCATCAATATAACCCTAGGTGCACCGCTGCCCAATGGACTGATCTATCAACGCTCTGTTCTGGAGAATGATGAAATCAAGAGGCAAATTCAGGAGCTTCTACAGAAGGGTCACATCCGTCCAAGTTCAACGCCCTGTGGGAGCCCGATCATGTTGGTACAGAAGAAGGATGGGACTTGGAGACTTTGTATTGACTATCGGGTGCTGAACAAGATCATTGTCTAGAATAGGTACCCGATCCCATGGATCGATGACCTCCTGGACCAGCTTAAAGGGAAAAATATTTTAGCAAGATTGACTTAAAGTCCAGATATCACCAGGTACCGATCGAACCGACTGATGTATGGAAGACTTCCTTCAAAGCCAAGGAGGGCCTTTTCGAATGGTTGGTCATGCCTTTCGGGTTGACGAATGATCCTGCAACCTTCATGAGACTGATGGATGACATCTTGTGGCCATTCACCAACTCATTTGTAGTAGTGTACTTGGATGACATCCTGATCTTCAGCCAGACTTGGGAAGAGCACATCCAACAAGTCCTCCAAACATTGCGGCAGCACAAGTTGTGTGCCAATTTGGACAAGTGCACTTTTGGCATGACCGAAGTTCAGTATCTAGGATACATTATTGATGAGTGTGGGGTACATGTGGATCCAACCAAGATCCAAGTCATTCAGGATTGGACAGCCCCAACTACTCTAACAGAACTTCACAGCTTTCTGGGGCTTGCTAATTTCTACCTCAGGTTCGTGTTGGGATTCTCTCATATCACTTGGCCCTTGAGTCAAGCCACCAAGGGAGGAGCGAAAGCAAAAGTATTTTGGTCAAAAACTCAGTAGAAGGCATTTGTAGAATTGAAACATCGCCTCTGTTGTGCCCCAATGCTCACATTACCAAACTTGCAACAACCATTTGAGATCAAGACAGATGCTTCTAACTATGCTATTGGGTAGTCCTTACTTAACAAGGGAATCCAATGGCATATCACAGTGAGACACTGTTCGACATAGTATGCAAATATACCACTTATGACAAAGAAATGTATTCCATTGTACAGGCTTGCCGACAATGGAAGCATTACATTTTGGGGAAGGAAATGATCATCCACATAGACCACTGACCCCTACAGTTCATGCAGACACAAGGAGAATTACAAAATGATCGCCATCAGAAGTGGTCCACATATCTACAACAGTGTCATTTGAACATCAAGTGCAAGAAGGGAAGCACCAATAATGTTGCAGACTGCCTCAACCGACCACCGATTGTGGCGATAACGAATGTGCTAAACTCTTGTGGGCATGAGACTTCTGATTGGCTGCTTCTCTACAAGAGCAATCCAGAATTCAGCCACACATACCAGACGCTCCTGGAGGGAAAGCCAGTTCCAAAATTGCACCTCCAGGATGTACTACTATGTCACATGGGACACCTTTGTGTTCCTTCAAGCGAGCGTGCCAAGATGATTTGGGAAGCGCACTACAGTCGGGTCGCTGGGCATTTCGGGGTCGAGAAAATAGTGGCAGTATTGTAGAAGTATTTCTATTAGCCAAACCTTTGACAGGACGTCAGGAAGTACATTCGATCCTGCACTTCCTGCGCCATTTCCAAACCACCCATCAAGAAGCAATGCCTCTATACTTTGTTGCCTACCCCCAGTCGACCTTGGGAATCCATCTCCATGGATTACATGTCAGGCCTTCCTTCTACTAAGCACAGCAATGACTGTGTGTTTGTGGTCGTTGACAGATTCTTAAAGATGGCCATAATGGTGGCTTGCAAGAAGAATATCAAAGCAGAAGCCACTGCTAAACTCTTCTTTGAATGAGTGTGGGTACACTTTGGGATCCCATAGTCTATAATCTCAGACCAAGACAACAGGTTCCTTAGTACATTCTGGTCTAGCCTATGGTCAATGCTAGACACCAAGCTCACAAAGTCCACAGCTTTCCATCCCCAGACTGATTTTCAGACAGAGGTCGTCAACATGATGATCGTACACATTTTGCACATGTACAACTCAAAGCATCCACGCACATGGGATGAGAGCCTCCCCTATGTACAACACAGCTATAACCTTTCACTCCACAACTCAACCAATCATAGCCCCTTTCAGGTGGGCTTGGGATTCCAGCCACTATGTCCCATTGATGTAGCCATGCCATTTGCAGCTACTCAGGCTGATTCAACTCATATCCAGTCTAAAGTTTCCAAGGCAAACAAATTCATTGAGCGCATTCAGCACATTCGCCAACAGGTTCATGACATATTGGACAGATCCAATGCTAAGTACAAGCAGCGACATGATGAGCATTGGGTGCAACACAACTTCCAGGTGGCCAACAAAGTGTGGCTACATCTGCAAAAGGTGCACCTCGCTGGACCCCACCGCAAGCTTCGCCCACTCCTATATGGGCCATACACCATCACCAAGGCTGTCGAGGACAATGCCTTCGAGCTCAGTATTCCACCATTCCTTGGTCTGCACCCAGTGTTTAATGTGGACCGCCTTCGGCCCTACTTGCCACCTCTACTGGACACATCAGACATGGCAGAACAACTCACACCAACATAGTTAAACCCCGACTGCATGGAACAAGCCACAACTGATCGGATTATGGACACACAGGTCAAGAACACCCGCCAGTAGAAGATCCAGCTATATCGAGTTGTCAAAGTAGGCCAACTTTTCACTAGGGAAAATGGCTCACTAGGGACCAAGTTCAACAGAAGTTTCCTCATCTCATGGAGGAACTCAACGTAATGGGGACCATTGCTTCCTAAGGGGGGAGGAATGATCCAGGAGGATATTGGTGGCCACCCACCTATTTCTCTTGGACCTTCACCATTGTTTCTTTCAGTTTTCTAGTTTCCTTAATTGTAGCAGAATTTACTATTTTTGGCAGTTTTCGGGTCCTAAACTTCCGGAGCCGTTTTGAGGCCCTAAACGACATTTTTTCGGCATCGAATACTTCGTCGAATATGAGTCAATTCCAGACTTCATATTTTTTATTTATGGGTGTATTCCTTAAATATATCTTTCTAACGATATATCATGTGCGTCAAACGGAGTTAGTATGCTAAAGTTATGACCCCAGGAAATTGATGTACCAAGTTACCCAACGGGGCCCACATTAAGGCGTTTCACCTCCTAGGGTTATGTTTTTGGATGTGTAGGGTTTCCATTGTTTCTCAATAATATATAGGCCTTCGAGCCTCATTGTAACACAGAGTTCAGAGGCATGTAGCTGCCACATCTCTTCTCTGAGATAAGCTACCAGCACTCTAGCTAGTTTATTTCCATTTTGTATGTAAACCAGTTTCAGTTATTGATTAATGAAATGAAGTGTTATTTCCACTGCATATTTGTTTCTATGGTTATTTGTGTGTTCTATTGCGTTCTTGCATAAATCCGGATCAAATTTTGGGTTAGTCCTTGGTTAGCTAACCATGAAATGTGATTTTTCTCAAAATGTATGGTTTATCGAGTTCACATAAGGTACATGGAAAAGAGCACATGCAATAAATAAAACCATTTCTGTCATGTTTGTGATTTTCCAAGTTAGCACAGAGTGCACCCAAAAAAAAAAAACATATGCATATCAAAAAGTTAACAAGCTAAGAATGAAATAGAAAACCAAGCTAAAATATGAAAGAATATGAGAAAGATTTTAAGAAATCCGTAAATTTAAACAATATTCCTTTGGATTTGGTAAAATGCTCGTATCTTGGGAAAACAAAAACCTTTTTTAGTTAAATGAAAATTGTTTCCAATTTAAAGAAGCACTTTGTATGCACTAGAACACCTCTCTCATCCAAGAAATACACATAAATAGTAGAATCTGTAAATTATTTGATGTACATGAATACATTGGTCAAGATCTCAATCATCAACTGAAGCATGACTTCATGATCGCTCCAATACCACATTTGACTAACACTCGATATTTCCAAAAGATTGAACAACTTGAGCAACCACTCACACAAATGGATATGATATCAACACATTGATGTTTTAAGTGGTTAAAACCCTCAGAGAATGGAAATACTCCATGACCCCATCCAAATAACTACTTGAGGCAATATATTAATGAAAATGAAAGACTAGTTTACATATGAGTTTCTCACAATCAAACATTAAGCAAATGACCCTCCATGTAATTTAAATAGAGATCATGGACCAATCAAGTGTTAAGCCATAGATCAATAGTTGTTAAGATCAAGGTGAATATGAACCATCATATCACGCTATGTATATAACATATCATGACCGTTAGATTAAATGCATGCTAAAGAAATACAATTTAACTAAAGACACATTATATACCAAGTTGATCTTAACTAAATCCTAAGTGGCTAAATATCCTATCAGGGATGGAAATATTTTGGAACCCCACAAAAGTAATATTATGGGATATTGCAATAACAAATAGAATCACTACAACAGACTTTAAAGAAAATAGGAGCAATTTTCAATGTCTATGGACCTACTATCCCCTCTCAAAAAAAAGGTTTTATGGATTCTCTTTAGGCTTAGGGAGGTTCTCTCCAAAAATTGCATTGGATAGTATAACAATGAGATTTGAGTGTAATCACATCGTTGGTGGAGAAGCAAGGATGCATTCATCATCTTGGTGAATATATTCACTTCAAGAGGGTGATCAATGAGTTTATAATAATTGCCATACTAACCAATAATGGATCTCACACATGGAATAACAATTGAGGTGGCCCTTGATAGATTTCTAGTTCCATAACACTTTCTAATGTAGACTTTCCTCCAAGTGAAAGATTAGACCATTGATTGATAGCCTAAAATAGGACTATCTAGGAACCTCTAGAGCACCAACTTCAACGTTGATTATAATTCACTCTCCTATATTTTTTGATCAACATTAAGGATTGGTGGAAAGGATCAAAAGGAGTTTCCAACACAAAGATGTACTTCTTCTAACAAAGATTAAAAATACTAAAAATAAAATTCATAACATTGAAAGAGAGGTATTTGGAAACTTATTTGAATCCAAACAAGAACTAGAAGAACATGTGGAGGAGGTCCAAAAGTGATTACAGTGGGAGAAATGAAAGAGTATCTAGCAATTAAGAGTAAAATATGCAAATTAATCTAGATAGAAAATCTCAACTAGAGGAGATACCTTAGAGTTGAATATTAAGATGCAATAGGTACAAGAACATCGATTCCTTTCACAAATTAAATAATTAGCTAAAGAAACTACAATTAAATTCACTCCTTAAAGAAAAGGAAAGGGCTTATGTTGGTTTAGCATGGAGACATTAAGAAATATCTCAAATACAATCACTTAATTAGCATGTACTTAATACAATAATAGAGCTCGATAAACACTAAGATATATTGATGAGGTCATAATCAGTAACATCCCCTACCTCATTATAAATGAGAAAAATGTCTCACTAATGAGGGGTAACCTTTAAATAACTAAAGAAGGAAATCAAGGAAATGACAGTGGCTATATCCCCAAAACCAACTGAATTCAAAACTGATAATAAAAAAATGTGTAGAAAGTAGTGGACAATTCATGACAATCAAATGGTGTCCTTCAAGAATTTAACGTCACTTTCCTTACCCTCATTCCCAAATATGAAGGATAAAACAAAATGGCCAACTTTAGACTCATATATCTATGCAATGTAATCTATAAAACTATAATCAAGGTCATTGTAAATCATATGAAACCCATAATGACGTGTATATTAACCGTATAGGAACAAGGAGAGTACATAGAGGGGAAACAAATAATTATGGAATAATCACATTAGTCTAATCACTCACTTAAAGTTAATAAGAATTAAAGCATGATGATAAAGTTGGACATGTCCAAATGTTTTGACCAACTCAATTGAAGGTTTATCAAAAAGATGTTGTTGGATTTTGGATTTTACAACTCGTGGGCCAGCTAAATAAAAAAATATCCTATCCTCAACATATTTTTTATATTCTAAAAAATGGATCCCCTTTACTATCCACTTCAACCCTTCAACAGGAATAAATAATGGAGACCCCGCTCCCCTTTCCTTAATTTGTATATATGGGTTGAAGTATAAGTAGAGAGAAAGAATAATGTACCAACATATCTCAAAATTTGAATTCCTTTAATATTTCCTAACTTTTAGATGACATGATGTCATTGGGAGATAATACCACAAAGGAAGAAAGGGAAATGAAATAAAGGTTGACAAATTTGACCGCTTCAAGGGCTCACATCAACCAAGGTAAATCTCATATATTCCTTTTTAACATCTATAAAGGAATCATGGATAATAATCTCAAGATATTAGGCTTGCAAGAAGGAATCCATCCCTATTAATACTTATGAGGCATCTTCATTCTAAAAAAAGGACTTTTCTCTTTCTACATTGGTTGGAATGGTTTTCATTAAATCAATATTGCAAATAATGCTTATATAGTTGTTTTTGGTGTTGGAAACCCCTATCAAGGTAACCAAATTCATACAAAGGTTGACCTTTCTTTAGGGAGGGATAAGGTTGGAAAAATTAGGCATTCATGGCTTAGGATAAGGTTTTCATCCCTAATCATCTAGGAGGGATGGGAAACTACAAACTCCTAGTGTTAAACAAGTCTTTAGTAGGGAAATATAAGGCGGAGGTGACTAAAAATGAAGAAATAAGATATGAAATAGGATTTGGATAATGAAATATACCTATAAAATTGAAGAAAATGACTTCATTAGAATGAGCACCAATTTCTATGGATTAATGATATGGAGCATTGCTTGGAAACACAAAAAATTTGCTCAACAATAGTGCTTTTGGGAGGTTATAAATGCGAACTTGACACTATCATGGGATGAATAAGGAAAAAACAAAAGTTGAGCATGATTTCCTATTTGATAGAAGCTCAGGACATATTTATTTCAAATCACTTGGCTCACCTCTATAGATATCGGATAATTAGGAAAGAATGAGATGGAATAGATTGGATAATTTGGAAATCACCATCTCCATCACTGACAAGAATATCACTAAAGAACAAATAGATAATATGGAACATCCTCAAGGTAATAAAAATATTTTGCAAATAGGGGAAAGACATGGTCTAATGGGGCTAACAAAGAGGAGGAACGTAATCAAAGAGGATTAAATATTAACCCTCTCAATCAAGGACCGTATTCTATAAAACTTTGGAACCAAATACAGATGTTAAATCCAAAGATTCTTTTGTTTCTTTGGTAATTGGAACAATGAAAAGTGCTTACTTGGGATAAGTTGAATCTAGAAAAATTTGTAGCACCCTTTATTTCCAGATGTGTAGACATGAAGAGGAAAATGTAGACAAATTATTCAACAATTCTAGTGTGTGTGAAAATCTATGGGTATAGGGGTGGAACTCTTTCACCAATTTGATAGGAATAGACAAGATATTAATTTCACCCTAGAGACCTATAGTGTTTGAGATGATGCTTTTGAATAAAAATTAGAAACTAATAACATGCTTTCTTATGTGGGATTTATGTAAAGAAAGAAATCATAGAATCTTCAAGACTCAAAGGAAATAAGTGGGATAGAACTAGTAAAATGTCAAAACCAACCTTTGAGAAACAATCTACATTACAAGCTAAAAAGAGGAAGACAAAAAATGTCTAAAAAAGAACAAACAAATCTTGTAGCTTGTGGTTTACCCTTATAAAATATTGTTGGCACCAACATGAAAAATACTCACATTACCATATTTCTAAGGAAATGAATCTCCCTAAAAAAAGGATTCATTAAACTAAACTTTGACGGTGCCTCTAAGGGGAACCTAAGATTGTTTGGGATAAGGGGAGTGTTCAAATATTAAAAAGGAGAAATTATTTAGATTTATGTGGGTTCTAAAGGTTGTGACACCAATAAATCAACAAAGTGCATGCCATTGAACAAGGTTTGCAAATTGCAATTCATTATGGGTATAATGTTCTCTTTGAAGGATTACCCAACCCACAAAGGAAGGATGCTACGTAATAAATCAACAAAAGTACATGCCATTGAACAAGGTTTGCAAATTGTAATTCATTATGGGTATAGTGTTCCCTTTGAAGGATTACCCAACCCACAAAGGAAGGATGCTACATAATTTTAAAATATTATTATAACTTTGGACTTATTAAATTCTAAATCCATTTGAATTCATATATGCATGTATAACTAATGAAGTGGAAATAAACATGCATAAGCTCATTCAAACCATGGATTCTATTTCAAAATCCACTCATAAGCAAACTTTAAACTTAACTACAAAGTTATAAACAAAATTTTAAAATCAAATATTGAGCACTTATCTTTTCATCCATATGGTTCAAGAAATTGGTTTTCTACAAGCAATTTTTCACCTAACCATTGGCATCTAACCCACTCATAAGCTAGGTTATGCAGTCAAAGAAAATTAGTTACAACCTCATAAGTTATGATATCATGGTTTTTACCCCTAAATTATAATACAATAAATCATATATTATTTGAATGATGAGGTTATGTGAGGGGAGTCAAGCCATGTGGACTGAGCTAGATGGCCTAGTGTGTAATTAATGTACTTGCATATTCCTGGTGTGAAGCTCGAGGGAAAGGCCCTACTAACAATTAGAGTCCCTAAGCAGGGTTAGAATTATGGTGTAATTTTCATATTTTTTTATGACATGCTTATAATACCATGAGAGAAATAAAAAAAACATAATACCACAATAGAGAAAGAGAAAGAAAGAAATGTACAAATAATTTAACATTTTAGGAATAATATAAATTATAATATACGATATATAAATTGAAATATATTTTATAAAAAAAATATAACAATAAATAATTAATTGTAATTTTAAATATTGATTTAACTAACTAAATTATTTATTTACAAACATATTATTGATAAAAAGTGATAAGTTACATATTCAAATTTGATTTGATGTCCTTTTAATTTTAATTTAATATCATTTTAAATATCTTTAATAATTAAAAAATTAAAATAAAACTAAATATATACACATCTAAATATTATAATATATTTAAAACTAATATTCATAACTTTTACAACACAATTAGTATTATAATATGTATTATAATATATTTGAAACTAATAAAATTAATTCATTTTATAAAGGAGGGAATGATTCATTTGTATCATTGAATCTATATCACAATAAAATTTGATTAATCTACACCCTTTACATTCTTTATGAAATATTTACTTAAATATTCATCTTAACATTTTTAACTGAAATACTTTATTTCTAATATTCTTATAAACTTTGATTCTTATCAACTTTAATATTCTTATCAACTTTGATTCTTATCTATTGATACATTAATCATTCAATGCATTGATATGTATTCAAATGATATAAAATTGTTTTTCATTGTTATTTTATCTTAAACTACCATAACAAAATTATCCAAAACATTTCAATATATTTTTAAATCAAATATCTCATTATACATTAAAATATATAAAAATTAAAATTTTCAACCTTTTAAAAAAATGGGTTTTCCTTATTATTTCATCTTAAACTATCACTAACAAAATTAAGCAAAACATTTCAATATTTTTTTTTATAAAATCAAATATCTCATTATATGATAAACATTATAAAAGTAGATATTTCATTATATATGATAAAAATTAAAATATATATTTTTATTAAAATACTATGTTAATCTTAAAAGATAGTTAAATTAGTTAGTCTGATTTTTAAAATCTTTTGATCTTAGGTCAAAAGTTCAATTCTCATGAATCCAACTCTTTAGATCTTTCAAAATTAAACTCCCAAAACTAAAATATTAACCACTTAAACATTAATATTAAAAAAAACATAACCCAAAACAACATTGGCATCCTTCTCCCGCATTTGTCTTGCAACGGTCTCTCCGCTCTCCATAGACAATAATGGTGCGACCTCAAGGAAAGGAATAGGCAATAATGATATCGGCCATCCCTCAATACATAAACCATGTTGGGACCTTACATGTATATGTGCACATTTTCAGCTCATTAATAATGGGTAACAAAAAGGTGGTAGACAATATGAAGACCTTTGCCATGGATGTTATGCCAACACCAAGGCATTGGTTTCTTGAATGTAATTAATGCTATTAAATATAGTGTTTACTATATATTGTATTAAAATAATATAAATTATGAAAATGATAAATGTGAATTATATAAAAGTTGTAAAAAAAGATTGAGTAAGTTTAGAATTTTTTTATAATTTATAATCTTAAAAGTGAGAGTAATACACTATATTTTATTTTTTCCATAAAGCTAACATTTATTCTATTGAGAGCATGGCTATGACAAAGTACCTAATGTACAAGTACAAGATAACTAACATGAAAGATGAGATGTTTTTTAAAATTTCTTCAAACTCTATCCAAAGTCACATCCAGCTTAAGAGGGATTGACATAAATATTCTAATTTTTTATTAAATCATTGGATTATAGAGATGGAGACCACTTATAAAATATTGATACAATTAAAAATCTATTATGTTTACATTAAAAAAGAAATTGTAATGCAATAAAGAAATAGAGCATAAAAAAAATAGTCTTAACCAATCTAAAAGATCAAAGGTATATGTTTGTCATAGAACTGATTTGGAAGATGAGCTATCAGTTCATTTGGAAAATAAACTCTAAAGATAAATCATTTGCTTGGATTGCTTGGGAAAAAATAGCCCTTCTTAAAGGTCTGGGAGGATGGGGTTTCAAAAATCTTCACTGTTTTGCAAAATCTTTGATTACCAAAGGTGTTTGGTGGATTATCAAAAGGGAGGGCCTCTGGGCTAAAGTTGTGACTCATAAATACATACACCCCTTACGATCGATGAGTCGATTAGAAGACCAAATAATAAATCAACTGCAAATTCTTCTTTTTGGCATGCTCATTTAAAAGCATTCAGTGTTATAGGTGACGAACTTCAATGGAAAGTGGGCAATGGAAGTCATGTCTGTATTCAATAACGAATTTATATACACCAAGTCCGCCACCTTCCATGGATTAGACTCACTAGATCTCACCTAGTTGAAGTTGTAGCTCCATGAAAAGCTACAAAAATGTAGAAGGATTCTTATATTTAAATCTCTCAATCGAGAATTAAACGTCGATCAAATGTTTTAAAATACCTTTGCATCTCCATGAAAACGTACAAAATTGTGGAAGGATCATTGACCTTCAATACCTCAATCGATAATTAAACCTTGATTGAGTGTTTTTAAAATACCTCATCGAGGTCAAGGTATTTTTAAAACCTCGATTGAGGTATTTTTTACATATATAGTTGATTTTGGTTTAAAAGGATCGATAAAGGTTTTAGGTCCTTGATCATATTTTGAAATGTATAGTTGATTTTGGCTTAAAATCCATCGATTTAGGTATTTTAAAACCCTCAATTGAGGTATTTTTTACAGATATAGTTGATTTTGGTTGAAAATAATCAATCAACATTTACCTTGATCAAGGTTTTAAGTCCTCAAAGGAGGTTTGGCATATATAGAGATTTTGGTTTAAGAGGTTCAATTGAATTTTTACCTTAATGGAGGTTTTAAGCCCTTAATGGAGATTTTAAGGGCTTGATCCATCTATGAAACCTAAATCAATAGCTTAAATCCTCCATCAAGGTAAAACCTCAATCGACGGTGCACACATACCCCATGGATTCACCATGTGCATAAAATAATGTGAGAGTCATAGCCCATTATACCCAACATCTTTGATAATGTAGAATGCACTTTAAAAACTATAATAAGGTCGTGACTACCTGTGAATGAAATAGTTCCATACGTGGACATTTATCTAAATGTGAAAGATATAAGGAATATCTCAGCCATATCAAAACTTGGAATGTCTTTGAAGATGATGGTGATTTTCCAAGACTAAATTTGGTAGAGATGTTAAGGGATAGAACATGAGGCTATGGATTCTAGGTGGGGGCTTTATTGCTCCATAGTACTTTAAGAACAATCATGGTTAGGCCAATTAACAAGGTTTTGGAAATGGGTAGAACCCATAAAAATGACAAAGGGGTGGGAAAAACAAACAAAAATGACAAAGGGGAGGTAAAACTGAACAAAAATGAGACTCATGAGGCTAGGAATGTAAAGGAGAAAAGAAAGAAAAATATTTTCCTTGCAAAAATGGTTGAGAATCCAAGATAAAAGGTAACATCCAAAACAATGGGAAAATATACCTAACATATGAATGAACATACAACAAGTTCATATGAACATGTCATTCGTAATTAGCACTTATATATAGTGGGTAAATACCATATGGAGATTGACGGGATGGAAAAATATAGCTAAATATGAATGAACATAGGGTTATCAGCAAGTTCATATGAATCTATCATTCTTAATTAGCACTTATGTCATTGATACCAAATGGAAATTGAAAGAAGTTATAGATCTAAAATGAAATTATAAAGTCTTTTCATGGTGATTTTCACAATCACGAAGGATTAGGAAAAAATATTTGAGAAAAGTTCATATTTATTTAACTAGACATATTTACATCTTAAATATGAAATATGGGATGAAAAAGTTCAAACCAACAATTAAAATTCTTCACACAACCTATAATGTGGATTGGATTTGCCTTTACACATTATCAAAATAGTATTGATAGAAAGACACTCAAAGGAGTTCACAATTTTGTCAACATCTTTACAAAACTTATAAAAAATACCTTTGTATCATCTTATGCTCGAAATTGTATTTAAAGAACCCTCCTAGAGCCTTTCCGAATCAACTTGCAAGACAACAAATTATACTACCCTTCCTAACACTATGTTCACTAATTTCACAAACATTGAAAACGGAACTAATAACATTTTTATATAAATATACCACCAACATCCCAAAAAAAATGTAATAATCATAATTTTTTATACCTACGATCATTAATCATAATTTTTTAATATCTTATTATCATTCCATCATTAGTACGTAAACATTAGCTTTCATTAAAACATTGCATACATGATATATTTACACATACTCTTAATCATAAAAAAAGCATGGATATGCCAGTCTTATCTAATGAAGTCTATACAACATAATAATCAAGCATACCAACTATTTATTTATTAGTATGATCTAATAGAGGATTTTGACTTTTTATAAAATATGTATCTTCATAAAGTATTTTTGATATTTAAGGATATAAAACTAAATCAAATAATAAGTATCATACTATAACATATAAACATATAAGTGGCCAGTATTGTGTTTTTTTTTTATTAAAGAAACTTGTAACATCTCTAGAAAAAGATATTTCTTTTGTATTAAAGAAACTTGTTATATCTCTGTTATGCCTCAAAAATAAATAGGCTCGTCATTTTTCTAATCCCAAACATCCCACAATAACCCTTCACATTCCACCATATTCTCTGGAGTTCTCGTTTTTCCCAATCAATTCTCCATCATATAGTCCTAAGTTAGACAAGGATAATAAAGACAAGATATTTAGCTATTGTAGCTAGTAGTAAGATGATACTATATACAAATACTCTACCAATTAAAAAATGACCTCATTTCCTACCATCAAAACAGTATTGTTCCAATATTGCTCAAGATTGAAAGATCTTCACTATGGATGAAGAAATCACCTCCCCTTCCAGAATTTCAGAGAAAGATAACTGACCCAAGTTTGAAGAGAGTGCCTCCTTTGACAATCTATCAACCATGTAGTTGTGTTCCCTATAGATTTGGTGGCAAGAAAAAGGAGTGAATGAAATTTTGAGAGCCTTCATATGAGTTCCCCTGTGATCCAACTCCAAGACCTAAAGGTTAGTCTTATTACACATTCAATCCACTATGATTTTTGAATCTCCAAAGACGGTCAGCTGTGGGAGACCCAAAGTGCCCGCAACATGAAGCAATCCCCATAATGCCATCAATTCAACTTTTGTGTTCATACAATATCCACATCCCAACTTGAAATGAAAGAAATGTGAATCACTGATAAACAAAACCATACCTACACCTCCTATTCCATTTTGTGATGCTTCGTCAAAAAACCCAACAACCTCATACCCCATAGGTGCCTTACCAATCCTTCGAGTTTTACACTCCTTCACAGAATCAAGAAAATCATTCAAGAGTTAGATAACTCCCAACGTCACAACTTATATAGTATGTTGAGTATCCTGAAAGATTGCTGCATTCCACGCCTTCTATATGAGCCAACAACAAAACAATGGTAAATATAGGGGCTTTAAACCCATCTTTAGCCAACTATACAAAAAATCAACGAAGGTGGCATCAACCCAGGAATAAGTAATGCCAAAATGTGACGCTAAAGCAGTAAAAACAACTATGCCAAAGGGGAAATATAGAAACAAATGATCCACTGATTCGGATCCTGCAAAACAAAGTTGGCACATGGCATAGCTATTATGATTGTTTATAAGCAAAATATCAATTAAACAAGCATTGAATCATTTCAACACTAGTGGTGTATGTTAGCCTTGTATGTTAATGTGTCAATGCTTCAATATTGTACTCATCATTCTCTTTATTCTATGCATCTCATAATTTTTTCTCAAGGCTACAACTTGGGAACTCAAAGAATCGAAATTGCCTTTCTCTTCCACAATGGAATTCACATATTGGAGGTTTAAGTTAAATAATTTTTATAATGCAAATCATATCATCCCCTTGAGGCTCTTTGCAAGTTGAAAGATTGAATATTAATTCTTCAAACCATATTGCAATAAATAAATCTAGATACAGGAGTTATTGTTTGAACTATTTGCTTAGATTCTATGTTACTTGACATTGGTTGTAATGAATTATCAATTGATTTCAAATGCCTTCATTCTTGTTCTTAAGTAGAGATCCGAGAAATTTAATCAATGAGATTCTTTAATTCTCCTTTACCTTGACAAACTTCCATATCTTCTCATATTGAACCTCTACTAGATGTCCTTATAGGCATGCACCGATCATATTGATCTTAACCATTAATTAAGCAGACCATATTGTCATTCATTGAGCTCCATTACAAATTAAAAGAAAGTGGGTCAAATGATAAATTTGATTAGTTAGGAACACCCTCATTGGATCAAAGAGCACCAATCTTACACAACGATCTTAACCATTAATTAAGCATACCATATTGTCATTCCTTGAGCTCCATTGCGACATCTAAAGATTGTGGGCCAAATGATCAATATGGTTAGTTTAGGAACACCCTCCTTGGATTGGAAGAGCATCAATCTTACAGTGATCAAAGCTCTATTGCTAAGATGGAATTGCTTCTAAGACTTTCTTTTAGAGACTCAAACGATATTGCCCTTCTAGAGAAATATCTAGGGGGTGGATCTAAGAGTTAACACCTCCACCATATATTTTGTTCAAATATAATAGCTATGTCATTGCTCTTGGCTTGAGAGGAAGAACCCATTGTTGCTTGCTTGGGGATTAACTATTCACAAATTATAGGGACTAGGCCTCAATAAAGCAACAATTAATATATGCCATGTTGAAATGCAAAATATACCTTGCAATTTCATGGGTTATAGAGTTGCATGGTTTGAGTTTTATACCTTGTTTCCTTCTACTACATTTGATATGAGAGGATGAAAAGTATTACTTGATTTCAAAAGAAACGTAAAGAAACAAAGACTGGTGATTTTCTATGTATCATAAGATAATTGTAGAGAAAAAATACAATAAAATTCAGCTTCTTATGTACACATAAAATTAAAATAAAAACAACCACCAAGGTAAGGTTGTGAACATTTAGTGGTTTCTAGTTTTTCTATCTCCATTTAAGCCCATATTGCACACTACTATTGCTATGTTTTTTCCTATTCCCATAACGCAGTTTGTGCAATAAAAATACTACATGATTCATAAATTATATGAAGAAAAACATGATTCATAAATTATATGAAGAAAAATTATTAAAAGATAGCGAGTTCAAATGATTATCGATCAAAGTGTGAAAGTTGGTTCAATCCGGGTTAAGATTATTTATCCCAAGAAACTTCCAAAAAAATTTGGAACAGGGACAAGGCCAGTGGGCATTCGATCTTTTGATATGCCTAGTGGCTGGGTTCCGCCATTGTTTTTGTGTTGGTACTTGATTGATATGCTTAGTGCGATTTCTATCCTTTGGAAAGTCCTTTCTATCCTTTGCACCGTGGAAATAAATGGTTCTTCCACTAGAAATTAAATTATCATGGTAGGATATGAGAATTAGATCATGTCTTTAATGTTTCTATTAAATTCTAAATCTTGAAATTTGAATTCAAATACAATGTCCAATTATCGGAGAAATAAAAATGGTTTGCTCCATGTATAGAGTAGAGAAGAATATAAGAGAGACTCCACATCTTGGTCATGTTTATGGATGACGTCTTGAGTTACCTCACAATCTCACAACCGTAAATAGAATTTATAGCTCATTTTGGATGGATACCTTCATGCGTTTTCCATAATACCTTTAATAATAATAACTCCCTTTACTCCAACTTCCCCCCTGAACATCCACTTATGGGATTTTATGAGGTTTATTGATTCAAGGTTGTTGCTTTTAATTAGAGAGTTTGGCTATTTTATGTATGTTGTCTTTGTTGGTCTTTTGAGTGGCAATAAAGGTTGATGGATATGTATATTGATTTTTCAGTATGCATAATGTCAATTCAACAACCAGGTTCTAAGTTGTTATAATAATATATTCATTATGAGCTGAACATGTTACTTGTAGGAATAAAACTTGTGCGGAAAGGATAGCACTCTATTCTACAACCACCTAAACCAAACCCAATTGACTTTTTCTCTTCTTATTATATATAACATAATTTGATGTCATTATAAAATAATTAATTCAAAATATTGATGTTTAATTGATATTATAGAAATTTTATTACTATGTAAATATTTGTATACATCAATGGCTTATTTAGGAAAGAGCTTTTTGTTATATATATATATATTCTTCTTTGCCAAAGGAACAATAGCCACGGCAAAAAAAATTGGCTTCTTTGCCAACGGCAACCAATAGAGCAAAGAATTTAGTATATGCTATGCATAAAGACAACAAATCTGCATATTCTGTAAAGCACCTTTGCTTTGCATTGAAAACAAACAAAATAGCATTTGCATGTTCAGCAATGCCATAAGCTAGAAATTTTAGCTTCCCAAGGACTTCAACAATCATGTGGATAGAGCCTTTGAACAATTGAGAATGCTAGTATGCTTGATGCTATGGCATGGGCACAACTCTTGGTGTGAAACAAACAGTTCTTTGCCATATCAGCTACCATATCCTTTAGAATCTTTTTTTTTTTCACTTTCATGTGCTATAGCATCTTTGAATTTGCTTAGTGGTTTTGTCACTCAGTTGCTTTGAATGTCCTTGTGCAAAATTCAAGCCCTGGCATTCATGCATGTTCTAGCTTTTTTCACTTTATACAATTATTTTTGAGTTTCATTGCTCATCCTATATTTTTGCGAAAGAAAAATTGCACGCTTGTTTCAAAGATTTGTTCCTTAAAAGCTACCTTGCTGGGCATATAGAAACAAGCTAACTGAAAAAAGAAGCGCAGGATTAGTCTTGCATTTTAAACAATTCCGCAGGCACTGTGCAAAGAACAATGCAGATGACTAGTTGCAACATATTGGCAAGTGGCTTTACCATACAAAACCTAAAAGCAATTGCAATTGCTAAAAACCTTTTACAATTGCTTATTTTTAAATGACACCAGTTCAAAAAAGTGTTTGGACACCTTTTGTAGAGGCAAAGCAAGCAAACAAAACCTTGTTCTTAATTGGCAAGAATACATTATACATTTGTCAAAGCCTTTTTTGATTGGCGACATAGAACGAAGCGAATTTTCTCTTCAATGGCTATGAAGAGTTGCTAGATGTTAACATATACTTATGGGATACTAGACTCTGCAAAATTACTTCAATATTCTATGCAACAAATTCTTGCTCATCAATTCTATATTTGTTGCAACAATCGTTTCAACCATTGCATTTCCATTTCCAACCATTGTTGCAGAGATTTTGCGCAAGTATGCCTTTGTCTACTTTTCATTGTCCATCGAACATTCCATTTTCCATTGCAAGCGACAATGGCAAAACAAGCAGCCCAACAATCTTGCATGATAACAACGTTCAAAACAACATGTTTGAAGCCCACCAGAAACAGCTAAACATCAAACATTCTTCTGAGAACCAAGGAAAACAACATATCCTTGTCAAAGTGCATAAAAAACCAAAGCCGTGTCACTCTTCTCCAAACAATTCCATTGTCGCTTGCCATTGGCCAGAAGCTCAGCACAACATGCAATTCTCCACAAAAAATGTTCCAGCCAAAAGCTTGCATAGCTTGAAAAAAAATGAGATTACAAGGAATGCATAACGTCAAAGACAACAAAAAAAACTGAAAAAACTAAAAAAGCAGTTGTTCAATACTTAAAACTCATAGAAGATATATCAATGCATGCATGTTATGTCTGTGATTGTTTACATTTCAAGCAAGACATTCATGTAATTGACATCAACACAATATTGGCCTTCAGAACTTTTGCAACTCTTCACTAGGCAAAAACAATTTCCCTTGATAAGAACATATACAGATTTTTGCAAAAAAACGATAGTTGATGGTCAACTCCCGACATTTGCAATGCCTGTACATATTTGTCACAATACCTCATTGGCAAGTGTTGTTTTGACTCCTTTGGAAGAACGGTTGGTCTCACCAAGGACTCCCTTTGCACAAATAAAACAACTCAACTACAAAGAGCTTAGCTTGGCGTTACTAGAACAATTATCAATGTGCCAACTGATCTGGATAGAGTACAAAGAGCATTTCCCGGAAGCCTAGATGATTAGATGATTTTATGACAGCTGTTCTAAAGAGAAATTTAAAATACGATAATGCCTATCTATCTCGAAATATTTCCCCAATGGTTGTCATGACTACACTTAATGATCTTTGTAGCACCGAGCTTTACAAAGACGAAGGCATTGTTGTTGATAGTGTAATGTACCCATACCCTATTATATGCGAAGTAATTAATTTTTTTGTTTCAAGAATCTTTATTCTCCTTTTGAAACACAGGGCATGGACGTTAACTGTAACACCTCGTTTTGACATTTCTACCTGAACTACTATTATATGTTGTATTTGTTTGATTGTGAGACCTCGTCGGTTTGACAACACTGTGGACATATGGTTCTATTATTTTGCCGATATATATATGTGTGTGTGATGATAGTATTATGGTATGTAGTCATGTTTAGATATGTATCATGTGTTAATTATGTCAAATATATGGAAATTACTGAATGATGGGTACGTGGATACCGTTACAGATATATGTTGAAATAATGAATGTTAGGCCAGGTGCATGGCGAATGAATGAGTTTATTGTTGTCATGTTATGATGAGATATATGTGTACATATCGAGGATTATGCACGATATCCTATATTGTATGTCGAGTACTAACTTACAGGTTGAAACGGCTAAGTGATAGCTGGATCCTACGAGGTGGGAGGACCTCGGGGACATGGACTTCTAAAGATAAAATGGTATGCGAATGATGCATTATTTACTTTCATATGGTTATTATGGTGTTTATTATGATGTATGTTATGACATGGGTGGGGTAGAGATCCAGGAAACTCAACCGCCCAGATCGGTTATACAATGACAGACCGAGTACAAGTGCAACGCTGTTGTTATGTCTAGTAGACATAGTCCCTTGTTCCATTAGGGGGGTGGAGGATTTACCCACCGTTTATCCCCGAAACCCAGAGTCATGGGAGGGTTGTGCTATGGCGCGCTCCCCAAGGTGTGTGATGATGACTGGTGGTTATCTGCTGGGGAAGCTTGGTCGATGTGGTCGACACTTCCGCTTACGGGTTCTAGCTGGAACCGGTCATGGCTTGACATTCCAGGGTAGTCCAGCAGAGGACAGGATAGGATGTGGAAGTTAGTAATGATGTAGGTAGATAGATGTAGTGTGAAGTAGGGGTGAAAACAAGATCTAACTGTAGGTGTGTAAAACCCTTGATTAGTATGTGTCGTAAATCAGTGATGTATGAATTGTCGTAACATGGATTTCAGTAAGCTAATGGATCATACCTTGTAAACTATGCTAAAACATGTGTCGGTAAATAATAAGTTCCTTGATTATGATTGATGTATGTGAATTATTACTTTTAGTGTACTTACGTGAGGAATGTAAGCAATAGCTACGATTACATAACTCGCCTACATATTATGAATTACATGAAATGTTGTTGAGTAATAATGTCAATTAGTGTCGCTTAATATTAATTACTGTCATTAGTAATTAACTATTGTTGATCAATATAAATGATGTCGATTAAAGTTAATAATGATGATTAGGGTTAATTAGTGTTGATAAAACTGCTATTAATTTGATTGTAAGTTTTAAATAAATGTTCATAATGTTAAGGCCTCTTAATAATATTATTATTAACTTGAATAATAAATGTCAATTGAGTGTGAATGTCGTTTAGTTAGTCCTACTAAGGCTAATATTAACTTGTTAATAAATGATAAATAATTATGAATTATGTTAATTAAGTTTAACTATAAGTAAGGTTTGACTAGTGAAGGTGGTAAATATTTCCATTAATGATCATTAAGATTAATTAAAATTAATTTGGATAAGGTAATAAATAAATATTAAATATGTAAATGATCTTTAAAATGTTTATTTTGTTGAATGTGGCGCGTACATTAATGTTTTAGAGAGTTTTAATTAGTCAAAACATAAATAATTATTGAAGTTGAATGATTGTTTGTTAATCAATAAATGGGCATGCAAGTTTAAACTATATAATATATATAACATTTATTATTTATTAATTAAATGGTCAAAAATTGAAATATTAGTAGGGATATGTTTAAAATTAATATATTAAATAAAAGGACTAAATTTAATTGAATTAAAAGTTATGGTTGAGAAGTGACCCCAACCAACACCTTGCAATATTAATTTAATATTTAAATTAGTCCAAGTCAACTTAAATTATTTCAATTTAATCCAAGTCCAAGTTGAGGGCTCAAGGACTTAAATGGTAGATGGAAGGGGGTTGGATAAATTTATGATGAAGATAGGGGTAGTAATGGGGGAGGTTGGAAAACATGGGGATAAAAGGGATAAAGGAGGGAGGAGAAGAGGAGGATCCTTACCGTAGTTTTTTTGAGAAGTTTTGGGGGAAAAGAGCTGCAAAGAAGGGTTTTTTTTGTTGTTGGAGATTGTTATTTTTGAAGGGATACAACAGCTTAGGGCTTGTACTCGGTTTGGGCTTGGGGGTCCAAAGGGGTACCTTTGGAGCTGGGTGGTCGGTGAGACCTCGCCAGTTGGCAGGGTGGCAAGACTGGTTTGGACTGGTTGAGTTTCAGAACTTGGGAAGGACTTTTGGCTGCAGGGAAAAGAAAGGAAAAACGGCAAGCAAGGACAACAACAAAGGTGGATCTACTAGCTACCTACAGGTATTTTCCAGCAGTATTATGGCCAATTCTGTTTATTAAATTTTAAAAGTTTATATGGCAAATTCTGTTTATTAAATTTTGAAAGTTTATATGCTGTGATCATCCTTGCTACCTGCACAGTTAACAGTAAATTGTTAGAAGTAGATAAAACAGAATTATAGATTTTCAAACTGTATATATAAAGTGAAATTTCTGACTGTAAATAAAAACTAAAGGAGACCCAGTAGGGGGCTCTACACATGGTATCAGAGCCATGGTTCCAAATCTGGAACCAGAGGGCTCGCAATTGACAAAAAAAAAAAAAACATTTGCTGTTTACACAACTATAATACGGAATGGACTTGGGACCAAAGCGAAAGGGGACGCTTTCGGAGCTGACAATCCACCAAAGTGAAAGAGGACGCTTACGGAGCTGACAATCCAATCCTGTGTATGAATGTGAGCAGGCGTGCTATTTGTTTAGTTGAAAACATATGAACTCCAGTACGAAGCCCGTGGACATAATCTGCGGGGAGTGACAGTCGTTGGAATGGAATAAGTGAAGTGATTTGGAGAGGCATGATTGATGATGCCATGCCACCTTATGTCAACTTATTAGCCGAGTCCTAATCGTAAGAAGGGAGAGAAGAAATGAGCATATATTCCAATGAGAGCACAGAATAAAAGCTTTTGGCATGTCTTGTGTTCTGCCACATAACATGCTTTACGCTAAGTTCTAAATAAGTGTAGCGATTCTTCTGTTGTTGTCTCAAAGTAGGAATGAATAAATGTTAGCGATATATTCATTCCAAAACTTCTGATCCATTACACTACAAGAAAGAAAGAAAAAAGCAAAGAAACTATTTCGCAATTTTAGGGCATCATAAGCATTTAAAGTCTTAAAGGAGGAAGAGATGACGACAACAGTGTAGATACCTGGATTCACTTTCTGGTATACAGTAGAGCGGGTATAGATTGCTCTTAAATTCCATCAATCCACCCGCTTTGTAGCTTTTTAATATCGAACGAATGGAGCAGGTTCACATACGAAAGGAATTGGATCCCTGAGGGCCTCTGATGGTCTTTTTAGGGAAACCTTATCTTTTCTCTTTTACAGAGGGAAGGCTTTGATGCTCCATGCCCACATTTGTCCTACAGAAGGCGTATATAATATAATATATATCTCAGAGCTAGGCTGAGAAGCGGTTCTGGGTGGGGTTTGCTGCTGATGAAAACGCACACGTGTTTGCTGGCGAAAAGAACAGTCCATGTTTGCACAGTTGTTGTAGTGAGGAGCTAGCGAGTCATGGCAAATGGGTCATTGGGTAAAGGCCTCCCATGACTTCATGCTATTCCGCGGAGACAGTGCAGCGAAAAAGGATTTTGATTTTGCATAAACAAAGAAAAATTTAACATGAAATCACAGAGAACTGAAAAATGAATTTATCTCGGAAATATTTAGCTTTTTCCAACAGAAACAATTGAAAACAAGTTCTAATCAGAATGGGAAAAACTGAATAAGCAAATCGCCCATCATTTAGCTTACATTACAGTAAATTGAGAGAGTTAATATAGCAGCAGACTTTTCTGTCAGTACCGAAAAATAAATTAAATCTCTGATTCTAAGAGTAAAATTTAACATGACTACAGTAAAGGTTACCATTTTTTTTACATTTGCCTTGTAAATCCAAACACTGATCTAAGAGAGTTAAAGAAACGTACTAAAATTTAATGGGCATTTTGGACCATACAACGATTTTAAATTACCAACAAGCCTGCAAATGAACTGGACTCTGGGATCCAGAAACTAAAGGCAGAAGCAATCCCACCGCTGGCACAGTATCGAGTCAAACAAAGCGGGTGGCACATGGATTTGTTGGGCATTTCCTTGTCAAGTATACCTACCACCATTTAACCAGGCTCGCCAGAGACCCATGGGCCATGAGTAATCACCAAGATGGTGACAGGCGTCCAAGCAGAAACAG